>CM031598.1:83970919-83980919 GCA_018398815.1 Conus ventricosus
TCGTCCCCCCCCCCCCCCCCCCCCCCCCCCCCCCCCCCCCCATTTACAAGTGTGTGCTGAACACCAATCACTCCACAGAGATGACAACTCAGAGGACACCAACACCCACCACAACGACCAGTCAGTCTGGGCTGATGAAGACCAGCAGTAGCTGGCCGAAAATTTCCCCTCAGGTAAATTTCATTAGACTCTGAGTCAGACCACACAGAAACATGAATAACCCGGAGTCGGAAAGTGTCTTTGCTCATCAATGTCAATTGTAACGTTCTGTAACTGGCTGACGAAAAGTGATAACTTTATCTGACTGGCACATAAAAACGATCAAAACTCTGACCTGTCAACAAGAAGACGAGCTGTGTAACAAGTTGTCACAGTCATTAATCTGACGTTTATGTTCTGCGCCCGTTTCCTTATCCCTCCCCCCCCCTCTCTCTCCCGTCTCTAATATTCTTCGCCGCAAGGATAACCAAGGCAAGCCAGCTCGCGGCTGTTCTCACGTGCATGAAACGCGTCTCTCTCTGGTCATTTGCAAGTATAGCCAGCCATTCGAGCCTCGTTTTGATCTCCTTTGTGGAACTGTCATCTTAACTGAGAATGAAGCGAAGATGCTTGTGAAGAGTTGCACCTCTTCCGATGTGTGTTTGACTGTCAAGAGCTGTTGACCAAAATCATTTTGCTTTTATTGAAACTGACGCTCTTTTCTTAATCCACTGGGTCTTGTTGTTGTTGGTGTGTGTGTGTGTGTTTGTTCATAATTCCCAGGGTAGTGGTGGTGTGGTGTGTATATATATATATATATATTATATATATATATATATATATATATCACGAACAGTATAAAAATGTCCTTTAATATATAACAAACTAATAAATTCCAAGGATAAGTACCGAGCACCATTCCAGCAACTTACAGAGCAGCTTGGTGTTGCAAGACTGCAAGAAATATTGAATTATAAACAAAGCTTGCTCTTATGTCTTAGATTGTAGAAATAGGGGGGAGATAAGCATTCATATCTGCAGTGGTAGATAATTCTGCCTAACTAACAGTATGTGCTTGAGTGGGTGAATGGGGAAAAATAAAATAAAAGCTTCTCAAAATGAGCCTTCAGCGAGCTTATGGTCTCCAAGGGGGAGACAACCTCCAATAGGTAGGGAAACTCACTAACATATAACTCTGGTCAGATACCGATATTTCGAAACCTGATTGTTTCTCCTCAGTGACCGCAGAAAGTGGTAATTTGACTCCTTTGCCTTTTCATTTTTTAGAAGAATGCTATTCCAGAAAAGGCTGGTGTGCAATACCGTAGTATGTTTGTTGAGTTTTCAAAAAAAACAACCAAAGGTGCCACCTAAGAAGCAAAAGAAAATCATGAAAGAGCAAAACAAGCTACATTTTCTTGTGAAAAGTAGAAAATATAAAAGATAACCTCTTAAGACACAAGTGCTGAGGGCCAGTTCTTGGAATGAATCCGCAAGGGACTAAATTACAACAAACTAATAAATTCCAAGGATAAGTATCGAGCACCATTCCAGCAACTTACAGAACAGCTTGGTGTTGCAATGACTGCAAGAAATATTGAATTATAAACAAAGCTTGCTCTTATGTCTTAGATTGTAGAAATAGGGGGAGATAAGCATTCATATCTGCAGTGGTAGATAATTCTGCCTAACTAAACAGTATGTGCTTGAGTGGGTGAATGGGGAAAAATAAAATAAATGCTTCTCAAAATGAGCCTTCAGCAAGCTTATAGTCTCCAAGGGGGAGACAACCTCCAATAGGGAGGGAAACTCACTAACATATAACTCCTGGTCAGATACCGATATTTCGAAACCTGATTGTTTCTCCTCAGTGACCGTGGAAAGTGGTAATTTGACTCCTTTGCCTTTTCAGTTTTTAGAAGAATGCTACCCAGAAAAGGCTGGTGTGCAATACCGTAGTAGTAGTTGTCTTCTTTTTTGAAAACTCAACAAACATACTACGGTATTGCACACCAGCCTTTTTTGGGATAGCATTCTTCTTAAAACTGAAAAGGCAAAGGAGTCAAATTACCACTTTCCGCGGTCACTGAGGAGAAACAATGAGGTTTCGAAATATCGGTATCTGACCAGGAGTTATATGTTAGTGAGTTTCCCTCCCTATTGGAGGTTGTCTCCCCCTTGGAGACTATAAGCTTATTATTTTATTTTTCCCCATTCACCCACTCAAGCACATACTGTTAGTTAGGCAGAATTATCTACCACTGCAGATATGAATGCTTATCTGAGTATCTCCCCTATTTCTACAATCTAAGACATAAGAGCAAGCTTTGTTTATAATTCAATATATATATATATATTATATATATATATTATATATATATATATATATATATATATGTGTGTGTGTGTGTGTGTGTGTGTGTGTGTTCGTAATCCCGGGGTGGTGGTGTGGCGTCTTGTGGTGTGTGATGTGGTGTGGTTTGGTGTGTGTGTGTGTGTGTGTGTGTGTGGTGAATCTTTTTATTCCTTTCTTTGTTTTGTACTCCCAGGCTCAAGATCGCAAGAGCTTTCATTCATGTACAAGATGTGATCTGTGTAGTCGTGAAGTTACAAGAGCAACAACCCTTGTGTGTGTGTGTGTGTGTGTGTGTGTGCGCGCGTGCACGTGCGTGCGTGTGTGTGTGTGCGTGCGTGTGTGTGTGTGTGTGTGAATGGATGCGCGCGTGCGTGCGAGAGAGAGAGAGAGAGAGGGAGGGAGGGAGGGAGAGAGAGAGACACGAACAGACAGACAAACAAAAGAACAGACAGACAGACAAACAGACAGACACAGAGGCAAAGAACAACGGAGACTGAGATGGCAATAACAATAAAGAAGAACAGAAAGCTTATTGGGTTAAGAATGGGCGTGGGGGAAGAGAGAGAGAGAGAGAGAGAGAGAGAAGGAGAGAGAGAGAGAGGAGAGAGAGAGGAGAGATGACAAAAAAAATAGTTCAAAGGAATAAGAGACTCGCCACAGGCAAAAAAGGCTGCTGCACCCAGCGTCCCTTACTTCATCCAACAACGGAACGGACCCGGAAAAGATGGAGAGAGAAGAGATGGAAGAGAGAACGAAAAAAAAAAAAAAAAAAAAAAAAAAGAAGAAAAAAGCGCCAAACCTCTTTTCGCTCCCCCCCCCCCCCCCCGCCCCCCTCCCCTTCCCTGCCTTCTCACCCAACCGGTGTCGCCGTAAGATGGATCGCCCTGTCAATTGTGCCGCTAACCTGTGATAGATTTGCGCGCGTCTCGCTCGAGGGGGTCCTCTTCTGATTAATAACCGCTCCAGGCTCCAGCCCTCGCTCCGATTGGTGGGGGGAAAGACAAGGTGAAAATTATGGCTTCTGTTTCTCGCTGTCACGGCCACGGGCCTGCTGGGCTCGGTTCGGCTCGGGCTCGGCTCGGGCGCGGCTGGGCTCGGCTGGGCTCGGCTGGGCTCGGGTCGATCAGATCAGATCAGCCTTGCAAGGGCTTTCTCCGAGTCAATAGTAGTATCTTGCCGCGGGTAGCACCACATTACCGCAAAAAAAGCCACATTATAGCGTAAGTGGGTATATCATTTCCGCAAAACCGATGCTACAAAACCGCAATCTGCAGGAATACGTTACCGCAATCTGTTCAACAGGTACTTTTGACAGTACCACAGTACGTTGTCTCTGAATTTGGCATTAAAAAGGTACCTTAAAAAACCCTTGCATTCAAAATCACGTTCAGCATCTACTACTTTGTCTCTGAATTTAATAGCCACGATTCGTCGTGTACTTCTCCACATTGTAGGTAGCCATTTTCTCTCTGCAACACTGCACTTAACGCTTTGACCACAAGAGTGAAGGGTGATGAAGGCAGATAAACTCTGAACTGCGGTAGTGAATAAACATCACAGCGACGATGTATTTCCATGAACAGTATTCATATATCACTCGTTATTACAACTCAAGAGTGTCTCGCTGCCATGCAGTTCTAATTGTACTTGAATCAAGTAGCTGGTGAATCATAGGACAGTGGTACCTGTGCTAAAAGGCTACAGAAATCAACAAAATCTATTTGCGGTAAAGTAACAAGTCTTTTTGCGGTATCGTAATATACGACTTTGCGGTAATGTATTCTCGCGGTAGAGAGCATTTGCGGTAACGTATTGTAACCCTTGCCGCGTGCTTCTTGTTCAGGCAGGGAAGGGGTGTGGGGTGAGGGTGTGGAGTGGGGTTGTCTCTGGTCGTGGCTTTGTCTCCTCATCCAAGGTTTAACACCTTTCTCCTTTTCACAACCCTCAATCCTCCTCCTTCCCCCTCCTCCCAACCCCCCCCCCCCTTTTCCTCCCTGCCCCCTCCAGAGCTCGAAACAATCCCTGACTAGGGCCTGATATTACGGCTTTCTTTTATTTGCTTTTATTCTATTTAATCTAATTTTATTTTGTTTCATTTTACTTGATTTTGTCTTGCTTTGTTTTTATTCTATTTCATTTATATTATTCCTTTTTTTTTCTTTCTTCTTCGTGATTTTGAGATCGACCTGCGGATCGTCAGTATGAGAGAGTTCTTCCCCTTTCCCCTCCTCTACGCTACGCCTTACACCACGTGGCGAGGGTTTTCAAGATAAATCTCTCGTTCACGCTTCAGTGAGGTAATGTCTTTTCTGTGCTCGGGAAGGGCTGCGCGTGCCGTGCGTGATCGGAGGATTTTTCTTTTTTTTCTTTTCTTTTTTCTTAACTGGCAGTGAGAACGTGTGTGAGCCAGCGGGCGATCGAGAGAGAGAGAGAGAGGGGGGGGGGGGGGGAGAAGAGAGAGAGAGAGAGAGAGAGAGAGAGAGAGAGAGAGAGAGAGAGAGAGAGAGAGAGAGAGAGAACTTCAGAAGGATGAAAGAAGAGATTTTTTCCACCCAACTCATTACTTACACACACACACTCATACACACACACACGCGCGCGCGCGCGCGCGCGCACACACACACACACACACACACTCGCGCACGCGCGCACGCGCACCCCCCCCCCCCACCACGCACACACAGACACACCAGAAGAGAGAGAGAGAGAGAGAGAGAGAGAGAGAGAGAGAGAGAGAGAGAGAGAGAGAGAGAGAGAGAGAGAAAGACGAACAGAGTCAAAGAGATAACAGACAGAGAAAAACGAAGACAGAGAGAGGACTCTTGTACAACCACAAAAGAACTGATTTTACATGGTCACATTCTCTCTCTCTCTCTCTCTCTCTCTCTCTCTCTCTCTCTCTCTCTCTCTCTCTCTCTCTCTTCTATGTCTGTCTGTCTGTAGATAGATAGATTGATAGATCGATAGATCGATAGATAGATAGATAGATAGATAGATAGATACATGTACACGCACACACACACACACACACACACACACACACACACACACACACACACACACACACACACACACAGAGTCCTAAGACTTAAAATGGTTTGTTCACGTAAGTCATGATTTACTAATCCCTGAATGACTAAGCACGTGACCGCGACTGTTGCTGAAGGAAGAGTTGAACACTGGTCTCCCGGACGACTGATTCTGGGACTGGAGCATGGTACCAGCATCGTTACAGCAAAGAGAAAAACAGTACATACCTATTGACATCAGCATCGTTACAGCAAAGAGAAAAACAGTACATACCTATTGACATCAGCATCGTTACAGCAAAGAGAAAAACAGTACATACCTATTGACATCAGCATCGTTACAGCAAAGAGAAAAACAGTACATACCTGTTGACATCAGCATCGTTACAGCAAAGAGAAAAACAGTACATACCTGTTGACATCAGCATCGTTACAGCAAAGAGAAAAACAATACACACCTATTGACACCAGCATCGTTACAGCAAAGAGAAAAACAATACATACCTATTGACACCAGCATCGTTACAGCAAAGAGAAAAAAACAATACATATTTACTGACACCAGCATCGTTACAGCAAAGAGAAAAACAATAATACCTGTTGACATCAGCATCGTTACAGCAAAAGAGAGCAACAATAACATCTGTTCACATCAGCATCGTTATAGCAAAAGAAAAAAACAATACATATTTACTGACACCAGCATCGTTACAGCAAAAAATAAAAAAAATCAAATATCTATTGACACCAGCATCGTTAGAGGAAAAGATAAAAAAAAAACCCATATCTATTGACACCAGCATCGTTACAATAAAAGATAAAAGAAAATTACATATCTATTGACACCAGCATCGTTACAGCAAAAGAGAGAAAAAATTACATATCTATTGACACCAGCATTGATACTGCAAAAGATTAAAAAAAAAAGTCTATTGACACCAGCACTGATACTGCAAAAGATTAAAAAAAAAAGTCTATTGCCACCAGCATCGTTACAGCAAAAGATTAAAAAAAAACCCCTTACATATCTATTGCCACCAGCATCGTTACAGCAAAAGATTAAAAAGAAATTACATATCTATTAACACCAGCATCGTAACAGCAAAAAAGAAAAAAGAATCTACAGACACCAGCATCGTTACAGCAAAAGATTAAAAAGAAATTACATATCTATTAACACCAGCATCGTAACAGCAAAAAAGAAAAAAAAACTTCTGACACCAGCATCGTCACAGCAAAAGAGAAAACAATTACATATCTATTGACACCAGCATCGATACTGCAAAAGATTAAAACAAATTACATATCTATTGACACCAACATCGTTACAGCAAAAGATAAAAACAAATGACATGTAAATTGACACCAGCATCGTTACAGCAAAAGATAAAAACAAATGACATATCTATTGACACCAGCATCGTTACAGCAAAAGAGAACCAAAAAATACATATCTATTGATACAGCATCGTTACAGCAAAAGAGAACAACAACAACAACAAAAGAAAGTAACATATCGATTGACACCAACATCGTTACAGAACAAAAGAAAGAAAAAAGATTACATATCTATTGACACCAGAGAAAAAAGATTACATATCTATTGACGACAATTGAGATAGGATTTAAAGTCATGTATACCAAAATATTGCAAAGCGGATTAAAAAAAAAGTTTGTCCCTTGTTAAAAGCAGGAGAGATATTATTAGGTTTTGCCCATCTAGCGCCGAATTTGACAGATAAGTAATTGCTCATTCTTCATTTTCGTTGTCCTGAGTGTTGTTTATCTTTCCTGAAGAAGACCTGAGAGGTCGAAACGCGTCGTGTTTTGTCTTGTGATTCGTTTGTCCACGTTGTTTGGCGGAGTTATCATAAACACTTTTAAAGATTTTTTTTATTTTTTATTTTAACATTTTCGCTTGCAATCGCCTCACTTTGCAAACTAACTCGCATGTTGTTAGAAAATCCAAGTGAAACTCGCGGATCAGTTCTTTTTCTTATATCATTTTGACCAAGCGTTACAACAAAGAAGGATTGAACACTTATTGCTACCTGAAGTTAGACCTAATCTCCCAACAAAAGAAAATGTACTACTCACTCGTGGCTTTCGACAGCCATCCGGCCATCTTCCTCAGCGATGCTGCTGCTGACCGAGCGAGCTCTCGATTCAGATCACTTATTTCTAGACACCCTGGTGGTATGGGTTTAACGCTGACTGAGTTGATTTGCAAGTAAGAGCTGATTCTGAACTCTGGTTGTTGAAGTGATCCGGATAGACAAGAGACTGGCTCTGGTCATAAGTTCCAAGTTTTAGATCACAGTGGACGATTCCCACATCAACACGCAATGATCATGGCAAGGGTCTCAAAACAAAATCGCGTCCTTCTCAAACGCTTTCAGTTTCTGTTCTCTCTCTTAGTTGCTATTTCTCTCAGTTCTTAATAATGATAACAATAATGAATACTTATGAATAGCCTATTCTCGGCTAGAGACCAAGCTCTAAGCGCTTTACGATCCACACTCGTTTACACAACGGGCTGCCTACCTGTGTAGTGCCGACTGAAGAGCTGCCAGCTGGCGTTTCATTCAGTCGTTTCCCGTGTCATCCAGTCAATATTGTTCAATATCGTTCACTCAATTTCCTTACTTCCTTCATTCTTTCCATTTCTCACGCATTGTGCATGCTATGTGTAACGTGTCATCCATACCAACGGCCAAACTGGCCTACTCTTTCGAAAGTTGGTGATGGGATTTTACGTGCGTGCAAGAAGTTATGCGTGCGTTCACACACGGAACCTCGGTTTATAGTCTCATTCGAAGGACTGTATGGGAAATGGAGTCAGAATCAATGTTAACTCCGAGGGAAAAATCCCCCTGTACCGAAACGCACCGGCGGAGATTCGAACGTGCAACCCCGGGATCACCAAGATTACGACTTCGGCACTCTACCAGCTATTCCGGCTCTTCTTGATGATAATGGCACCCAAAGTTTACCAAACACGGGGGCAAAACAACCAATCACCACTCATGGAGTATTCTGGAATGTTCGAGAATTATGACGTAATATAGCCAATCAAAACGCATGGTACTTTCTGGAAAGGCCAAGAACAGTCACGTGTTCAATCTAATCAAAGTGCTCGGAAAACATTCATGAGACTTTTCTGGAAGCTTCTGGCATTTCAGCCTTATTCTGGTACTTAAAAGAGACCTCCGAGATCATTACGTAAGTTGTACATGCGTCATGTTGATGAACAAACGTCACATTACACTTAAAACGCGCAAAGCGAAACCCGCGACACGCAGATCTGAATCCACAGATGACAATAATGGTAAGTGAAGAAAAAACTGTTCATAACACCAGTTTAGAAATAACCTAACAAACATGTTGGGTAACTCTTGCTCCCATGATGAAATAATTATCGGCCCATACCTCCAAACGAACGCTGCTTCCAACACCAAATCGCCCAGTCGAAATGACAACACAGAGCACACAGAACAAACAAGAGAACCCACTTGTTTGTCATTTATTGTTTAATGTTCCCTGCCTCGTTTAAGATTTCATTTGACTAAAATGTCGGTTGTTTTTAGAATCAAAGTTCTACAGGTTCCATGATCAATGATTTATGTATTGCCTTGAACGAATAGCAACATGCAACACGCCACGTCTGAATTTCGTCAAGGCTTGTTTGGCAAAGGTATTTAAACGCAAATATACGGGTCAGTGCAATATGATGTTTGAGATATCATATGACAGGAAAACTTGACTAAATGATTTTGATTTCCCCATTCTGACACCTGCAATATATATCATTCTTTGTTCAAAGATATGACAAACCCACGTAGCGGATATTCTCATTTCTTCGTTGGACTCAAAAGCATTCAAAATCATAAAACCCACTTACACACTCAACTCCTCGATAAGAATGAAATGCCTGTCGTTTTGAGAATCAAAGTAGCCTACACACACACACACACACACACACACACACACGCACACACACACACACGCACGTACACACACGCACGCACACACACACACACACACACACACACACACACACACACACACACACACACACACACACACACACACACAGAGGCGCGAGCGTGCGCGCGGACGCATGCACGCACGCACGCACGCACGCACGCACGCACACAACACACACACACACACACACACACACACACACACACACACACACACACACACACACACACCACACACACACACACAAGTTTTTAAGTATACAAAATCAAATGACTTTAACACGCATGGACATGAATTTGATGCCAACGTATTCTTACCTCTTCAATCAAAATCATACAGCATATTATGAGCTTTCAATGATCATCTGATATATTAAACATGCGAATTATTAGGCAACATTTCATGCATTCCCAGGAGAATTTACGTACGATAGAGATTTCCAAAGTTTTCCATATACCACGTCATTATGAGTTCACTAGGTGATGCAGATTTCCAAAGTCCTCCACATACCATGTCATTATGAGTTCACCAGGTGATGCCAAGATTTTTGTTTTTTCACAGTGAACAAATGTATTGTTTCTGTGGGTCAGTTTGTCTCCTTGGTGCCTCGTCTTCCTATTGTAGCACTGGTTGGTTTAAACAAATTTAT
>CM031598.1:83985919-84003419 GCA_018398815.1 Conus ventricosus
ATAAGTACAACTGAAAGAGAGAGAGAGAGAGAGAGAGAGAGAGAGAGAGAGACCAGAGAGAGACAGAGAGAGAGAGAGAGACAGACAGACAGACAGACAGACAGACAGAGAGACAGAGAGAGAAGAAGAGAGAGAGAGAGAGAGAGAGAGAGAGAGTGAGAGAGAGAGAGAGAAAGAGAAAGAAAGATGAGAGAGAGAGAGGGGTCATCATCAGGGTAACTGAATACATTGCAGATATATACCATTACATGAACAGTAAGCAAATGGAATAATTATTATAATAGCTTAAATAAGTAATCATGGTAGCAGCTTTTGAATGATGCCAAGGAATTCTTTGTTTTAATGCCATCAGGAATTTCGTTCCATTGTTTACCGCCTGAGTATATAAGAGAAGTCATATACAGATCAGTTCTAGGACGGGGAAGTTGTATTCTCTCTTTGTCTCGTAGTTTAGTGTTTTGGAGTTTTTCGTAGAGATATGATGGAGCAAGTCCATTAACTATTTTGTAGAAAAATACTGCTTTATTGAATTGACATCTCAATTGAAACGGAAGAATATGTAATGATTTGTAGTCATGAATTAGTAGGGAAGAGGATTTTAGAAGTATAAGTTTGATAGAACGCCTGTAAATGCTTTCTACGGGTTTAAGATAGTTTTTACTAGCCATATCCCATATTGTAGATGCATAGTCGAAATCTGGTTGTAAATATGCATGGAAAAATAATTTTCTAGTGTGTTGATCGAGAAAGTGTTTTATTCTGTTAAACTGAAATAATTTCTTAGAAAGTTTACGCGTGAGTGCAGAAATGTGTACTGACCAGGAAAGATTGTTGTCAATTGTTAGACCAAGCAGTTTGTGACAGTTAACTCTTTTATAACACTGTCGTTTATTTTTATTTTGCTTAAGACAGTTTTGAAGTTTTGGCGTTTTTGTCTAGTGGTAATTATCATTAACTTAGATTTCTTAGGATGTAGAGCCATATGATTTAGTTTACTCCATGTTTCCAGTTTTGTAAGGTCGTTTTGTATATCTGCAAGCACCGAATCTGTGTTTTTGTTTTTGTTATGCATTGTACAATCATCTGCAAATAGTTCACAGTCAGATGAGACGTTTAACGGAAGATCGTTTATATAGACAGAAAATAAAACTGGTCCTAGGACTGACCTTGGGGAACACCATAGTTTACTGGTTGAAAAGATGATTTTTTACAATCCAGGAAAACTAATTGTTGTCTGTTGGTTAGAAAGGATGAAATCAGATTGATTGCATCTTGTGATAAACAATATAATTCAGTTTTTTTTATAAGGAGATTGTGGTCAATGGTATCAAATGCCTTAGCAAAGTCAACAAATACTGCCCCAGTAACAAGGTCGTTATTAATGTTTATGTGCCATTGTTCTATTAGGTTTGAGAGTGCAGTGTGACAAGAATGATTTTTTCTGAAACCACTTTGGTTTGGATGAAACAAATTATATTCATCAAAATGGGACTGAATCATTTTCTTTAAATGCTTTTCTAACGGTTTTGACAGAACAGATAAAATTGATATGGTGGGCCTGTAGTTTGAAGCATCATTTGGGTCACCAGATTTAAAGAGAGGAATTACCTTGGCATCCTTAAAAGCTTGAGGAAAATGACATTTTTCAATACACAAATTATAAATATAGGTTAAATGTTCCGCAATGATTGGAGCTGCCGTTTTAAGTATTCGATTATCCAAATCATCCAATCCACGAGATTTAGACTGACTTAAGGAACATAATTCATGGTATACTTCATGAACACTTATGAATTTAAACTTAAGAAAAGATTTTACATTTTTCAACGCACAAAAATCTTTAAGTAACAGCAAGTCATTCTGATGAGTGTAGTCTTCTTGACAATCGAATCAGAAACTGTCGAGAAGTGATTGTTCAATTCGTCGTTTGATAGGTTTGTAGATGGCGTGTTTGAAGATGCTTTGTTTTTTTCCTGATAGTTAGTTTACTGCATTCCATATAGATTTAGTGTTAGATTTAGAAGCGATTAATTCGCTAAAGTATTTCTTTTCAGCAGCTCTTTTCATCGAGTGTACTTTATTCCGCTGTTTCTTGAAGTTTTCATCAGAGAGAGAGAGAGAGAGAGAGAGAGAGAGAGAGAGAGAGAGAGAGAAAACGGAATACGGAACGTTTAATCATGTGTAGGCCATTGCCCCTCATGATGGGATACATATATACAAACATTTCTCAGAACTGACAATTGTGAACAATGAAATCATCCAAAACTCAGCTGGTAATAAGTTTAAGGAGTAAGAATGCAACGCAACATAAAGGCTTTATAAAGATAGATTGACAGACTTCTGACCGTATTTTCGTGCGTACTTGCCGTAAGCAATGTAAAAAAACTGACTCGGCACTCTGTAATATTTCAGCGAAATGTACTGTGCTCTTAGATCATACAGGCCTGGACTACATAAAACGAAATGTACTGTGCTCTTAGA
This sequence comes from Conus ventricosus, assembly GCA_018398815.1. Taxonomy (NCBI): domain Eukaryota; kingdom Metazoa; phylum Mollusca; class Gastropoda; order Neogastropoda; family Conidae; genus Conus; species Conus ventricosus. Next base: position 83,988,401 of record CM031598.1, read on the forward strand.
TCATACAGGCCTGGACTACATAAAACGAAATGTACCTCACTTTCCTTCTCTTTAAGACAATATGGACATATTAATTCACTTTCACAGTGTGCTCTATAGCGAATACGATGTACCGCGATTTCAGAAATGCCAAGTCTAAATCTTGTCAGTATGTATCTTAAATGCCTGTCTAAATTGATCAATAAATGTGTTTTAACGTCAGGGACAGTGCAAAAGGTTCTGTAAACGTTAAACCTATCATTATTATTAATATGGAAATTCCAGTCTTGCCATCTGCACGAAATCAACCTTTCCTTCAAACTTATCAGAAACTCGTTAATAACCTTCCACGCCCTGATTTAGCCATACAAATCCATACCCAAACATGTACAATTTACTGCGAATATTTGAGACCCAGTTTTTCTTCCCTCGCAAATCCAAATCAAAAAGCATTCTGTAGGCCTTATAAAGTAATCTACATTCATCCATTCTCGTCAGTTTTAACCAAAACCTGATGCACTTTATTGCTGAGTTTATGTAAATAGGATATCTATTTGTTTCTCCATACACCTGGTCTATAGGTGTTCGCATTAAGAGAGAAAGGGGAGAAGAGAGAGAGAGATGAGAGAGAGAGAGAGAGAGAGAGAGAGAGAGAGAGAGAGAAGAGAGAGAGATCCGGCAGCTTCCTCCGTCAGAGGACGTTCTTATTTCAGGTCCGAGAGGAAAAAGTCGTAAACGCTGAATTTCAAAACGGAGTGACTGAGGGCGGAAAATGAAGCAAAATTTAGAAAGAGAGAGGGTCAGTTACCGCCACGGACATAGACAAAACAAAGTTGTCATGTGCTTTGTTTGTCTATGTCCTTGGCGGTAACTAACCCCCTCTCTTTGTAAACGCTGAAGTTGAGCATAATTAGTAACGATGTCCTCTCTGACCGCAAGCGGCAAAAATAATTCGTCTTGTTTGAATAACAACAACAACAACAAAATGAATTGGAATTTAAATGGAAAGAAGCTGAATTAGAGACTCTGTAGCTTTCACTTTGTTTTTATTTATTAATTTGTTTATTTTTGTATTCATTTATCCGTTTACTTTATTTTTTCATTCATTTATTTATTTACTTATCTATTCGACAAAAAAGCAGAAGAGCTCACAAAACAAAGTGTGAAGTAACGACGTTTTAATGCACGACACAAAACAGGACTAGAAATTTTCGGCAATATGCCTTCCTCAGCGACAACAAAATTGACATAAACATGCACAATACTCCCCTTGTGAAGCCAAAGTGGTGAATTCACCACTTTGGCTTCACAAGGGGAGTATTGTGCATGTTTATGTCTGTATATTTTTCACCACTTTGGCTTCACAAGGGGAGTATTGTGCATGTTTATGTCTGTATTTTTTTTGTCACCGAGGAAGGCATATTGCCGAAAATTTCTTGTCCTGTTTTGTGTCGTGCATTAAAACGTCGTTACTTCACACTTTGTTTTGTGTGCTCTTCTGCTTTTTTGTCGTGTTCCAGTAACGCTGCAGTTTGTTTCATTTGCCGTTTGTACTTATCTATTCGTTTACTTATCTTTTATTTATCATCTATTTTTATCTGTCTCTTTCGTTCATTATGTATGAGTTTACACGTCGGGCTACCTTCCTTCGGCGGATTGTGTAACCTGTCTTGCGATCGGTGCCTTTCAGCCCATGATTTCCCTGTTGTATGTCTACAATGTCTTTACTCAAGTACATACAAATGTTTTTACTCCAGGTACATGCAATGTCTTTACTTCATATGCATACAATGTCTATACTTCATGTACATACAATGTCTTTACTCCATGTACATACAATGTCTTTACTCCATGCACATACAATGTCTTTACTCCATACATACAATGTCTTTACTCAATGTACATTCAATGTCTTTACTCCATGTACATACAATGTCTTTACTCCATGTACATACAACTGTCTTTACTCCATGTACATACAATGTCTTTACTCCATGTACATACAACGTCTTTACTCCATGTACATACAATGTCTTTACTCCATGTACATACAGCTGTCTTTACTCCATGTACATACAATGTCTTTACTCCATGTACATACAGTGTCTTTACTCCATGTACATACAGTGTCTTTACTTCATGTACATACAGTGTCTTTACTCCATGTACATACAATGTCTTTACTCCATGTACATACAATGTCTTTACTCCATGTACATACAATGTCTTTACTCCATGTACATACAGTGTCTTTACTCCATGTACATACAATGTCTTTACTCCATGTACATACAATGTCTTTGCTCCATGTACATACAATGTCTTTACTCCATGTACATACAATGTCTTTACTCCATGTACATACAGTGTCTTTACTCCATGTACATACAGTGTCTTTACTCCATGTACATACAGTGTCTTTACTCCATGTACATACAGTGTCTTTACTCCATGTACATACAATGTCTTTACTCCATGTACATATAATGTCTTTACTCCATGTACATACAATGTCTTTACTCCATGTACATACAACTGTCTTTATCCATGTACATACAATGTCTTTACTCCATGTACATACAATGTCTTTACTCCACGTACATACAACTGTCTTTACTCCATGTACATACAATGTCTTTACTCCCGTACATACAACTGTCTTTACTCCATGTACATACAGTGTCTTTACTTCATGTACATACAGTGTCTTTACTCCATGTACATACAATGTCTTTACTCCATGTACATTACAATGTCTTTACTCCATGTACATACAATGTCTTTACTCCATGTACATACAGTGTCTTTTACTCCATGTACATACAGTGTCTTTACTCCATGTACATACAATGTCTTTACTCCATGTACATACAATGTCTTTACTCCATGTACATATAATGTCTTTACTCCATGTACATACAATGTCTTTACTCCACGTACATACAACTGTCTTTACTCCATGTACATACAATGTCTTTACTCCATGTACATACAGTGTCTTTACTCCATGTACATACAACTGTCTTTACTCCATGTACATACAATGTCTTTACTCATGTACATACAACTATCTTTTCTCCACGACATTGTCTTTACTCCGTGTTGGCGTCGGCGTGTGCGCTTGTGGGCGATGCGCATCGGTGCGACAGGCGATGAGCAATATGGAGTGAGGCTAGCTATGTTGTGTTTGTGCTCCATCTGACCACGGCAGAAGTGGTGAACTTGGGACTATATTTCTCCTTTAGGCTGTGTGTATAGTGGACCTCGGCCCGGCCGCGTTTTGCACAGCCGTGCGCCGCCCGTCCGGGAGAAGAAAAAAAACAAACAACCCTGCTCCGGTTCATCTCTCTTCCAACTTTCTGGCGACGGCCACAGCCGTGCCATAGTGCGTGCACCCGGCCCGACCCGTGTGATTAGAGCCGTGATTTTGCCGGTCGAGCAACCGGGTGGGACTCGGCCGTGCTTTGCGCGGCCGGGTCCGGGTCCACTATGCAACGCAGCCTCAGGAAACAGCGCATGCAAACAGCGCTTGAAACATTGAAAAGGAGTTTAAGGCCCGAAACGTTCGGTTGATCTCCCTGGATTACCTTTTCCACCCTGTTGTTTCATTTAATTCTTCATTGTGTCATCCTGTGGTCAAACTGACCTTGTTGTTATTCAGCGCTTGAAACCTAAGATTCTGCCCCCCCCCCCAAGCTCCAACCCTCCCTCCCCCTTCCTCTTCCTCCCCCTCACCACACCCCCCAACCCCTTACAGTCTGATGTGAACTGGTCCGATACGTTTTATCAGGCTCAAGGTTTTAATGAATAACATTCCGCTTTTAACCTCCACGCTTTCCGGGGGTCACGTAGCAGACGGGGAAGGCGGGAGGGAGGTTGGGGTGTGTGGGTGGGGGTTGAAGGGGGAGGGGGAACCATCTCTGAAGAGTTTGGAGGATAGGGAAGGGGAGGGTTGGCAGTGATGGTGGGAAGGAGGGTGGGGGTGGGGAGGGGAGGGAAAAAGGGAGGGAACTATCTACCACGCCATTGACACCACAGACGGACCACAAAGATGCCTGTTTTTCTTTTCTTTTCTCTTTCCTTTTTGTTTGTTGGTCTTTTTTTCTATTTTCCGGTTTAAAATTTTTTTTTTATTTTTTACATTGAGTGACAGCGGGATTCGAACACGTAACGTCTGAGCAGCGAACTATCTGCTCTGCCACCGAGCCATCAGGTCACCCTCCCCCCCCCCTCCCCCCCCCCGGCCATCTTTTTGTTGTTGTTGTTGTTGTTGTGGTTTGTGAGTAGTTTAACTGCACGTCATGTGCGTATATACAGGGTCTGAATCGGAAAGGCGACCCGCATGCCGACACCGTTGATTTGAAATCTTAGCGGAAGGAGGAGGGGATCATGCTCACCGAGACTCCGGACATGAGCTGAGCCATGTCTAAGCGTCTGCATCTTCTCGTGATCACCGTTGAGTTCTATCAGCTCCTTCCAACCACTCCCTCCACTGCTATAATATCTCTGACTACGCTGACAGACACGACAGAAGGGAGAAAAAGGTACCCCCCCCCCCCTTCCCCAGGAACACAACTATTATCGCCTTTAGAAACTAGCATGCTCCCATACGGGTGCACGCATGGGTGGGCTGCTTCACGTGGAGTGATCAGCACGCGCACAAACAAAAAAAAGATACGGCAATGATCGGTAGAGCACGGCCCTCCACCAGAGGTGGAACGGATCCTGGATCCGCCCGCTTATCCGGATCCGTAAGGAGGATCTGCACCTGAATTTAATGGGTTCGCTCCTGTGCCACATTCCGTTTTTTGTTTGTTTGTTTTTCTTCTTTTTTTTTTCCTTTTCTTTCTCTCTCACCGAAATCTGTCATAATCAGGTGTGTGTGTGTGTGTGTGTGTGTGTGTGTGTGTGTGTGTGTGTGTGTGTGTGTGTGTGTGTGCGCGTGCGTGCGTGCGTGCGTGCGTGCGTGCGTGCGTGCGTGCGTGCGTGCGTGCGTGCGTGTGTGTGTGTGTGTGTGTGTGTGTGTGTGTGTGTGTGTGTGTGTGTGTGCGTGCGTGCGTGCGTGCGTGCGTGCGTGCGTGTGTGTGTGTGCGTGTGTGTATAATGTTGCTGAACGGATCCAGAGACGCGTGTCATAAAGGCGAGGGTGGCCAGAAATCTGGCTTGCTTGGCCAGTAACGCTCTGCAGCACGGCACCCTTGCCGCAAGCCGGGCTAGAGTTCGTGTAGCTACCGTGGATGATGATGATGATTATTATTATTATCATTGTTACTACTCTACTACCTTCACCAACCACCATCACTGCTGCTACTACTACTACTACTACTACTACTACTACACTACTACTGCTGCTACTGCTACTGCTGCTGCTGCTGGTACTACTACCACGGCCACCATTACTTTTATTATTATTATTATCATCATTATAGTTGTTGTCACTATCATCATCTTATTATGATTACTTTTATTATCATCATCACCATCACCATTACCATCATTGTCATCATTATCATCACGTCATCATCATCACCGTCATCATCATCATCATCATCATCATCATCATCATCATCATACTTACGTAGCACCTGTCCGCGGTTAGAGACCAAGTCTAAGCACTTACAATCCACGCTCTCCTTTGTACGACGTTCTGCCTACCTGGGTAGAGTTGACTGAAGAGCTGCATGCCGGCGCTAATCATTCGTTTCCACTGTCATTCAGTCCAATATCAGTCACTCCGACTTTCGCTCTTTCTTTTGATGTTTACGAAGGGTGCAGTGCCTCCTCTGGTGGGCTGCTTCAGGGCGAACTGGTAGTATCGCCCCATGTGGACCGCGACCCGACGAAGCTGGTTATGACTAGGGGAGTCAGAATGAACGGCCGTGGGCATGAAACCACTGGAGAGATGGGGGTGAGGGTGGGGGAGAAGAGGATGGGATAGGGTAGGGGATGGCATGAAAAATGAAATAAAACACACACACACACACACACACACACACACACACACACACACACACACACACACACACACACACACAACCCCCCAAGCAAACAAAACAAAAAACAAAACAAAAAAAAAAGAAGAAAGAAAGAAAGAAGGATAGGGGAGTATAAAGACACCCTTGGATGTGGTAGAACTGCAAATACCAGCCTCATGTCCCATAGTTCACATTACTTCTACTCCCAGAACAGTCTCCTCAAGGACAAAGTATTGGACTGGAATCACGACGACACACGGTTGCATCGGTAGCTTTCTGTTGTCCCGCAAATGCCCAGAATCCGGCCCCTCACTGTTAATCCCTCGCTCCTTGAGATATAAAAATCCTGTGACATCCAAGAGTCGACTCCCCCTTCTCTTCTTCCCTTCCCCCTTCCCCTTCCTCCCAATCCCAGACACTTTCAGGCTGCCCTCCACCCCCCCCCCCATTACCCGTCTTCCTTCTCAGCATATTCCTTGAACCGCTTCTTCTCGTACGCTAGTTAAAAGGCATTATTCTAGTGGAGAGTGAAGTAGAGAAAGTTCATATAGAGGATCCGATCACCAGTCATTACTACAACAGCATCTTTTATGACCAGTGCTGCTGCTGCTGTTGCCCGTTGTTTGTATCCGAAGATCATTGGACTGACAGTCCTCTTCTGATGGTTGATGATCGTTGTTATTGTGGTGATCATTGTGACATAGGTCCGGGGGGGGGGGGGGGGGAGGGGGGAGGGGGTGAAGCAGTTGTGGTGATGGTACTTTTGTGGGGTGGGGCAAAGTCATTATACCAAAACATCGAATCGGTTCCCAAATTACAGTAACCGTGCTGTTACCACAAGAATTGTACTGTTAGCATTCCAACTACTAACGTGCTCCTGCTCCGGGTTAGCGGTTTGTTCATGTCCGAGATCATTAGAATTGTAGTCATGGTCTACATCGGACGGGCTGATGATGTGTTGTGGATTTATTGGGGCGCAGACGCTGGAAAAGAAAGTGGTGGCAGTGGTGTGGTCCCACTGCTGAGCTGTGCCTTACAGCGCTACTGGCCGCGGGACAACAGTCACTACGACTGACGCTACTACAAAACACCCTCATCTTTGTAAAACCAGTCTCCTCCGTTGTCATAACACTCCATCCTCTCTCTCTGTGTACCCTTCCCCTCCCCTCCTCCCCCCCCCCCCCCCCACACACACACCGCATCCTGTCTCTTTTTTGTCTTTCCCTTAAAAAAAAGCGGGGGGGGAAAAAACCGCGTCACCATCTCCCCCCCCCCCCCAACCTCTTTGCTCCTCTCCCATACCACACAAACCGAAGGTGGCGGTATCCCACCAGGTAGACAGTGGTTGTGGTGGTGGTGATGATGGGTGGTGGGTGGTGGTTGCCACAGTCCCTCATTTCCTGTGGCGCTGTTCTATTTGAAGTGGGCTCTGTGTCCACGTGCAATTATGCATAGACACGGGGGGGGGGGGGGGGGGGGGGGGGGGGGGGGGGGCGGGGGGGGGGGTACCGCACGGTATGGGACCCACCACAGCACACACACACCACAGCCACACGGCGCTGCACTGCAGTGCGCGGGCCCCTGTGCGCTCTCCGCCGCGCCGGCTTCGGTCCCCCCCCCCCCCCCCACTCCCCCCTCACACAGTTGTCGTCCCTGGTGAGGGGTTTCCAGTGGTCTGAGAAGAACAAAGCGAGTTTTATTACTATAACTAGTTGCCTCCCTTCTTGCTTAGGATGAGGTGCGGTGGTTGCGTGAGTGGGGGTGGGAGTGGGGGTGGGGGGGGGGGGGGGGGGGGGGAGGGGGGGGGGGAGGAAGGTAGGAAGCGGGATGGGAGGGAGGATATTATGATGGAAAGTGGGTGGGGAGAAGGTGTTTTGTGTGTGTGTGGGGGGGGGGGGGGGGGGGGGGAGGGTTTGGGGAGAAGAAGTTTGGAGAGGAGAAATATTCGGGTGGATTCTTGCTGGTTGTGGGGTTGTGTGTGTGTGTGTTTTGGGGTGTGTGTGGGGTGTGTGTGTGTGTGTGTGTGTGTGTGTGAGAGAGAGAGGGGAGAGGGGAGAGAGGGGGAGAGAGAGAGAGAGGAGAAAGACAAGACAAAATTCTTTATTTACGAGGATAATAGATAAGCACTGATGTGCTTTTTTACATCCGGGTCCCCCTGTGTAGGGTCAACAATATAAAATAAAAGGCAACAAAGGAAGCATGCAAAAAGTGACAGAACTACAATACAATAGGGGATTAAAATTTAAAAAGGGAAGAAAAAAAAAAAAAAGAGAGAGAGAGAGAGAGGGGGAAGAGGGGAGAGAGAGGAGAGAGAGAAAAGAGAGAGAGAGAGAGACGCAGGAGCGAAGGGAGTGCGGGGTAAGCCTGCAGAGAGAGAGGGGAAAAGGAGAGAGGAGAGGGGGGGGGGGGAGAGAGAGAGAGAGAGAGAGGGAGAGGGGGGGAGGGAGGGAGGGGGGAAGAGAGGGGGAAAGAGAGGGGGGGGGAGGGAAGAGGCTAGAGTGGGTGCGATAAGAGAGCATATTTAGACAATCTGAAAAATAAAAAAATTCCAAAGAGTTTACAAAAAAATCAATTTTGAACACCGGGGGAGGGGGGGGGGGGGGGGGGAGAAATAAAGCACAAATGGAGGTGGGAAATGCTAATGATAGCCCAGTCGCCAGGGTAGGAAGGGATACCATATGGATAAAAATCAAGTCATTCAGCAGAACCGTGAGAGAGAGGGGAGAGAGAGAGAGAGGAGTAGAGAGAGAGAGAGAGAGAGAAGTCACATAAAACCCTCAAGCATTTCGCCCAGAAAATGACAAGAGGGCAGGAGGTAGTAGGAACACACACGCACGCACACAAACACACCCCACACACACACACCACACACACAACACACACAACACACACACCCCACACACCACGCACACACACACACACAACACACACACAACACACAACACACACACATATAATACTCTAAAAGAATTACTTACTAAACAAAATAACATACATATGCATTTCAAGTACCAAAAAACTTTTTTAAATAGTCAGGACATACATAAGGCAAAGAGGGTGGGGGTGAATGGTGGGGATTTATGGTGGAGTATGTAAGTATGGCACATAAGATGGTTGAAATAATGGTGTTTGAAGGTTGATATGCATTGGCGCTTTTGGGTTGATTCAGGGAGCGAGTTTCCATTGACAGGAACCTGAATTGTTAAATGGATTTGAATAAGTCAATTCTAGGAACAGGGACATGAAGTTTGGGTAGAGTCCTTGAGGAATTTATTGAGAATCTGTGAACTAATGTTGGGGTGCCTTCCCAGACACAATCTTGTGCATTATGATCCCTTTGTTGTATTCTAATCTCAGACTTAATGGGGGGAACTTAAAATCTTTTTATAGTCCGACCAGGAAGATTATGTTTTTAGGGGGACTAATTTGAGTGCTCGCTTGTGCGGGGTTTAAAAATTGGTTTGAGAGTGTTAGCGCTAGCACAGTTCCTTTAGAGTAGATCCATAGTTTTATGTATGATTGAATATGAGACTGGAAAAAGAGCTTGCGTGAATGAGGGTCGGGGGAAGCGTTTGTTTTTTGGAGAGTTGAAAAACTTTCTGTGAAAGTTTTTTGCTAGTGAGGTTAGTGAGTTGCCAGCTCATATTGTTATCAATGGTTATTCTTGCACTTTGAGGCATGTAACCTTTTCAACGGGTTCATTTTTAAGATGTACGGAGGAAACTTAAGAGTGAGTTTTTGTCTTTTTTGCCTGGTTGTGATAAGCATGGATTTAGTTTTTTGGGGGTTTGAAGCGACATGTGATTTAAAGTTCAGTCCATTTCACGAGAATCTTTCCGCACCTTTCTTGTAAAAGTTTGGCAAGAACAGTAACATCAGAATGATTTGTGTGGATTGTTGTGTCATCAGCAAAAAGTTCACAGGTGGATGTGAATGTAGAGGAGATCATTGATGTAAATTGTGAATAATAAGGGACCCAAGATAGAGCCTTGTGGGACGCCATGGGAAAGTGTTTGAAATGAAGAAAAGGTTGTATTAATTTTCACACATTGTTGCCTATTTGTGGATATGAGTGAAAAAGCGTAAGAGTCTGTGGATAAACCATACAATTTTAATTTTCTAAGAAAAAGGTTGTGGTCTATCACATCAAATTGCTTTTTGAAATCAATAAATAGGACACCACAATATTTGTTGTTGTTAATCAACCAGGTTGATTAGTGCTGTGTGGCATGAATGGTTGTGTCGGAACCGGACTGTCTTGGATGAAGCAAGTGGCATGTATTAAGGTGGTGTAATGTGTGTTTGTTTATGTGTTTTTCCCAAAAGGGTTTTGGGAAAAGAGTGGAAATGATCGAGATTGGTCTGTAGTTTGCGGGAAATCTGAGCTGTCACCTGTTTTGTGGGATAGGAATGACTTTTGCTTTTTGAAACTATTGGGAAAATGATTTTTGTCGATACACAGATTGAAGACGTATGTCAACGTATCTGTAAATTTCTGGAGCTGATAGTTTGAGAATTTTTTGCCCCTCTAGGCCATCCACCGCAGGTACTTGACTGTTTTAGGTGTGTTTAGGTAGGTGATAGGGCTTCTAATACTGTTATTGGTGGAATATAAAGTTCAGCGTGATGTTTTTATCATGGCAATATTGTTTCAGTTTTTGAAGGTCGTTGGGTCTTTTAAGAATCGCCGTGACCCAAATTTATTGGCTATAGTGCAAAAGTGGGTGTTCAGTTGTTCGACGAGAAAGTCTTTAATTTTGTTGATTTTGAAGAAGATTGATTGTTTGTAGCTCGTTATTTGTCTCCATACCAATTTTGGGTTCAGATTTGATGAAATTAGTTCTCGATAGTATTTCGTTTTTTCTCTGCGCTTTTGTGAATTTTTTGCATTTCTCAAAATTCTTGATTCCTCTTATAGCCCTGTTGTTTTAAGCAGATCTCTAAGTTAACCTGCCTCCTGTAACTCTTTAGTTGTACCAGCCGGTTTGGGATTAGTCGTACTCTAATCGTTTTTAGAGGGGGGCGTGTTTATCATATATTTCTGTAAATGTTTCTGATCCAAAATTCCACAGCAACATCTGGATCAGTTATGTTGTAAACGGATGAGAGATTTGAGGGTAAGCAAGTCATGCAGAAATCTTGGTTGTTAAAGTTTGTAAAGCAAACGGTAGGTTATTGTCTTGTGTCCCCTTTGGGGAATTTACTCCTTTTTTGGACCAAAGGACACACACTGGGAATGATCACTACAGTTTAGAACAGGGACACGGCTTCTGCTATGTGAGTTTTATCTGAAACATTTAAAAAATTGGGCGATAAGTGTCTTAGAGTTTGGTGTGTGACTCTCGTTGGAGATTCGATGAGTTTATGCAGGTTAAACAGATTGAATGCTTGCGTCCATTGGATTTTGTGCTTTCAGAAGGTCTGTGTTTAAAGTCTCCGAGTAAATAATTTCCTTGGATTCTAGTGAGACTGCATCCCTCTTTGGAATAAATTTGTCGACCCAGTTTACTCTTTCAGATGGGTTCCTGTAGCAGAATCCAACCAAAAGGGAAGGGTTTCTTTTCAGCTTAATTCTATCCGAACACATTCTACACCGTTACGTTTAGGTGTAGAAGTCGTTTGAAGCTAAGGGTTTCGCTGATTTAAGATAAGAAGACCCGTCTCTTTCGTTTGTGCAGGATCTTTCCGGATTTGTTATATCTGGAATAGCTACATCATGTCGGTAATGTGTGTAGTTAATCTGGATTCAGAGAGCCCTAAAATATGAAAGGTTTTACCATGGTTCCAAATTTAGTGTTGATATATCTGATGTCTTTTTAACTGCATGTTGGATATTAAGGTGACAGATTCGAAGTCCTTCTTTGCATGGTCATACAGATGGTTTTTTGCTCATTGTAGTTGTGCACGATGTGATGAAGTAGGAGCGATTTCGCACCCTTAACTGCGTTGGGGTTTGTAAAGTTTAAGGAACACAATAAGATCACATAAAGGGAGGGGAAAATGGGTTAGGTTTACACACTGTGACAACTTTGGGAAATCAAAAAAAGTATGAGAAGAAAAGAAAATCTTCACAGTATTATGTCAGTAAGCTCCTCGATCAGATGGTACTGATGGATACACTTTTCTGAAAGGAAAAAATACAGTCACTCGTAAAGGAAGTAAATTTGAAGCAAAATTACAAATAAGGGGGATTGAAGGAGAGGAAAAAAAAGAAAGTAAAACTGGAAGACAGGAAAAATGCAAAGAATCAACACTTCAAAATGAGAACAAAATTAAAAAAAAAAGAAAAAAAAGTCACTTATAATTTCACAAGACACAAAGCCGCACTTGTAAAGTGCGAGTTGGGGTATGCACAAAAAAGAGAGAGAGAGAGAGAGTGGAGAAGAGAGAGAGAGAGGGAGAGAGGGGAAAAGAGGGGAGAGGAGGAGGAGAGGAGAGGAGGGAGAGAGAGAGAGAGAGAGAGGATATGTGCTATATGCAGTTAACCACGTGTCTTTTGCGGGGAGGTCTTAAAATCAACAAATTTCCGTTCAGGGAGCAAACAGCTTGCAGCCCCCTCTCCCCTCATTTTCTTGAAGCCGGGGATGGTGGTGGGGGGTGGGGGGGGGGGAGCTCTTCTCTGCCCAAGTTTTGAACGAATCAGATGAGGGGGGATAATGGAAGGGGGGGAGGGGATGGAACCTAGGACCGCCAACCATCCCCCACCCCCACCCCCCTCTCCGGCCTGGCAGACCATGGTTGGGAACAGTCGGAAGAGAATGGAAAATAACAGAAAGGGGTTGACAAAGAGTAAGAAAGTCAAGAAGTAGTAGGTAAGGTCGGGGAACATAAGAACAGGTCTGAAAAATGGTAGATAAAGGTTTGATGATGGCAAGAAAGTGTTGTGAAATGCTGGGGAAGTGTGGGGACATGTAGGGAAAAAAAGGAAGACAAACTTTAGGGAAAACTGTAGGGAATGAGAGTGAAATGTATGAAAAACTAGGAAATAGTAGGAAAGGATTGGATCGGTAGAAAAATGGGTATGGAGAGGAATGACCTCAATTAGAGGTCACAGTTACAGCCTGTGACGGGACGTTGAACAGAATCCTTTTCATCCCGGGATATCATTTTCTTTCGAGCCTATTGGGATTTTGAGCACAGAGTCTTGAAAAGAAAACATCAGAATCGTGGCCTGTTCGAGTGAATCACTCCTGAAACTCAATCTTGTTTGGCTGCCCTTCAGCTTCTTGACAAAGCGGCGCAAAGTTGAGGCCTTCTTCCCCGAAGATGGAGTATGGCTGCCTTAATGGCGGGATGAAAAAAAGGGCATAGACACAAAACTCCACTGCCTGCCCGTACAGGCAGTGTCCGCAGGAGTATCAGCCTGCGTACGCAGAAAGAAAGAAAAAAGAAAGAAAGAGGCCTTAACTGTAATTCGATCACAGAGAGAATTCATGAGGCTTAAACGTGCAGAGAGCGTTCGGACATAATACTGCATCGCAAGTAGGCTATATTTGGCTGCACTGCCTCCGTGCGCGCGGGTTCAGCTGTGTGGAAGAAGACGGAAAAGGTAATTATGTCGAGCATGTACGTGTGTGACAGTGACCTGTTTGTGTAGAATTGGTGGTACAGATATCTCAGTGGGGGTCACATATCAGTATGTACGACACCGGTATCCGTGACAGTTTTAAGGCCTGGTTGTTCAGAGCGTATCTCTCTGCGTGCTAAAACTAAAAAATAAAAAAATGTTCAGTCACATCGCAAAATTCATTTGTCCCAATCGCAAACATCTACGATATCAGTTCAGTTTCCCCGTATGTATATACAGAGTTCGCACGCGCATGATGAAAGCTGGATGATCACTGCTAAAAAAAGGCGAAAATCAAAGTGTGTGTTTTTCCTGTTGACACTCAACGTGTGAGGATCATGGTCTCCACAATGCTGCAGCAACAATACTGATGTGTGTGGCACCACTGCCGGCCTCTTGGACTTCTCTACAGCTTGCTGCAGCAACAATACTGATGTGTGTGGCACCACTGCCGGCCTCTTGGACTTCTCTACAGCTTGCTGCAGCAACAATACTGATGTGTGTGGCACCACTGCCGGCCTCTTGGACTTCTCTACAGCTTGCTGCAGCAACAATACTGATGTGTGTGGCACCACTGCCGGCCTCTTGGACTTCTCTACAGCTTGCTGCAGCAACAATACTGATGTGTGTGGCACCACTGCCGGCCTCTTGGACTTCTCTACAGCTTGCTGCAGCAACAATACTGACGTGTGTGGCACCACTGCCGGCCTCTTGGACCTCTCTACAGCTTGCTGCAGCAACAATACTGACGTGTGTGGCACCACTCCCGGCCTCTTGGACTTCTCTACAGCTTGCTGCAGCAACAATACTGACGTGTGTGGCACCACTGCCGGCCTCTTGGACCTCTCTACAGCTGGCTGCAGCAACAATACTGACGTGTGTGGCACCACTGCCGGCCTCTTGGACTTCTCTACAGCTTGCTGCAGCAACAATACTGACGTGTGTGGCACCACTGCCGGCTCTTGGACCTCTCTACAGCTTGCTGCAGCAACAATACTGACGTGTGTGGCACCACTGCCGCCCTCTTGGACCTCTCTACAGCTTGCTGGGTGGGGACAGACAGGATGAAAATCACCCCCCCCCCCTTCCCAAAGAGGGATTCCAACTCATGACTGTCAGCTCAACTCCCAAGCGCCGTAAACCGTTTGATTGTGGGCCCCTCAGACTGCAGTAAACAAACAAACAAACAAACAAACAAAAACACCCCAAACAAACAAACAGAAGAAAAAAAGAAAAAAAGAAAGAAAAGAAAAGGAAAAAAAAAAAGAAAAAAAAAAGAAAAAAAGCAGAAAAAGGCAGAATAAAAAAAGCAAAAGATAGGAAACAGCAGTTAATTTTGGAAAAAAAAAAGATGGGAGAGAAATAGAGTGGGAGGGGGGGGGGGGGGGGAGGGAGTAAGAAAGTATCAGGGTAAAATCAAAGCAGGAAAAAAAGTAGAAGGAAGGTGGCAAAGCTAGGGGAAGAAAGAGAAAAAAAAGAAGGCAGGAAACAATAGGAA
>CM031598.1:84008419-84010919 GCA_018398815.1 Conus ventricosus
TTGATCACACAATCTCTATAAAACGTTTTTTGGGGTGTGTAATCACATTGATGACAATCTTCCATTGAAGGGTTCACGCACACAGGCATTAGACATGCACGCATGTAGCATCGTCACCTAGGTATACATACAAGCACAGCAAGCACCCTCCCTCCTTTCCCTCCGTCTCCTCTGTCCCCTCCCCCCTTCAGCCCCACCCCCCACGCCCACCCCCACCCCCACCCCTGACTTACCCAATAAGAACGCCACCCATCTCCATCAATATACAGAAAACGAGGGGGTGGGGGAGGGGGTGGGGGGTTGGGAGATGGTGGGAGGAGATGGAAGAATGCCAGCGCTTTGGAAAGCAATGATTATACACGTATTATACATTCTGCGGAGGCGGATTGGAAAGCTAAATGAAATACATGGCTGTTGTTCTGATGTATCTAACATCAGAACAACAGCCATGTATTTCTATACACAAATCAATTTAGATTTTTTTTTTTTTTAGAAAATAGAAATAAATTACATTATACATATATATTTAAAAAAATAAAGAATTAAACATGTAACAAAAATAAATATGTCTGAATCAGGAATATAATTGAAACAAGCTGCAACGTTACTAAAAACAACGCGAAAAAACAAAACAAAAAAAAAAAACAAAAAAAACCAGCAGCTAGCATGAAGCTGACCCATTTGCTGATTGTTATCTGGAGAGAATTGTTCAGTTTTTTTTTTCTTTTTCCTTTAAAAAAAAATTTAATATCTGTTACCAATAACGTCTGAAAATGACACATTTGTCCAAAAAAAAATCGCTTGTCTGTATTGTATTGTGTCTCAAATCAGCGTTACTATACAGCCTTAATTTGTGTGCTCATTCATAATTCGTTAAGGATAGATGGAATCTTCGTGTTGGCTGCCGTCAAAAGTGCGATTTTTTTTCTCATCCAAGTTTAATGTTTCTTACGAGCAGAGTGAATTATTTGTTGTAGTTTTTTTTTTTTTCTGATGTTTTCCCATTTCATTTTCAGTGATCGATTCTCCAAAGTTACAACACCATCTTGTTTAAAGTTCTAAGCAGATTACTACGATTAACTAGTCATTTTTTCTTTAAGCATTTATCCCCCCAACGTTTGCCGTTGCAGCCGCAGTTGCTTTCATCCAAATCAGCTGGATAAAAAAAAAAATCCAAAACAGTTTAGGGAATAAGAACACGTTTCTCTTACTGAATGAAGCGCCAGCTGGCAGCTCTTCAGTCGGCACTACCCGTGCAGGTAGGCAGCCCGTCGTGTAAACGAGTGTGGATTGTAAAGCGCTTAGAGCCTGGTCTCTAGCCGAGAATAGGCGTTACATAAGTATCATCATAATAACAATAATGATAATGATAATAATAATAATAACAACAATAATAATGATGATGATAATAATAATAATAATAATAATAATAATAATAATAATAATAATAATAATAATAATAATGATGATGCTCTGAAACTGAAAGAGGCAAAAGTAAAATACGACGACAACGACCCGAACAATTAACAGTGTAAAACGTTCAGGTGTAAGTTCCGTCTCACGTGTAAGTCACAGCTCAGACACATGAAACCCTAGACAAAGTGAATAATGCTGCTGAATCTGATTCACCATGGTGCAGGGTCTGAATTCAGAGACCTACCCCCACCCCCCGTCACCCGTCACCCCCTCCGTTGACCTCCTTTCCCTTCTACACACTTTTTTTTTCTTTTCCAGTGGGAAAAATATGAGAAGATGTTGATGCAGATAGGGGGCATGGAAGCGCACGCGTGGTATTTACGATACTCTGTGTGTGTGTGTGTGTGTGTGTGTGTGTGTGTGTGTGTGTGTGTGTGTGTGTGTGTGTGTGTGTGTGTGTGTGTGTGAGTGAGCGCACGCATAGCATTTACAATACTGTGTGTGTGTGTGTGTGTGTGTGTGTGTGTGTGTGTGTGTGTGTGTGTGTGTGAGCGCACGCATAGCATTTACAATACTGTGTGTGTGTGTGTGTGTGTGTGTGTGTGTGTGTGTGTGTGTGTGTGTGTGTGTGTGTGTGTGTGTGAGCGCACTCGTGGTATTTACGATACTCTGTGTGTGTG
Organism: Conus ventricosus; assembly: GCA_018398815.1. Lineage (NCBI taxonomy): Eukaryota > Metazoa > Mollusca > Gastropoda > Neogastropoda > Conidae > Conus > Conus ventricosus. The sequence continues at coordinate 84,010,516 of CM031598.1, forward strand.
TGTGTGTGTGTGTGTGTGTGTGTGTGTGTGTGTGTGTGTGTGCGCGCGCGCGCACGTGCGAGTGTGCGTGCTCGCGCGCACGCGCCCGTGTGTGTGTATTAGCCGTTTCCCCCCCGTTCCCTCTCCCCCTTCCCTTCTGTCTCCCCACCCTTCCCCCTGCCCTTCACTGTCCTTCCTCCTCCCCTTTCCCTATCACCCCCACTCTCTCTTTTCCCCCTTCCCCGTCACCTCCCCCCCCACTCCCACTTCTTCCGCCCCCCGCCCTCCCCCTCCACTCCTCTCCTTTCAACGCTCCCCCCACCCCCTCCGCATCACTGCCCTAACCTCCACCCCTTGCCTTAGACCTCCTTCGAATCCTTGGGAAAACTGAAGAGAGAGAAGTAGAGGAGAGTGGGGGGGGGGGG
>CM031598.1:84020919-84023419 GCA_018398815.1 Conus ventricosus
AACACCTAACACAGAGTAACGTTTATTCAAGACTGGCACAGCCTTTTAAACTTGAATAAAGTCAGACGAATACAAAGACGAACAATCTAATAGTGGGCGAAAAAACAAGCACAGGCCAACAACCCTCCGTCATCATAGTAATGACTTGGCAAAGATATGAACTTAAGGCCGGGGAGGGGGGAGAGGGGGGGGGGGGGGGGGAGGTTGAAGATGAAGGAAATGGGAACATAAAATTAAGAAAATATGTTTTAAACATGAAAACTCTTCGCATGAAAACAATCGTAATCCCTCTTGAAAGCAGATCTATTTGTATTGCCTGCTCCGAGGCCTTTCGACCGCTGGATCGGACTCATCAGGGAGACACGGCTGATTGTGTCTGTGCTCCTGGCGTCAAATAGAGTCTCTATTTGACGCCAGGAGCACAGATACAATAAACAGTAAACAAAAAAAATGTATGTATGAGTCAAACAGTCACAGCCCATAAACAGTTCTGTGTGATCGTCTTGGGTGTGATGATGATGCAGACAATAACGCGGCTAGACGATGTACCAACGTCGGATAACTTTTCCCGCGAGGGTTGCGCGGACCCAATGATTGACATCTCTTGACAAGCAAACGGGTGAACCAACAGGTGAACACCGCGTTGTCTCCCTGCCAATCGGAAGGAAGTTAACAGAATTGGCGCGAATCACGCGGTACGATGTAACAAAATAATATTTGTAAATAGAACAGGGTGAGATCAGCGAAACGAAGAAAGAAAGAAACAAACAAAGACTGAGGTTTAAACAATCTACAGTCTGATTCAGCTTTTTTTTTTTATAACTTTCTTTCTTTCTTTTTTTGTTTTATTTATTAAATCCACTTCATCACCAACATAACAAGATAGAGAAGAAGAAAATCGTCTGATTGGTAGGGAGAATACCCGGCATTTTCACTCTCCACCTGCACATTAAGAGCGCAGGACGTAAATTTCCTTGGTAACTGATTCGTAAAGCGAGGAAGGAAAATCAGAGTTTGTTCCTCTCTCTCTCTCTCTCTCTCTCTCTCTCTCTTTCTCTCTCTCTCTCTTTGCCCGTGCGTAAGGTTCATGAAGGCAATCGCGATAATTTGAGAATTAGTGAAAAACAGAGCGCTGATAACTTGTGTCAGTACAGAGAATGATTCGATTGTTGAAATAAGATCATGGTGATAAATGCAATGACAAATCCGATATGAACAAATGTAGAGCTAATAAATGTAACACAGAGAGAGAGAGAGAGAGAGAGGGGAGAGAGAGAGAGAGAGAGAGAGAGTTTAGCTCTCCTCGCATACGAAAAACGCTACATATTATTACTCGATGGTGAAAGAAATCAGAAATTTCATATTCAATTGTTTGTCATTGAAACTTACGCAAGGCACACATTGCGTGCAACTGATTCGTATTCTAAATGAGCGAGTGTCAAAGCTCCAGGAATAGCTGCCCCTTCCTCCCCTCTTTTCCCCCATCTCCACTTCTCTCTGTCTGTCTCTGTCTGTGTGTGTCTCTGCGTCTCTCTGTCGAGAAGAATATGGACAACTGATCGATAGTTTTCGGTGCCATCATTGTCTTCTTTACTCAATACTTTCATGATGTGGATTCCACATCGCAATACTATACTCTCCTGTCATGTATGGCTGATGCTTGTTCCTCATTTCTGTGGATGCACGGTCCTCACCCTCTTCGTCTCCCGTCCTGGGGAACGGGCGTTGTAAAGCTTAACACAGTAAACCGTCATTTTATCTCTCTTTGTGTCTTTCTCTGCCCGTCTCTGTCTCTGTATATTTCTCTCTCCCTGTATCTCTCTGTATATATCTCTCCATTTCTCTCTCTCTCTCTCTCTCTCTCTCTCTCTCTCTCTCTCTCTATATATATATATATATATGTGTGTGTGTGTGTGTGTGTGTGTGTGATGGTGTGGAGGGGTAAGGGGTGTGCAGGTGAAGACAGGCAGATGGTGATAAGTGCAAGAACCAAGGGACAGCAGCCAGTCAAGAAGACACAAGACGAAGTGGAGTTTTTCTCCTCTTTAGTCTCCTTCCATGGGCAAGTTCAAACCAGGAACACAGCCTGGGAGCGCTCTCTCGGGACACTCTCTGGGCACACTCAGTGACACTCTGGGGAACACTCTAGGCAACACTGCTCGCACTCAACCCAGCGCCTCAAATATATACAGCTTGCCCGGACCGCAAAGAAGACAACGCAGCACCGCACGCAAAATGAGCCTCGCGAGACAGCAAATGACAAAATTTGTGGCTATCTGCATTGTCTAGCTCGCCGTAGGTTTAAAGTATCCAAACATATTTGATATCGATGAAAACCTCAGAACCAAGGTATAAAATGCAATAAGTCATATCTGACAATTCTGTGGCTGTGTAAAGTTATTGGTGATTAAAGTCGAGAATGAGCCCACTTTTAACGAGTTTACGTCATATTTTCCTCTATTTCGATGAAAAATACTGAACAGCATGAAATATTTTTGTA
>CM031598.1:84033419-84048419 GCA_018398815.1 Conus ventricosus
AGAAGTATAAACAGTTCTAAAAGGTCCTCCGTAAATTGGGCTCCATGTCTACCATTATTTATAACTTCAGATGTTAATTCGTTAATAAACAAAGAAAAAAGAATAGGACTACATACGTCACCTTGTTTAACACCACTAGTACACATGATATAATCTGTCAATTTCCAAGAGAGAGAGAGAGAGAGAGAGAGAGAGAGAGAGAGAGAGAGAGAGGGAGAGAGAGAGAACACCAATTTCAAAGAGAACCAAACACCTCTAACTCTCATTCTTTTGGAACTGAAATCCCCAATTTTAAAAATGGGTTTTAAAGGACAGACTAAACAACTGCGCCCACCTTGTTAACCAAAACGAAAAAAAAAGAAAGAAAATCTTTCTTTGTATGGCCAAAGCCTGATTCTATTATTTCTTTTTTTTTTTTTTGCCGTTCCTTTTTTTTTTTGTTTACAATGAAAACGAAAAATCGGACCTCTCCATCCATCCAAGAGAGGAAGAAGGGCAGGGGGAGGTTAGCCAGGGGAGAGAGAGAGAGAGAGAGAGAGAGAGAGAGAGAGGAGAGAGAGAGAGAGAGAGAGAGAGAGAAATACAAAGTACATGCGTTATTTTGTCCTGTTAATAACACTAGGTGAAAAAAAAACACACACACACACACACAACCAAAAACAGAACAATCTGAACCTTAAAATTTTTTTTTAAATTTTTTTTTTTTTTTTTAGAACAATCTGAACTAATTATAAGTTTGGATTTTTTTTTTTTTCATCTTTTCACACCAAACCATCGGACACTTGATCCTCGACGTCTGTAGAAGCCTTTTAAAACAGTCCGACAGTCGCGGCACGCGCCAGGCACGTGCGATGGCTCGAGTACAGTGGTGCGTGATCCCTCTCTCTGCGACAGCTGCTCTGTTACGTCTTGGCTGGAACAAGCGGCACTCCATCTCCGTCATACGTCTTAACACCGGAAAAAAAACGAGTTTCTTTGTCGTCAGTCACCGCCCTATGCCTACCACCATTGTCAGAGGTGTGTGTGTGTGTGTGTGTGTGTGTGTGTGTGTGTGTGTGTGTGTGTGTGTGTGTGTGTGCCCGCTTTGAGCGCGTGGGAGCATGCGTGTGTGCGTTTTGTCACGCCAGTTCCATACACTATAGTTTTGTCAGCTGAGTGGGTGGTGAGAGAGAGAGAGAGAGAGAGAGAAAGAGAGAGAGAGAGAGAGAGAGAGAGTGAGTAGTGAGAGAGAGAGAGAGAGAGAGAGAGAGAAAGAGAGAGAGAGATGGACTGAAAGAGAAAGACGAAATTGCAGTAGCTGATCCTTAAACGAGAGGAGAGAGAGAGAGAGAGAGAGAGAGAGAGAGAGAGAGAGAGAGAGAGAGAGAGAGAGGAAACTGAAGTAGCTATTACTTAAAGTAAACTGAAGTAGCTATTACTTAAAGGAGAGAGGAGAGAGAGGAGAGAGAGAGAGAGAGAGAGAGAGGAAATCGTGCAGTTCCTATTTAAACGAGCGAAAATTCCAAGCGCTTCATCTATCAGTCAGAGAACTTACTATGACTGGTGTAAGGTAAAAAGAAAAAAAAAGAAGAAGAAAAGTGGCTTTAATACAAAAACAAACACAACACAAAACAAACTTTAATTTTGACTTCAGTTCCTTAAAGACAATAATTCTTCATATTGTTGGTCGGGAAGATGGAATGGATTTTAAACAGAAAGAATCTGAAATACAATGTAGAGACTGTTTAAATATCGGCTTTGTTTTTTTTTTCATCTCGATTTTAAACAGAAAGAATCTGAAATACAAAGTAGACTGTTTAAATTTCGGCTTTGTTTTTTTTTTTTTCATCTCGATTTTAAACAGAAAGAGTCTGAAATACAAAGTAGACTGTTTAAATTTCGGCTTTGTTTTTTCATCTTGATTTTAAACAGAAAGAATCTGAAATACAAAGTAGACTGTTTAAATTTCGGCTTTGTTTTTTTTCATCTCTTTCCTCTTTTTATTTAAGACAGGAGTGACGGAGTACGTAATTCGCCCATGTATTCAAACTTCCCTTTGGTTTTTTAGTGTTAAAATCCCCTTCCAGTTGCCGGGTTCAACAACCAGATTCAGTCACGTGACTGGTTTGGGGTGCTGTGGTTTATGGTAATGGTGGACGAGGGCCGAATAGCTCAGTCGGTAGAGCGCCGGACTCGTAATCCAAGGGTTGCGGGTTCGAATCTCCGCCGGGCCGTTTCGGTACAGGGGGACTTTTCCCTCGGAGTTAACATTGGTTTTGACTCCATTTCCCATACAGTCCTTCGAATGAGACTATATAAACCGAGGTTCCGTGTGTGAACGCACGCATAACATCTTGCACACACGTAAAATCCCATCACCAACTTTCGGAAGAGAAGGCCAGTTTGGCCGTTGGTATGGAGGACACGTTACACATAGCATGCACCTTCCTCGAAGATGGAGTATGGCTGCCTTAATGGCGGGATAAAAAAAAACGGCGAAGAAGCAACGCTTTTGGGACGGATGAAGGGGGGGGGGGGGGGGGGGGGCAGAGAAGCGAAACTTTCTGGAGGGATGGGTGGGGGGTGGGGGGTGATGGGGTGGGGGTGGGGGAGCGAAGAAGCGACACTTTCAGTTGGGATCAGGGACGGGGGGGGGGGGGGGGGGGGGGGGGGGGGGGGGGGAGAAGAAGCGAAACTTTGGCAAAGTGTGATGGAGGACGGATGGGTTGTCATAAACTTTGTGTCCCTTTTACAGTCTTCCATCAGACTGGACTGTGATCAACACCATTGACAACTGTGAGAGATGGAAGCCTCGGTCTTCATTGGTCTCCTGCCTCACTGCCCCTGTCAACGTCATGAATACTGCTCGGAGGATTCCATTCCCCCCCCCCCTTCCTGCCTAGTACATTGCTTTTTTAAGAGGTGGTCCGAATACTAGACTTTCGGAAGAAAAAAATGAAAAAAAAAAACAACCCCATCCAAGTCTCATGAGTAGAGCAAGCTGATATTTGCAAAGACTGACAAAGAAAGAACAAGGGAATTGCTGTTTCATTCATTGAAGAGAGGACAAAAATGTGTTTTGAATTATACGTCGGAAGTCATGTTCGATATCAAAGGAAATAACAAAAACAACAAAAACAATAACAGCAACAGCAAAACACACACACACACACACACACACACACACACACACACACACACACACACACACACACACACACACAAAAAACCCCAAACAAAACACACACATATGAGAGAGAGAGAGAGAGAGAGATGAGAGAGGAGAGGAGAGAGGAGAGAGGAGGAGAGAGAGAGAGAGAGAGAGAGAGAGAGGAGAGAGAGAGAGAGAGACAGAGAGACCAATTTTCATTCCGACACGCTCTCCTCCAAGCTGTGTCGCCTTGCTGGGGGTGGGGGGGGGGGGGGGGGGGGTGAGGGGTGAGGGGGGAGGGGGGAGGGTGGATCTGTGTGTTGGTGTTTGGCGGGGATGGGGGTGGGGTGGGGGAGCAGGAAGGGGTAGGGTGGTTTGGGTGTGCGATTGACTGCGATCGACTTCACTGAATGGCGAATGCATAGAGCATGAAGTTGCTAATGGGTCACTATTACTCTTTATACATGCTATTCGTCATTGTTATTATTAATGATGATATAAACATTGTGTGGTGCAACAAAGGTCACTAGGGAAGTACTAAACGTTTTCTTTTGTCAACATTTGTTTTCTTCATTATTATTTGACGGCACGAAAACACTCTTTTGCTCAGTAACGCATTAGCTACACTCAGAAATGGCAAATTCCGATAATCGAAAACAAATGCTGGGACAATGCCGTTCTTTATATGTTCCCTCTTTGCTCGTGTTTGTGCAAGTGCTTTAGTGTGTACACGCACTGACAGATGCGCGTGTGGGTGCAAGTGTGTATGTGTAAATGTGTGTTACGCATGCATGTGTATGTGTGTGTGTGTGTGTGTGCGTGTGTGTGTGTGTGTGCGTGCATGCGTGCGTGCGTGCGTGCGTGCGTGCGTGCGTGCGTGCGTGTGTGCGTGTGTGTGTGTGTGTGTGTGTGTGTGTGTGTGTGTGTGTGTGTGTGTGTGTGTGTGTGTGTGTGTGTGTGTGCGTGCGTGCGTTCGTGCTTGCGTGCATGTGTGCGTGCATGCGTAGGTTTGTGCGATATTTCCGAGTGTTTTTTTTTTTTAGCCACAGTGGGCTGGGCTACAGCACAAAAAGTACAGACAAAAAGATTGAAAAAAGAAAAAAAAAAGAAAAAGAAGAAAAAAAAAAGGCCAGGATTGTCAGATTTTCTTCCCACATCTTCCTCCTTCGCTCATCCAGATCATTAACGTTCGCCAATGCTAAGAGTTGTGTGTGTGTGTGTGTGTGTGTGTGTGTGTGTGTGTGTGTGTGTGTGTGTGTGTGTGTGTGTGTGTGTGTGTGTGCGTGCGTGCGTGCGTGGGTGCGTGCGTGGGTGCGTGCGTGCGTGCGTGCGTGCGTGAGTGTGTGTGTGCGTGCGTGCGTGCGTGCGTGCATGCGTATGTGCGTATGTGTGTGTGTGACACCACCGACCATTTCTACTTAATCCCACTAAGTAAGGGGCAGTCGCAGTCCCGTCTTCAGGGCGTCGTTTTTGTCACTCAGCTCTCGACAAACCACGGCCAGCGGCCGAGTTGAATGGCCGTGCGTCCACCAGCGGCGGCGGCGGTGTCCATTTCGGTGTGAGGTGGTGACTGACTGGACTGACCATGCCACTGACCGCAGGGGAGAGGATAAGGCCCCTGACCTCAACGCTGGCCTCTCACCTTTGGCGTTTGAACTCTGGCCTCGCTTGCCCTCCCGCCTCTCGTGTCCGATTAGTGTTAGCAGGCAGTCTGTGTTCGGGGATGAGTATCGCAGGTTTCCCCTACGAGAACTGGAGAACACAGGCGTGCAAATGCACATGGATATGTACACACGGTTGGAAACATGTATGTATGCGTGCGCGCGCGCACACACACACACACACATACACAAACACGCGCACCCGCGTGGAAGTGTGCGTGCAAGCTCACAAACTTACAAACACACACACATACACCCACACGCACGTGCACGCACACACGCGCTAAGACACGGACATAAAGGCCAAGACGGTGTGTGTGTGTGTGTGTGTGTGTGTGTGTGTGTGTGTGTGAGAGAGAGAGAGAGAGAGAGGAGAGAGAGAGAGGAGAGAGAGAGAGAGAGAGAGAGAGGCGTGATATGTGGTTGTGTGGTATGTGGTTGTGTGAAAGCTCATGTGTGTGCGCATGTTGTGTGTGTGTGTGTGTGTGTGTGTGTGTGTGTGTGTGTGTGTGTGTGTGTGTGTGTGTGTGTGTTATGTGTGTGCGTGTGTGTTGTGTGTGTGTGTGTGTGTGTGTGTGTGTGTGTGTGTGTGTGTGTGTGTGTGTGTGTGTGTGTGTGAGAGTTATGTGCAACGCAGAATTTTAGTGCATTTGTAAGGTAAATGGGCGCCTCTCTCTCATCTGTCTGTCTGTCTGTCTGTCTGTCTGTTTGTCTGTCTGTCTTTCTGTCTGTCTGTCGTAATCGGTTGGTTTGTAACAGCACATCAGTTCCAAGACATGCGCTTTAAGAAAAATAATGCCATAATCATCAGTCATCGTCATCGCTGTCAGTATCATCATTGTCATCGTCGTCATCACAGTCATTAAAATTATTCTGAACACACCACTGAAATATAATGTGTTTTGAAAGGAACAAAGTTTAGCTTCACCTGAATTTTGAGAAAGAAGAAGTTTTAAGCTTTTTAATTAAAAATATATATATATATATATATATATTTTTTTTTTATAACACAGCTTTAACGGGGATAGTAGCAATTATTTCGGATTTCCTACTTTTTAGAGGTGGGTGGGGGTGGGTGAAGAAGCAAGGTGTGGGAGCTGAGGGAAAGGGGGTGGCGATGGGCAGTGGGGGAAGGAGGAGGATGAGGAGGGCTGTTTGCAGCGTCTTTAGATCAAAACCAACAGAAACTGGAAGGGGGGTGGGGGGGGGGGGGGGTTAGACGTGAAAGATATCAAAGATATGAGAAAACAGGAAGACGTTGTCGAGAGACTATATCGTGGACTGATGGGGGATGACTGGGGGAGGGGGAGGAGGGGAGGGGGTGGGGGCTTAACACTAAGAATCTGGAAGTCACCTGGACAAACAGTATAGCCAGTACGAAGGGGGGGTGGGGTGGTGGTGCAGCTGTAATGAGAAGAGGGAGGGAGGGTGGTGGTGGAGGGGTGCAGTGGGGGGGGGGTGAAGGTGAAGAGAAAGAGAGAGAGAGGGAGAGAGAGAGAGAGAGAGAGAGAGAGAGAGAGAGAGAGAGAGAGAGAACTTTGAACTCTGAACTTTGAAATTTATAGAGAGAGAGAGAGAGGGAGAGAGGGAGAGAGAGAGAGAGAGAAGAGAGAGAGAGAGAGAGAGGCGGATGGTCGTGTGTGCGTGTGTGTGGTGTGTGTGTGTGTGTGTGTGTGTGTGTGTGTGTGTGTGTGTGTGTGTGTGTGTGTGTGTGTGTGTATGTGTGTGTGTGTGTGTGTGTGTGTGTGTGTGTGTGTGAGAGAGAGAGAGAGAGAGAGAGAGAAGGGGGAAACACAAAGTTATACATCACATCTATAAGAACATGCAAACAGGAAAACGCTAATTACAGAGAAGACACAACGAGAGAGAGAGAGAGGAGAGGAGAGAGAGGAGAGAGAGAGGAGGGAGAGAGAGAGAGAGAGGAGAGAGAGAGAGAGAGAGAGAGAGAGAGAGAGAGAGAGAGAGAGAGAGAGGAGAGAGAGGAGGAGAGAGGAGAGAGGAGAGAGAGAGAGATGGTGAGAGAGAGAGAGAGAGAGGAGAGAGAGAGAGAGAGAGAGGAGAGAGAACGAATGAACGAATTAAATTTTATTTCATCAGGGTAATGAGATAAGCAAATTTTACATGCTGTTTTCCACCACCCCTGGGGAAAACAAAAAGAGAAGACGAAGAGAGAGAGAAAAAATGAGAGAGAGAGAGAGAGAGAGAGAGAGAGAGAGAGAGAGAGAGAGAGAGAGAGACAGAGACAGACAGACAGACAGACAGACAGACAGACAGACAAGCTACGATCGCCGATGCTCGGGCAGCTTGGGCAAAGTGAGATGAGGGTAGATGGAGGTTACGGGAGTGATGGGGGGGGGGGGGGGGGGGGGGGGCGAGGGGGTTGTCGCAGAAGGTGGGGGATGGGTGGGGGTTGGGAGGGGGGAGAGGGAGAGTGAGGTTGATCTTAAGGTCAGTGGAAGGAGGAGGGAGGAAGGCAGGTGGGGAAGGGGGGTTGGGATACAGAATTCATCTCAAGTTGTGTAGCTGCTGCGTCCGGTCCAAGCGTCCACCCACCTACCCACCCACTCACTCACCCACCCTCCTCCTCTCTCCGTCTAAGCCCCCCCCCCCCTCCACCCCACCCCCGCCCGCTTTCTTTCCTTCCTCATAAAACAGACTTCTTTCTTACCATCACCACACACACCACCTGCCCATCACGCTGTCCACCTTTCGACCTCTGACCAGAGAGAGAGAGAGAGAGAGAGAGAGAGAGAGAGAGAGACTCACTGCAGGGGTCAAGCGGGCTGCTGGACCAGCAGGGACGGGCCGAGATGTCCATCCATCCGGCCCGGCCTGGGGTCCTCAGTGTCCTCCTGCCATTGAGCCCCCCCCCCTCCCCCTCTCCCCTCCCCTGCCAGAAAAAAGGACGGCTGCTGACCACCACAGGCTTATAGCCGCTGGGGGGGCGGAAAGAAAGGAAGGGTGGGTAGGATGGGGGGGGGGGGGGGGGGGGGGGGGGCGGAACAAAGGACCCGCGTCAACTGACACGCTTTCACATAAGATTGCCAGGCCGCTCTGTCTCTCTCTTCCCCCCCCCCCTTAGTCCTCCACGCCTCCCCCTTCCCTCCCAATGCATTGTGAGGGCTCCGCGCGACAAAGGACCGTCCAAGATGTCTACCCACCGACCTTTTAATGGGCATCTTTTTGTTTCCACTCACCTCGCCTCCCCCCCCCTCTCTCTCTCTCCCTGTCCTCCCCCTCCTCACCCCCACCAACCACTACTGCCATCCTCTGTCTCCTCCTCCTCCTCCTCCTCCTCCTCCTCCTCCTCGCCATAACCTTGGACCGGACCTCCAAGTCCCGGGGTGTCTAGGGGGGAGGAGGTGGGTGGGGGGGGGGGGGGTGGAGCAGGGGTGGGGGACAATGAGAGATCTAAGTGGATGCTGGACGTAAAGTGGCTTCATCCTCCGACAAAAAAAGAGGGGGGGGGGGGTTAGAAACCCCCTCCCTCCCACCCCTCCCTCCCGCTCCTCCCCTCCTCATCCCCCCGTCCTCCCTCTTGTTCGTTCCTCTTCTTCTGTCTGGCTTTGGAAAAGGACCTTTGTGACATGGCGGTTCCAACCACTTGGCTGTGGTGTCTGGTTTAAATAATTTTTTTTTAAACTTTACAATTACGTAGCTTTACAAAACAAAAAAAAGTGTGAAAATTTGACATCAACAAGCTAATGCTTATAGTGGTGTCTTTGACAGACGGTGATTTGTTCAGTGTCCGGTTGTTATTTTTCACTTTTTTTTTTTAAATTTCATTTTTGTTGAAAAGCATTTCCCCGCCCCCTTCGTTTAGCTGATCCATGTTTCTGGTGTCAAAATGGACAGACCGATGATTGGGATGTGAAAGTAATGTGAAAAGTTACATAATTATTCTATAGCTTGGAATCCACCCGAGAAGCTTTTGTCAGTCAATGTTAAGTCAATGAATATTGACTTTCTTAAAACAAAATTATGGGAGCAGACCGTGACTGTACTTTGGCATTCTTTACGGTTTAGTGTTCAATGCTGCTGCTAGTTGAGAAGGAAAAGGATGTTACTTGCCATTTTTAAAACGGAAGAGTTGCTTCACAGTATTTTATGGACGCATACAGAAAAGAATATGCACACACAGGAGTGGGGAGGGGAGGGATAGACAGGCACGCCCACAGAGAGAGAGAGAGAGAGAGAGAGAGAGAGAGAGGAGAGAGAGAGAGAGAGAGAGAGAGAGAGAGTGTGTGTGTGTGTGTGTGTGTGAGAGACAGAGAGAGAGAGAGAGAGAGAGAGAGAGAGAGAGAGGAGTGTGTGTGTGTGTGTGTGTGTGTGAGAGAGAGAGAGAGAGAGAGAGAGAGAGAGAGAGAGCGAGAGGAGAGGAGGAGAGAGAGAGAGAGAGAGAGAGAGAGAGAGAGAGAGAGAGAGAGAGAGAGAGAAGCTGAAGACTAGCCTAACAATGAAAGGATATTCATGAGGATATGAAAACCAGTGCGATATTGAAATCAATAATGACAGGGAGAAGAACAGAGCAATCACGATGGGAGATGCAAACTTATCCCCCATACATCATCCAAAACACAGACAGACAGACAGACAGACAGACACACACACACACACACACACACACACACACACACACACACACACAACACACACACACACACACACACACACACACACACACAGCGCGTTTACACACACACACACACACACACACACACACACCCCACACACACACACACACACACACACACACACACACACACACACATACACACACACACACACACACACACACACACACACACTATAAGAGAGAGAGAAAAGAGAGAGAGAGAGAGAGAGGGGAGAGAGAGAGAGAGAGAGAGAGAGAGGAGAGAGAGAGAGAGAGAGAGAGAGAGAGAGAGAGAGGTTAACAACAGGCAGAAGCACTTTTCATGCGCGCGCGTCCGTGTATGTGTGTGTGTGTGTGTGTGTGTGTGTGTGTTTTAACCTCCAAATTCTCCCTCCCTTTTCTCCCCTACCCTTTCCTATCCCCCTCCCTCCTCCCCCCCCCTACACACACATCCGCCGACACCCCCCCCCCACCCCCTCCACGCCCCGCCCAGCTGTCCGACCTGTCTATAATAAGCCGCAATCTCTTCCAGCAGCTTTTCTTTCACAGGTCCTGCCAATGACCGCTGCTAAGGACGGCGTCCTCCTCCGGCCCTAGACTTGACCACAGACGCTGACCACCGACCGAATAGATGGAGAAAAAAAAAAAGAGAAAAAAAGAACAGAAAAGACAAGAGAGAGGTGGGGTGGGGTGGGGTGGGAGGGGGAGGGGGGGGGGTGTGAAGAATAATGGTTTCGATGGGAGCCGCGCCGTTGGCTATTGTTAGCTGGGCACGAGAGGGGTGGAGGAGAGGGGAAGGGGGACCAGATAAGAATGCAGAAGCATGGATGAAAAAAAAAGGAAGGGGGGGGGGGGGGGGGGGGAGACCCCACGCAAAGTTCAAACGAGCGCCCCGACCTATGATAGTTTCCTCTGAAGAAGATCCACGACGGGATGGATCTATCGTCCTTCTTGGATTCCCCGCACAATATACAATGGAGGGGTGGTGGTGGGGGTGAGGTGGGGGTGGGGCAACGGCAGCAGTGGTGGGGTATTGTACCTTCCGCTTCACTGGCACTCACACCAAACCGCAGAGGTATTGTCTGCTTCTGAAGGCAGAGGCTTTTAGCAGGGGCACACAAAAAGCAAGGTTTTATGTGAAGGAAAGGAAGGGGCGGAGGGGGAGGGAAGGAAAAGGGACCCCCCCCCCCCCACAACACACACACGCTGTTTGCCTTGACGCAAAGCGGGCGCGTAGCCCATCTGCGGGTAGTAGTGTTTTGGCCTGACCCTTAGCTTGCTCTCGCCCTTGGAGCGAGTGGCCAATTAATTGCTGTCCCCTTTTTCCTCCTCCTCTTCATCCTCGGCTGCTCAGTGCTTTGATTTAAATCGCGACGGGAAGAGCCGCCTTCTCGTTTGATTGGATTATCAGTACTTTTTTTTTTTTTTTTGTCCCTTAACCTCGTTTTTTTTTTCTTTTTTTTTCTTTCTTCTCTTCCCTCCTTTCCGCGAACGCTTTCAAATCGTTCTCTGAAAACCTGACCGCGAAGGCGAATGAGAGATTTATCACATGTCTTACACTTCTTTTATTGAAGGGAAGTCTTGAAATGAGTCAGGGAACAGTAAACCAGTAAATAACGAACAAGTAGGGTACTAACTCTTGTTGCGCCCGTGATGAAGAAATACACGTGCCATCATCCCAAACGAATGCATGTTCCTAACGACACAGAAGTCGCCCAGCAGAAATGACAACACAGCAGAGCACACAGAGCGAACAAGGAGACACCCCCCCCTCCCCTAAAAGAATGTATCCAGGCTGCCCATATACGCGCTAGCTGTACCTGACACGTCTATATAGTAGCGCAATTGTTGCTGTGTAGATGTGAGAGCATAGGATATATATGCAGGCTTGGAACATCCTTTGGGGGGCCGGAATAGCTCAGTTGGTTAGGGCGCCGGACTCGTAATCCAAGGGTTGCGGGTTCGAACCTCTGCCGGGCCGTTTCGGTACTAGGGGGGATTTTTCCCTCGAAGTTAACATTAGTTCTGATTCCATTTCCCAAACAGTCCTTCGAATGAGACTATAAACCGAGGTTCCGTGTGTGAACGCACGTACAACATCTTGCACACATGTAAAATCCATCACCAACTTTCGGAAGAGAAGGCCAGTTTGGCTGTTAGTATGGATGACACGTTACACATAGCATGCACCTTTCCCGAAGATGGAGTATGGTTGCCTTAATGGCGGAATAAAAAAAAGGTCATACACACAAAGCTCCACTCCCTTTGTTGGACAGATGGGATTAATGCTTGTCTGTCCATATAGGGAGTGTCCGCAGGAGTATCAGCGTGCATACGCAGAAGAAGAAGAAGAAGAAGGAACATCCTTTTTCGGGGAATGTCTTCTTGTTTGTTCTTACTGTTGGCTGAAAAGGATGGGAGAAAAAAGAAAGACGAGCTTAAGGAAAAAGAAAGCAGGAGTGTCACTGTTCGCTTTATTTTTGACGATCCCTTTAAACGGTCCTTTAAATTGTCAAACCAATGTAGGCCACAGTAAGAGGTACGAATTGTTTGGGTGATAGTATTCCTCCCTTCTTATCTTTTTAGACCGTGTTTAAACAACAAAAAACAGGCAAAATCTAATGATGTTGGGACAGCCATTAGCGAATCTGAAAGAAAAATGAAATGGTTTCATTCTGTCCAAGGAGGGAAAGAAAGCACTGTTAAATACAAATGTTAAATGAAACGTAATACCGGAAAATGACCTTAACATAAACGGAAAGGTTGAAATACAACGAAACACACCACGACGTAAAGGATCTGGCGTGAAGGGATAAGAATCAAGACAGATTAAGATTCTCTGGAGAAACAGAAACAGCGTCCACTGGCAAGTTCGAGACGCAAACCCTGCGCGCTTTACTGCCGTGACCCTGCGCGCTTTACTGCCGTGACCCACAGTGAGGAAAATATACACCACAGCGTAGAACCCATTTCCTTCTGCGTCCTGGGTGTGTACCGGAATAGTTCAGTTGGTAGAGCGCCAGACTCGTAATCTTGGTGATCCTGGGGTTGCGGGTTCGAACCTCCGCCAGGGCGTTTCGGTACAGGGGGATTTTTCCCTCGGAGTTAACATTGGTTCTGACTCCATTTCCCATACAGTCCTTCGAATGAGACTATAAACCGAGGTTCCGTGTGTGAACGCACGCATAACATCTTGCACACACGTAAAATCCCATCGCCAACTTTCGGAAGAGTAGGCCAGTTTGGCTGTTGGTATGGATGACACGTTACACATAGCATGCACCCTGCGTGAAAAATGGAAAGAATGAAGGAAGTAAGGAAAATGAATGATCGACATTGAACGATACTGACTGGATGACACGGGAAACGACCGAATGAAGCGCCAGCTGGCAGCTCTTCAGTCGGCACTACCCATGTAGGCAGCCCGTTGTGTAAACGAGTGTTGATTGTAAAGCGCTTAGAGCTTGGTCTCTAGCCGAGAATAGGCGCTATATAAATATTCATTATTATTATTATTACTTTCTGCAGTACTGGGTATGATGGGCCTCTATGTCTTTCTGCTGATTTTCACTGTTCAGCCAATCTGAGCTCGACTGTAAAGAGCTACAGTGACCCAGTGTGTCCATCCACGAATGTCATATTCTAGAATATGTTTGCCTTAACTGACCACATCTCATTCATGTTTTGTGTCTTAACTGCGACACAAATCCTCCAGTGTACTGCTACCACTTACTGGCGGTTTTTTTTTGTTTTTTGTTTAAAATATAAAGAGTTTTCAGACACCTCAAAGCACTCCTTCGTTCAGACACAAAAAAGAACACCGGTATGCATGCTCCATGTTCCCCCTTCCAACACCCCCCATCCCTTTACCTCCAGGACGTAGCCCTAATAGATTAAAAAACAACAACAACCAACAACAACAAAAAATGCTATTTCAGAAGTTGACTAAAGGGACAGATAAAACAGTCATACCCTAAAAGGCGCCAAAGGGTACAAAAACCAGTACAAGGTGAAATTGGAAATGAAGTGAGGCAGGGAACAGTAAACAATAAACAGTAAACAAGTGCGGCTGCTATTGGATTCTTTTTTGCACCCTTGGTGGTGAGAACACCACAGTATTATGGACTGTGGTGTGTCTCTATTTGACGCCAGGAGCGCAGACACAACCAGCCGTGTCTCCCTGATGAGTTCCGACCCAGCGGACGAAAGGCCTCGGAGCAGGCAATACAAAATATCTGCCTTCAAAAGGGATTGCGATGGTTCCCTTATGCAGCTTGTGAAGAGTTTTCATATCTGTAATATATTTTCTTAATTTCATGTTCCCAAATTCTCCATCTTCAAACTCCCCCCCCCCCTCCTTAAGTCCAAATCTTTGCCAAGTCATTACTATGAACACCGTTCAGTTGTTGGCCTGTGCTTGTTTTTTCCCCCACAATTAGATTGTTCGTCTATGTATTTGTCTGACTTTATTCAAGTTTAAAAGGCTGTGCCAGTCTTGAATAAAAGTTACTCTGTGTTAGGTTTTCTTATGGGAGCAAAAGTTACCCCACTTGTTTACTGTTTATAGTACAAGGTGGTGCTAAAATGTACAGCCAAAACAAACAAACAAACGCCAAACACAAATAATGGAGCACCAGAAGGTGGTGCCAAGTAATTACAGTGGAAGCTACTGGTTTCAAGAGTATCCGCCAAAACACACGATAAACAAAAGTAATGGTTCTGGAGGGTGGTGTCAAAAGATACAGTAAACACTGGATGTTCCAGACACGCCGCATGTTCCAGTTTATCTGCCAAAAGAGACGATAAATGATACTGTCACCAGAGCGTGGCACCAGACGGTTCAATGAAGATTACTAGTACCAGAGGATGGCGCAAAAAATGGCAAAAAGCACAAATATCAGAAGGTAAGCCAAAGTTACAGTAAAACCACTGGTACCAAAAGGTGTCGCCAATAGACACAGTACAAAGTACAGGTATCAGAAGGTAGCACCAAAAGGTACAGCTAAAAGCACTGGTACCACAAGGTAGCGCCAAAAGGTACAGCAAAAAGTATTGGTACCAGAAGGTAGCGCCAAACGGTACAGCAAAAAGTATTGGTACCAGAAGGTAGCGCCAAAAGGTACAGCAAAAAGTATTGGTACCAGAAGGTAGCGCCAAAAGGTACAGCAAAAAGTATTGGTACCAGAAGGCAGCACCAAAAGGTACAGCAAAAAGTATTGGAACCAGAAGGCAGCACCAAAAGGTACAGCAAAAAGTATTGGTACCAGAAGGCAGCACCAAAAGGTACAGCTAAAAGTATTGGTACCAGAAGGTAGCACCAAAAGGTACAGCAAAAAGTATTGGTACCAAAAGGCAGCACCAAAAGGTACAGCAAAAAGTACTGGTACCAGAAGGCAGCACCAAAAGGTACAGCTAAAAGTATTGGTACCAGAAGGCAGCACCAAAAGGCACAGCAAAAAGTACTAGTGCCAGAAGGTAGCGCCAAAAGGTACAGCAAAAAGTATTGGTACCAGAAGGTAGCGCCAAAAGGCACAGCAAAATGTACTGGTACCAGAAGGTAGCGCCAAAAGGTACAGCAAAAAGTACTGGTACCA
>CM031598.1:84068419-84070710 GCA_018398815.1 Conus ventricosus
ACACACAAAACCAAACACGATGCCTTGCTCTGTCTGCATACAAGAGCAATCCTATTCATAACAGAGAGAGAGAGGAAAAAGGAGGGAAAAGGAGAGGAGAGAGGGAGAGAGAGAGGAGAGAGAGAAAAAAACAAAAATTACTAGCGGGAAAACAGTCGAGGGTTTTCCTTCATTTTCAGAACGTTGGTTGATAATATACTTACTGTAATACTGACCCGTCTTTTGACTGTCTCGCACTTTGGGCTGAATTGCGTTCTGGCATTTTCCCTTTCAGAATATGTGTTCCGGTTTAACTTGCTTGCGTCCTGATCTGGCCCGTCTCGGGTAAGCTCTGAAGATGTAACATGACACGGAGGGAAAATTCACGAGTTAACATACCCCAAAACTTTTTACCTCCCCCCCCCCCCCCCCCCCGTGGCCGTTATAGGGCGTACGGTTATATGCACGCATGTCGTCAACAAGAGTTATTTACACCACATTAAATGCTGAACGTTGAGGTTTATTATTTTTTCTAATCGCTTTTTACGACAGATGTTTTAAAATTTAAAGGGCACCCCAAAAAAAACAAACAAACAACAAACAAAAAAAAAAACATACAAGAAAAAAACAAAAAAACGAACAAATATACAAAAATATACAAACAAATACAAACATACATAAAAACAAACATGCAAACAAACAAACAAACGAACAAAACAAGCAAACATGCAAGAAACGAACATACAAACATACAAACAAACAACCAAGAACATCAAACAAAAAAAACATAGAAACAAACATTCTTTAAACAAAAAAAAAACAAAAAAAGCAAATAAACAAACAAACAAACAACCAAACAACAAACAAACAAAACAAACAAAAAACAATACTTTCTTTAACTGAAGAAGTTCTGAGACTCGTGTTTTTTTAAGCAGACCGAAATGCCATTATCTGCGTTGGCCCTTTTAGGCTGAAACCTGGTTATTAATTTGCCACACAAGGGAAACGTCAACTGAGGAACATGCATTCCGAAAACAAAAAAAAAACAAAAACAAAAACAGAATGAACAGACTGGAATGCGCTAGAAACGATGCGGTTGGGACATGTGAATGATTCTGTGGGATTGTCTTTAAGTGTGCCTTTCCCTGTGTCAGAGGTTCTGCGTGTTGGAACTGTGTAGAATTCTGTTCCGTTTGTCGTTAAGTCTGTCTCCTTTTGCGTCAGTAGCTATGTGTATTGGAACATGGTATAATTCGTGCTGTGTGCGTTTGTCATTAAATTTGTCTTCATGGCACCAGTAGCTATGTGTACTGGAAAAATTGTGTAGAAAATTTGCCTGTCTGTAATTAAGTCTGTCTTCCCTGTGTCAGGGGCTATGTGTATTTGGAACAGTGTAGAATTCTGTTTGTCATTAAGTGTGTTTTTATGGCATCAGGAGTTATGTGAACTGGGCATGTGCATAATTCTGTCTGTTTGTCTCTCTAGTGACGGCCTGATGCCCTTCTGATGCCGTGTAAATCTTTCGTGTTTCAGAAGACGGCTTGTTTAAAAGAAGATGAGAGAAAAGAGGAGAGAGAGAGAGAGAGAGGAGAAGAGAGAGAGAGACCCGACAGACAGGACAGACAGACAGACAGAGAGGAGCGAGAGAGACGAGAGGAGAGACAGACAGACAGAGAGAGAGAGACAGAGAGAGAGAGAGAGAGAAAGATAGAGACAGAAAAAAGAGACAGAGAAACAGGAGACCGACAGACAGACAGGGATAGAGGGCACACACCCCCCACCACACACAACACACACACACACACACACACACACACACACACACACACACCACACACACACACACAACACACCCACCATATATACAGAGATACATACAATCACGCACATACACACAGACACAGAACACACACATACAGAGATACATACAATCACGCACATACACACAGACACAGACACACAGACACGGACACACACAGACACACACAGACACACACACACACACACACACACACAACACACACACACACACACCACACACCACATACACTCAAGCACATACACGCAAACGCACACACAGACACACAGACACACACACACACACACACACCCCACACACACACACACACACAAAACACACACACACACACACGCACGCACGCACGCACGTACGCACGCACGCACGCACGCACGCACGCACACACACACACACACACACACCACACACACACACACACACACACACACACACTGGAGAGTCTTCAACAGAGAGATAGATAGATAAATACCAGCTGTAAAAAACAAGGGAAAAC
>CM031598.1:84080810-84090810 GCA_018398815.1 Conus ventricosus
AAGTATTCATAATAATAATAACAATCTCTGTCTCTTTCATTTATCAATTTCATGATGTATTTTGGGGGCTTCATGATTCGTCCAATTCTGGTCACTTGCTTGCGATGAAGCAACACACTTCGCCATTCTCCGGTTAGAGGTGGCCACGACCCAAGTCATTCGGCGATGAAGAAGATGACGACAAATGAGACACCAGTTAGCATGAGAGAGAGAGAGAGAGAGAGAGAGAGAGAGGAGAGAGAGAGAGAGAGAGAGAGAGAGAGAGAGAGAGAGAGATGAGGTGGGATGGGGGTGGAGGCGGCGAGGGAGGTGGTGGTGGTGGTGGTGGTGGTGTGTCACTCACCTCCAGGGAACCGTCTCATGCAATACGCTCCATGATGTCTATTTTGGAAATGAAATGTCAACGTTCACGTAGAGAAGACTGGAAGAACAACCTGTTCATCAACAAGTAGTTGGTAGACGAATTATTCTTAAAGGAGAGAAAAAGAGAGAAAAAAAAGATAAAATGAAAGAAAGAATGAAAGAAAGAAGAAGTTAACTAAAAAGAAGAAAAAGAAGAATGTGTGTGTGCGTGTGTGTGTGTGTGTGTGTGTGTGTGTGTGTGTGTGTGTGTGTGTGTGTGTGAGAGAGAGAGAGAGAGAGAGAGAGAGAGAGAGAGAGAGAGAGAGAGAGAGAGAGAGAGAGAGAGAGAGAGAGAGAGAGACAGAGAGGGAGACAGACAGACAGACATAAAGACGGAGAGAGGGAGAAAAGACAGAAGGCTTCAAAATCTTGGCATAACCCCCCCACACACACCCCCCCCCCCCCCCCACACCCCCAAACACACATCCTACCAACCAACGCCTCGCTCCCATCATCCTAAACACGAGAGAGAGAGAGAGAGAGAGAGAGAGAGAGAGATCTTATAAAACAGTCTCATAAACTAACTTCATAAACTTCATGACCGTAGTCATACCGTTTCGGCGAACATTTCTTTGTCTCCCTGTTTCTGCCTTTATCTTTCTGCACGTCGCTCTGTTGCGTGCACACACACACACACACACACACACACACACACACACACACACACACACACACACACACACACACACACACAAAGGCGCGCGCGCACACACACACATACACACACGCACACACACATATACACACACACACGCACACACATGCGCGCGCGCACACACACACACACACGCACACACACACAGGCGCGCGCGCACACACACACACATACACACACGCACACACACATATACACACACATACACGCACACACATGCGCGCGCGCACACACACACACACACACACACACACACACACACACACACACACACACACACACACACACACACAAACGCACGCACGTACCCACACACACACACACACACACACACACACACACACACACACACACACACACACACGTACCCACGTACGCGCGCATCCTCCCACACATCCACATCCACAGTCATCCCCACCCCCACCCCCGCCCCTCCACCTCCCAACAACCCCCCCCCCCCCCCCCACACACACACACACACACATCATCCAAAACTCTCTCTCTCTCAGAACAGACCGCAAGCAGACAAGGATCTCAGACAAAGCATCATCTTTCGCTTTGTTCATTGGTTGAAAACGGTTCATTTCCCGTAATGTCCCACACCCCATTCAGACCAATCTCTTTTGCTTGGATTCTCACGTACACTGGCTCGTAAATTGGGGGACGCCTTGTTTATTTTCTCTCCAAATCCTTGGCTGGGGCTGACACAAAACCCGACCCAAGAGGGCTCTAAGCCTGGCCTGTGCGAGACGCGACTGACGTGCTAGAAAGATGAAGCATGTGCACGTGACACGCACGCGGCCCCTGGCACTCGGCATCGCGAACAGTCAGACGACAGGGGATGGGCCCGCACGTGCCCTCAGCCCGGATACACCAAGGGGGTGGGGTGAGGGAGGGGGGGGGGCGGGGGGGGAACCTAGTGCGCGCATGCATACACCTCTTGGCGGTTGCGAAACAACATGGCGGCCAAGGAGGTCACGTGACGGGATGCTGCGGGTGGGTGAAAAGGGGGGTGGGGGGGGGGGGGGGGAGTGGGAGGGAAGAGGTGAGGAGGGAGGGGGTGGGGCGGGTGGGAGGTTGGGAGTGGGGAGGGAAGAGGAAGAGGGAGGAGAGCGAGAGGGGACTGACAAGAGACAGAATCCGTTTGTACAGGATTATAAGTGTGTGTGTGTGTGTGTGTTCGTTCGTTCTTTAATTTAACGTCTATCCACCTAACAGTGATCTTAGACAGGTGTGTGTGTGTGTGTGTGTTTGTGTGTGTGTGTGTGTGTGTGTGTGTGTGTGTGTGTGTGTGTGTGTGTGTGTAAGTCATGATCGAAAACCAACCCCTGCTTGCTTGCCTTTCTTTAGTGGATGAAAATAAACTGATAGAACTTAATCTATCTATCTATCTATCTATCTATCTGTCTATCTGTCTGTCTGTCTGTCTGTCTAAAGGAAAGTAATGTAAAAGGTTTATGAGACAAAATGCCATTATAACGGAGTTCATGCGACAAACATTTTTTGGTAGAGCTTGACAAAAACAAAAACGAAAAAAAAGCAACAACAAAAACAAACAAAGCTGTCACCAAAAAGTCATTTGACGAAGTTTAAATGCCCCAAACCTCATGTGACCAAAAATTGATATGATGGAGCTCATCTGACTCCCCAAATGATATGGTAGAGTTAATACAACAAAAATAAATCGATAGAGCTTTCATCACACACACAAAAATAATTATGCCAGAGCTGAAACGACAAGAATGATGGAGTTCTTATGACTCCCAAATTGAAATTATAGATCTAGAACTGATACGAGAAAAAATAAAATGGTGTAGCTCATACGACCAAAAGAATAATAGGACGGAGCTAATACGACAAAAATAATATGACAGAGCTCATTTGACTAATATGTAATGCGATGGAGCATAATCATGTGACCAAAACAGAATACGACAGATCTAATATGACAAAAAAATAAGAGCTTAAAATTATCTCATGTGACCAGACAATAATGTAGTGGAGCTTATGTAACAAAAAACAAAAACAAAAACAAAAAACAAGCAAACTAACAAACAAAAAACAAACAAACAAAAACAAAAAACCCAGCTGCCGTGGCCAAGTGCTTAGCGTCGTGGATTCCCGGTGGGAAGGTCGTGGGTTCGAGTCCCATCAGAACCATATGGAATTTTTTTTTCTTTGCTCAAAGCGGCTACTAGCCAGCGTTGAGCTTGCTATGGCCTCAGTTGGGAAGACTTGGACCATATATAGTCGAGTTGTATCCACTTAATGGGTACGTCTTTGAGAGTGTTGCTCGAATTTCCTGACCAACACTGCAGGTGTCTGTGGTGTGGTTAACGCCGGTCTATATCATGAATGTGAGCGTAGAGGAAATCCGTAGCATCATTTTCATCATCCTCATTCTCACCGATTAGCATAACAAGAAAGTCAAATTCTGTGGCCCTTCATACCATGCTCTCATGGTGATCTCAGTTTTGATGTCCTCTCCACGTCTACGGCCTTGGTTTGACTTAGTCGGGGTCACCGGTATCGGCGAGTCCATGGGGGCTGTGGTTGGACGGACGGGAGTCATCCGGAGGGAGAGCTCACTCACGCCGGCTCAGCGACTAAGGAATTATTGTTATCTGTAGGAGGCTCAGTAGGTGGCGGTGTCCCGCGTATGTTGGATCAGAACAGGCGCCACTGAACACCACCGAAGTGACCCGGCAGCAGTGCAGTGTCTCCTATGGTGGGTTGCCCCTTGACGACTTGACATTGACTGCTCCCTGTGGATTGCCGGTGCCGGGGCTGTGGCGGGCCGGGCTGGGCTGTGGCTGTGGACGGGGTGTCGGAATGAGCGGCGTGGGTACACTGCCTCTGAGGTAGCACAGAAGATGGGATAGGAAGAAAAAAAAGAAAAGATGAAAAACAAAACAAGGAACAACAAAATAATGAAGGTTATGTCAGAAAAAAGGATGTAGCTTATGTGACTGTCTAGATGAGAGATGATAGAGCATATGTGACAAAGCACTCGATATGATACTGCTCACGTGATTAAAAGGTAATTATTATGATGAAAGATCTGTGACAAACAATGATGCAGCTTATATCACGAGAAAAGAAATAACCTAACATGTGGTACAAGGCTAAAAAGAACATTATGGACTGTAGAACAAAATAGTGTGATGGAGCGTAGGAGGCAAAGTCAGTACGGTGGACCATACAGGACCAACAGGATTTGATGGAGTTAAAAGCACAAAAATAATTCAACAAGAGCGTATACACATCGAAAATAGCACAGTTTAGCTTTATCAGACAAAAAAAGAATAGTATGTAACAGATAAGTTATACGCTGGAAATCATCACACTCACACAGACACACAGACACACACAGACACACACAGACACACACACGCACGCACGCACGCACGCTCACGCACGCACTCACGCACACACACGCACGCATGCACGCACGCACATACGCGCGCGCACACACACACACACACGCACGCACGCACGCACGCACGCACGCACGCACGCACGCACGCACGCACGCACCACACACACACACACACACACACACACACACCGCGCGAGTGCGTGTGTACACGGTGCTTATTATGCACGAAACTAATATGATCGGTTAAATGAAAGAAAAACAAGATGGAAAGCATATAAACGTACTTCCAGTTTATCTTGAATACAAGTACTTTCTGAGATATTCCATAAAGAAGAAAAAACGTTTTGGGCCGTTATAGCCGTTAATAACAGCTGTTCTGGTGAAATAAAACATCGGGCATCATCCGTGACCCATAATGAACATACGTACACATTTTCAGAAAGATCGGCTCAGAAGTTTTGTCTGGAGCGAGTGGAACATATTTTGACCACGGACAGACACACAGACAGACAGACATACACACACAGACACACAGACAGCATTTCTTCGTTCCCATTGTAAAGTACTCCCTGTTCTATAAGAACTGGGAGTACAAAAATAGGATATAGCTAATGGCACAAAAAAATAACGTGATGGAGCTTCTATGACTTTGTGTGTGCATGCGTACGTGCGTCGTCGTATGCGCGCGCGCGCACGTGCGCGTGCATGTGTGTGTGTGTGTGTGTGTGTGTGTGTGTGTGTGTGTGTGTGTGTGTGTGTGTGTGTGTGTGTGTGTGTGTGTGTGTGCATCTCTCTCTCTCAACCTACCTACCTCCATCCATCCCTCCTTTCCTCCTTAGCTACCTACCTATCTGTCCATCTATCCATCTATCTATCCATCCATCCATCCATCCATCCATCCATCCATCCATCCATCCATCCATCCATCTATCTATCTATCTATCTATCTATCTATCTATCTATCTATCTATCTATCTATCTATCTATCTTTCTATCTATCTATCTATCTATCTATCTATCTATCTATCTATCTATCTATCTTTTGTCAGGTCTTCTCCTTTCAGAACTGATTCGCTTCCAAAGGTCACCGTGGTGTGGTGTCCAGTAGCTCGAGGGTTTTCAATCATCCTGGCAACACACACACACACACACACACACACACACACACACACACACACACACACACACACACACACACACACACACACACACACACACACACACACACACACACACACACACACACACACACCACACACATGTACGCACGCACGCACGCACACACCCCTCCCCCTACACACGCACATACACACACTCCACACACACAAACACAGACACACTTACACACGCACACACAAACACACACACACTTACACACGCACGCACAAACACATGAACACACACACACACACACACACACACACACACACACACACACACACACACACACACACACACACACACACACACACACACACACACACATGTGCACGCACAGACACACATAAAGATGGATAGATAGGTGGATGAATAGATGGATGAATACATAATTATATATATTTTATTATCTATCTATCAAGATATGTTAATATATAGTTGTGATGCTATTCGTCTTATATCACATAATTTTGTGAAAAGGCGTAAAAGGAAACTACTACTACTGCTGCTACTACTACTACTACTTGTAATGTTATCTATATATACACACAGAGGCCTACACAGGTACAAATATACGGATGTATTTATACAAGCAGAGAAACAAGTTCCTGAAGAATAGTTGTGAAAATGGTTACTATCTCCTGTAACATCAGTCCCTTTTTGTATGATCATCATCGTCCTCGTCCTCGTCATCACCATTATCATTATTTTCATCATCATTATCATCATCATCGTCTTTTTGTTCTTGTTCTTCTTGTTCTTGTTCTTCTTGTTCTTCTTGTTCTCTTTTTGTTCTTGTTCTTCTTGTTCTTGTTCTTCTTGTTCTTCTTGTTCTTCTTGTTGTTCTTCTTCATTATCGACATCATCATTACTGGTCATCGTGGTCATCCCCTGACCATTTCGATTGTATTTTGATGCTGTTATCGTCATTATCTCTTCACAATCTTTATCATCGTCGTTATCATCATCATGGTCCAGAATATCATCCTCACCATACATCATCGGCATTATCATCATCATGGTTTAGATCGTCATCCTCACCATCATGATCGTCATCATCTCCTAACCAGCATCGTTGTCGTCAGCATCACCATCATGGCTCATAACATCGTCATTACATGTCATCATCATTATCATCATCATCATAGCTCAGAACATCATCATTACATGTCATCATCATTATCATCATCATCATGGCTCAGAACATCATCATCACATGTCAACATCATTATCATCATCATCATGGCTCAGAACATCATCATCACATGTCATCGTCATTATCACCATCATCACATGTCATCATCATTATCATCATCAAATGTCATCATCATTATCATCATCATCATGGCTCAGGACATCATCATCACATGTCATCATCATTATCATCATCATCATGGCTCATAACATCATCATCACATGTCATCATCATTATCAACATCATCACATGTTTTCATCATTATCATCATCATCACATGTCATCATCATTATCATCATCATCATGGCTCAGAACATCATCATCACATGTCATCATCATTATCATCATCATCATGGCTCAGAACATCATCATCACAGTTCATCATCATTATCAACATCATCACATGTCATCATCATTATCATCATCATCACATGTCATCATCATTATCATCATCATCATGGCTCAGAACATCATCATCTCATGCCATCATCATTATCATCACCAACATGGCTCAGAACATCATCATCACATGTCATCATCATTATCATCACCATCATGGCTCAGAACACCATCATCACATGTCATCATCATTATCATCATCATCATGGCTCATAACATCATTATCACGTCATCATCATTATCATCATCATCATGGCTCAGAGCATCATAATCACATGTCATCATCATTATCATCACCATCACATGTTATCATCATTATCATCACCATCACATGTCATCATTATCATCATCATCACATGTCATCATCATTATCATCACCATCATGGATCAGAACATCATCATCACATGTCATCATCATTATCATCACCATCATGGATCAGAACATCATCATCACATGTCATCATCATTATCATCACCATCATGGATCAGAACATCATCATCACATGTCATTATCATCATCATCATCATCACATGTCATCATCATTATCATCATCATCATGGCTCAGAACATCATCATCACATGTCATCATCATTATCATCATCATCATGGCTCAGAACATCATCAGCACATGTCATCATCATTATCATCATCATCACATGTCATCATCATTATCATCATCATCACATGTCATCATCATTATCATCATCATCATGGCTCAGAACATCATCATCACATGTCATCATCATTATCATCATCATCACATGTCATCATCATTATCATCATCATCACATGTCATCATCATTATCATCATCATCATGGCTCAGAACATCATCATCACATGTCATCATCATTATCATCATCATCATGGCTCAGAACATCATCATCACAGTTCATCATCATTATCATCATCATCACATGTCATCATCATCACATGTCATCATCATCACATATCATCATCATTATCATCATCATCATTATCATCATCATCACATGTCATCATCATCATCATGGCTCAGAACATCATCATCACATGTCATCATCATTATCATCATCATCATGGCTCATAACATCATCATCACATGTCATCATCATTATCATCATCATCATGGCTCATAACATCATCATCACATGTCATCATCATTATCATCATCATCATGGCTCAGAACATCATCATCACATGTCATCATCATTATCATCATCATCATGGCTCAGAACATCATCATCACAGTTCATCATCATTATCATCATCATCACATGTCATCATCATTATCATCATCATCACATGTCATCATCATTATCATCATCATCATGGCTCAGAACATCATCATCACATGTCATCATCATTATCATCATCATCATGGCTCAGAGCATTATCATCACATGTCATCATCATTATCATCATCATCATCATGGCTCAGAACATCATCATCACATGTCATCATCATTATCATCATCACCATCATGGCTCAGAACATCATCATCACATGTCATCATCATTATTATCATCATCATCATGGCTCAGAGCATCATCATCACATGTCATCATCATTATCATCATCATCACATGTCATCATCATTATCATCATCATCATGGCTCAGAACATCATCATCACATGTCATCATCATTATCATCATCATCACATGTCATCATCATTATCATCATCATCACATGTCATCATCATTATCATCATCATCATGGCTCAGAACATTATCATCACATGTCATCATCATTATCATCACCATCATGGCTCAGAACATTATCATCACAGTTCATCATCATTATCATCATCATCATGACTCAGAACATTATCATCACATGTCGTCATCATTATCATCACCATCATGGCTCAGAACATCATCATCACATGTCATCATCATTATCATCACCATCATGGCTCAGAACATTATCATCACATGTCATCATCATTATCATCAACATCATGGCTCAGAACATTATCATCACATGTCATCATCATTATCATAATCATCATGGCTCAGAACATCATCATCACATGTCATCATCATTATCATCACCATCATGGCTCAGAACATTATCATCACATGTCATCATCATTATCATCACCATCATGGCTCAGAACATTATCATCACATGTCATCATCATTATCATCACCATCATGGCTCAGAACATTATCATCACATGTCATCATCATTATCATCACCATCATGGCTCAGAACATCATCATCACATGTCATCATCATTATCATCACCATCATGGCTCAGAACATTATCATCACATGTCATCATCATTATCATTACCATCATGGCTCAGAACATTATCATCACATGTCATCATCATTATCATCACCATCATGGCTCAGAACATTATCATCACATGTCATCATCATTATCATCACCATCATGGCTCAGAACATTATCATCACATGTCATCATCATTATCATCACCATCATGGCTCAGAACATCATCATCACATGTCATCATCATTATCATCACCATCATGGCTCAGAACATCATCATCACATGTCATCATCATTATCATCACCATCATGGCTCAGAACATCATCATCACATGTCATCATCATTATCATCATCATCATGGCTCAGAACATCATCATCACATGTCATCATCATTATCATCATCATCATGGCTCAGAACATCATCATCACATGTCATCATCATTATCATCATCATCACATGTCATCATCATTGTCATCATGGCTCAGAATGTCATCATCACCGCATTATCATCATTATCATTTTCTTAAGTTCCCTCGTCATGGCCATCTCCCCCCTCCCCCCTCCCCAATCCCTTCACCTATCTCTGGCAT
>CM031598.1:84095810-84100810 GCA_018398815.1 Conus ventricosus
GGAAAATAACTACAATCCTGAAGGAAAAAGAAAACAATGATAATAGGAAATTTTTTTTGTTGACCTTGGAATTTGCAATTGTTTACCATTCACCGGTCATTTTTTGTTTGTTTGTTTTGTAAAACGTCTGTGTACGGAATTGATTTTTGTCGAACTAACAGCCCTGATATGGCCCTCGGGGGTCGGATGGACTATAGGCAACATGAATTAAATCCTTGCAAACATCGATCATAGTTGTTTTCTCTGTTATCGACGTTTCATTTTGAGTAAAAACGTTGCTGTCTCAAAGCAAACGGGAAAACAACTGCGATCCTCAGGTTAAAAACAAAAGAAATCAGTAATTATCCTCAGGAGAACATGGGAAACAGTGGTGATCCTGAGGAAAACAGCGGTGATCCTATGGGAAAACAGCGGTGATCCTATGGGAAAACAGCGGTGATCCTACGGAAAACAGTGCTGATCCTATGGAAAACAGCGGTGATCCTATTGGAAAACAGCGGTGATCCTATGGGAAAACAGCGGTGATCCTATGGAAAACAGCGGTGATCCTATGGGAAAACACTGGTGATCCTATTGGAAAAGAGCGGTGATCCTATGGAAAGCAGCGGTGATCCTATGGGAAAACAGCAGTGACCCTACAGAAAACAGAGTTGATCCTATGAGAAAAACAGCGGTGATCCTATGGGAAAACAGCGGTGATCCTACAGAAAACAGCGGTGATCCTATGGGAAAACAGCGGTGATCCTATGGAAAAACAGCGGTGACCCTACAGAGAAACAGCGGTGATCCTATGGGAAAACAGCGGTGATCCTATGGGAAAACAGCGGTGATCCTACAGAAAGCAGTGGTGATCCTACGGGAAAACAGCGGTGATCCTATTGGAAAACAGCGGTGATCCTATGGGAAAACAGCGGTGATCCTATGGGAAAACAGCGGTGATCCTATGGGAAAACAGCGGTGATTCTACGGAAAACAGCGGTGATGCTATGGGAAAACAGTGGTGATCCTATGGAAAACAGCGGTGATCCTACAGAAAACAGCAGTGACCCTACAGAAAACAACGGTGATCCTACAGAAATCAGCGGTGATCCTATGGGAAAACAGCGGTGATCCTACGGAAAACAGCGGGGATCCTACAGAAAACAGCGGTGATCCTATGGAAAACACCGTGATCCTATAGAAAACAGCAGTGATTCCTATGGGAAAACAGCGGTGATCCTACAGAAAAAAGCGGTGATCCTATGGGAAAACAGCGGTGATCCTACAGAAAACAGCGGTGATCCTATGGGAAAACAGCGGTGATCCTACAGAAAAAAAGCGGTGATCCTATGGGAAAACAGCGGTGATCCTATGGGAAAACAGCGGTTATTCTACAGAAAACAGCGGTGATCCTATGGAAAACACCGTGATCCTATGGGAAAACAGCGGTGATCCTATGGGAAAAACAGTTGCAATTCTAAGGAAAGGAGTTGTGTGTGTGTGTGTGGGGGGGGGGGGGGGGGGGGGGGGGCTTGCTCGCTTATGTGTGTGTGTGTGTGTGTGTGTGTGTGTGTGTGTGTCTGTGTGTCTGTCTGTGTGTCTGTCTGTGTGTCTGTGTGCGCGCGCGCACGCTTCAAAGTTGACAGGTTGACCTTATCAGCAGCCTAGTGTGGCGTACAGACAACCAGCTCGTGAACAGGAGGCAGACAGGAAACCACTCAGGTCAACAGGAAGTAGTGAATGCCTTCCGTACGCGCGATGGAGCTGCAAAAAGCAAAAGCCAAAGATAGTCATCCTGTCGCCTGTTGATCTTTGGACAACTCAAGTTATGCGTCAACGATGTTTTGGCCGGACCTGACTTTAGGGTATAACGAAATCAATGACACTGTAGTATGAGGAGGCGTGAGGGGAGACGAAAGAGGAGAAAGGAGGGGGAAGGGGGGGGGGGGGTTGTCACAGTTCTGATCAGTCACCCTCCTGGATTGTAGATGTGTAGACGTGGCTATCACTTTGTTTGCTTTGCTGTGCTTCCCAAACACCCTACGTGTCTATTTGACCACGCACCACCATACAGCACAAATCCTGCGCAGCGTGGTACCAAAACTCAGCAGATGTAATCTAGCATAGACGGACTGGTCCGAGGCAGTGACAGTTCCTTGATGAAACTGAAACTGGAAACTGTACTGTTGTTTTCGTCTCCACCACCACCATCCCACCACCACTTCACCCCACCCCACCCCACCTTTCCCGCGGCGCGTAGACACTCCTTACAGCAGAATGACCGTTAGGCTGGTAAACTTGTTCACATCACAGTTTGCAGAAGCTGTATCGTTGCCCTCCATGTACAAAAATACGGCAGCCTTCAATTGAATTGAATTGAATTGAACTGAATTGAAAACTGTCGTATTTGTACAAAAAAATATGGCAGCCTTTATCTATAGTTCTCCACATGCAGGCAAAAAAAGCAAGTGGAAAGAAGAAGAAGAAGAATTGACCGTGAGAAGACCGACTCAGTTACAGTAGCCTAAATGAGCAACTGGATCCGTCACAAAGGTGTGAAGAAAGAAGAAAGGGTGAGGGTGAGGGGGGCGGAGAGAGAAAAGAAGGACTGGGAGGAGGAAGAGGAGGAGGAGGAGAAGGGGGGAGGGTGGGAGATACGGGCACGATCAAAGCCTGGGACAGGGTGGAGACAAACGGCCTCTTCGTCAGCTCTTTCTGGCTGCGGCCAGATCAACATCTCCGCCGCCCATATTGTGCGGCAAGGATGTATGTCCGTCCGCGCTGCCCGAGCCCGAGCCGTGTGGGAGCGTCATGCAGGCGCAGGGTTCCTGTGACAGCAGGCAGATGGTGGGGAATCCAGCCCGCTGCTTGGAACTAAGCCTCCCAAGAAGAGAGTCGTCGCTGTTGCTTCTGGCTCCCATTCGTCTTGCTGGTCGGCTGTGATGCGTCATCATGGTTCCCCACCTCCCCTGGCAAGATCTACCCCCGGACTTTTTTTCTTCTTCTTCTTCTTCTTCTTCTTCTTCTGCGTACGCAGGCTGATACTCCTGCGGACACTCCCTGTATGGACAGGCAAGTATTAATCCCATCTCCCCAACAAAGGGAGTGAAGTTTTGTGTGCATGCCCGTTTTTTTTTTTTTTTTATTAATCCCGCCATTAAGGCAGCCATACTCCATCTTCGGGGAAGGTGCATGCTATGTGTAACGTGTCATCCATACCAACGGCCAAACTGGCCTTCTCTTCCGAAAGTTGGTGATGGGATTTTACGTGTGTGCAAGATCAGGGGTTTTGCCGCTCCTTCTCCCTCTCCCCTCTCCTTGTCTTCTCCTTAATATCTCACTGAAACAACTCGCGGTGGACAAGTTGGACAATTCAGGGAGCGTTTCCTCTGACAGCTGTTAGACCTTAGCATCTTCTGTAAGCATCATGTCACACAACAACAGTCCCTGATCGGAAAAGCGTTACGGAAGCTTTAGTTCTAGTCTGAGTCACCAATTTAACTCTGCTTTGAATAAAATCTATAAAAAAAGCGATTATTTCATTAACTGCTCTAACTCTCGTTCTAAACAGCATGACTTGAGTCACTCTCAATATCTTTGCTGTTCTTCTAGACTTTTCCATGGGGGGAAAACCATATTCATGTGCAAATCCATATGCAGAATAGGGTGTTTTTTAGACGTTAGATTGACATGGGAAATCAAATGTTCTTGAAAATGATATCATGAGCAGAACTGACTGTATCACAAAGTATGTTATATTTACCTGATAATTGTTGTAATATTTGTCTGCCAAGGGGTAATAAGGGGAGCAACGCTGTGATAAATTGTATACCTTACTTTTTAACAGGTTCTGGAAATATCTATCCAAAGTCCAGCCTTTGTGAAAAAATTGTAGTATAGTATGGAGGATGATTCTTGGAAGAAATGTCAAATTGTTCTCACAGCAAAAACACCACCACCACTTCTACAATAAATACTTTTTAAAGAGTTAGTCAATGTTTCATTTCTGAAGACACTATATCCCTACAAGTTTTTTGTTATTTATTGATCGTTCATCATCATCGCATCACGTTTACCATAACGATTATTAATGTTGTATTAATATCATGTTTCAGAGGTATCACTTTGGGAGAAATCTCCTAGCAGTTTGCATTTTGAAGTGAAATTATTTGTGCAGATATTCTCGTCTGAGTTCACATGAATAGATTAGAAAAGATAATCACCTCCTACCAGAAGAAATCTACGCTCATAACTGTAACCCCGTTCGAGGACGCCAGTTTTCAATAGTATGGTGAAACTGAAAAAAACCAGAAACAACAACAACAACAACAAAACCCAAACAAACAAACAAAAAAGATTGCTGACATCGGTGTCTCAACGTATGGTGCTATTTAATTTGTATGCTGAACAAAAATGTTTCTTTGATTGAACAAAACTGTTCTTCACGTATATGTCAATTCGGAAAGGTAATTTGTTTGTAAGTGTACTCTTATCTGAAGGGAGCTTTGTTCATACGAGGATGTAGTCTCTGTCGAAACTGGGTCAGCTGTGTCCTGCCCTCAATATTTATTTAAAGAAAAACAACACTTTTCTCTGTGTATGCATGGGTTCCAATCTGCAAAATTTTTTTTGTGATTATGAATATCTCATACTTACAAACTTTGTTCTAGAAAAAGAGAAATGATTGTGTTTCAAAGGGTATAACAAAGGAAAATTTCACCCTTCAGAAATCTTTGCCCATAAATAGGGCTCAGATGAAAATAAATGAATAAATGAATGAATGAACGAATGAATGAATGAATGAATGAATGAACAAATACATACATACATACATACATACATACATACATACATACATACATACATACATACATACTACATACATACATACATAGATGAATAAGTATGTAAGACGACTTTGAGGTGGGAGAGGAATGTGGTTGTCGGGAAAGAAATGCGGTGAAATATTTCCCATTTGAAAACTTATGTAGCAGGTAAAAAATGTCATTACTTTTGTTTTA
>CM031598.1:84125391-84132891 GCA_018398815.1 Conus ventricosus
TACTGAACCGATGGTAATGAATTTGGCTTAAAAAGATGGACTATGATCTAGGAACGAGTCCATTGAATTGGAGTGCGGATCCATGGCGCAGACTTGCAAGAAAGGACAGATCCAGAATCCGTTTAAACAAGACTACTCTAAAAACCACTGAACCGATTTCAACGAAACTCCACGAAAAAAAAAAAAAAAAGAAGAAAAAAAAAAAGAAAAAAAAAGGAACGTTATCCGAGGAATAACTTGCTAAATTCTGGTGGGGATCCGTGATGCCGATCCGGACTAAAGGTCAATCCGGGATCTGTTTGATCTTGGCGGAAGTTTTGACTCTCCGTGAATGCCTTTCTTGGTTTTGTTCATGATGGGCAGTTCGGTTTATCCATGCCAGCGATGTGGTGATCTTTAGCGGTAAACTGTTTACTGCTTTCGTTCTGCTGTTTCGTTTTAATCTCTTTCCAAGAGGTTTCGTCTTCATCACCTACATTTCATAGACTCAAAGGTTTATTTTCTTCAAACGACAACGGTATTTTTTGGGGTGTGCAAAAGTACTATTGTCCCCAAACTATCGGCTGGCGTCCTCAGAATGGCTTACTTCTATGTTATTTGCTGAGGTGTTATGCCATGAATCGGTGAAGTTGATTATGTCAGTATGCTGTTGTGTTTCTTTTTTCTTCCTGCTAGGACTTTGTTTCTATAGCGTGATAGCCCTGAAGGGTCGGCTGGCTTATAGTAACAGATCGGGGGGCCGGATAGCTCAGTTGGTAGAGCGCCGGACTCGTAATCCAAGGGTTGCGGGTTCGAATCTCCGCCGGGCCGTTTCGGTACAGGTGGATTTTTCCCTCGGAGTTAACATTGGTTCTGACTCCGTTTTTTTTCTCTCCATACAGTCCTTCGAATGAGACTATGAACCGAGGTTCCGTGTGTGAACGCACGCATAACATCTTGCACACACGTAAAATCCCATCACCAACTTTCGGAAGAGAAGGCAGTTTGGCCGTTGGTATGGATGACACGTTACACATAGCATGCACCTTCCCCGAAGATGGAGTATGGCTGCCTTAATGGCGGAATAAAAAACGGTGATACACACGAAACTCCACTCCCTTTGTTGGTAGATGGGATTAATCCTTGCCTGTCTATACAGGGAGTGTCCGCAGGGGTATCAGCCTGCGTACGCAGAAGAAGAAGTAACAGATCAAGACTGAAACTGCGTATAATGTTGTTTGTTCCATGACACCGCTTTCAAATAAACTGTTCTTCATTCTGTGGGTTTATGGTGAGCCTTTTTCTGCTAGAAGCCTTCTTCTTCTTCTTCTTCTTCTTCTTCTTCTTTTTGTTTTAACTTCTCAAACAAAGAACTTAAGAGAAGCCTATTTCGTAGTCGAAAAAGAAAGAAAGAAGGGGGCGGGGTGGGGGCGGGCGGGGGCGTTGTGACAAAATCTCTAAATGTTTATGATACGAAAAAATAGGTAAGTAACGGTGTAGAAGATCATCGTTTGGCAGTGCCTTCGGAAGCGAGGCCCCGCTCTTTATTAATTGGCAAACCACCACATCACCGTTCATGATCTAGTAACTCGTTAGCCAGCATATACTGAGTGTATGAATCATGAGTCACTCCATTTATTTCATTCTTAGTCCTTGGAAGATGAACCGACGCTCGCATATTGTAGACCGGGCTTTGTTCATTTATTTTTGCTTTAAATCCCAAACGTCAGCAACAGCAGCTGCTGAAGCAAGGAGGACCACAGCAGACCGGACTATAAAATGATGGAAGTCAATAGACTCAATGATGTGCGGAGGAAACGGTCGTCTTTTTTTCTTCTTCTTCTTCTTCATTTCTTCTTTTTAAATAAAAAAAAAATAGACGTTTCGTTGAAAGAGCTTATAATTTATGAGGTCTGGTTTGATGGAGTGTGTGATGTGGTGTAGTGGGGTGCAGTGTGGTGTGGTGTGGTGTGGTGTGGTGTGGTGTGGTGTGATGTGATTTGGTGTGTTGTGGTGTGGAGTGGAATAGTGTGCTGTAATGTGATGTGGTGAAGTGCGGTGTAGTGTGATGTGATATGATGTGGTGTAGTGCGGTGTATGTGATGTGATGTGGTGTGGTGTGATGTGACATGGTGTGGTGTGATGTGATATGGTGTGGTGTAGTGCGGTGTAGTGTGATGTGATGTGGTGTCGTGTGGTGTGGTGTGGTGTGATATGGATGAGGGTAATGTGGTGTGATGTGGTGCGTTGTGGCGTGGTGTGGTGTAATGTGATGTGATGTGACGTGGTGTGGCGAGGTGTGGTGTGATGGGTGTGGAGTGATGTGATGTGATTTGGTGTGGAGTGGTGTAGTGCAATGTGATATGGCATGGTTTGGTGTGATGTGGTGTGGTGTGAGTGATGTGATGTGGTGTGGTGTGGTGTGATATGGTGTGGAGTGGCGTAGTGCAATGTGATATGGCACGGTGTGGTGTGATGTGGTGTGGTTTGGTGTAATGTGGTGTGGTGTGATGTGGTGTGGAGTGGTGTAGTGCAATGTGATATGGCATGGTGTGGTGTAATGTGGTGTTATATAATGTGGTGTGGTGTGATGTGGTGTGGAGTGATGTAGTGCGATGTGATATGGCATGGTGTGGTGTGATTGGTGTGGTGTTATGTAATGTGGTGTGGTGTGATGTGATGTGGAGTGGTGTAGTGCAATGTGATATGCCATGGTGTGGTGTGATGTGGTGTGGTGTGGTGTGATGTGGTGTGGGTTATGTAATGTGGTGTGTTTGATGTGATGTGGAGTAATGTAGTGCAATGTGATATGGTGTGGTGTGGTGTGGTGTGATATATGGTGTGGTGTGATGTGAAGTGGTGTGGTGTTGTGCAATGTGATATGGTGTGATGTGATATGGCGTGGTGTGATATATGGTGTGTGTGGTGTGGTGTAGTGTGATATAATATGGTGTGGTGTGATGTGAAGTGGTGTTGTGCAATGTGATGTGGTGTGATGTGGTGTGGTGTGATGTGTGTGGTGTGATGTGAAGTGGAGTGGTGGGTGTTGTGCAATGTGATGTGGTGTAGTGTGTATATGGTGTGGTGTGTTGTGAAGTGGTGTGGTGTTGTGCAATGTGATGTGGTGTGATGTGGTGTGGTGGATGTGGTGTGGTGTGGTGTGGTGTGGTTTACTGTATAGTGATCATGTGGCAAGGTATGATGTGATATCATGTGGCATGGTGTGATGTGGCGTACTACGGTATGGTATGATATTGTCTGTAGGTATCTTGGTGTCAGATGTATGCGCGAGGCGTGGTACTCACTAGGGTGGAATCCTGTCAAGCGCTGTCGTGTGCCTTGACGTGATGTGAGGTGATGGGAGTTTTGAGCGATGAGCGGTGCTGAACTGTGTTACGTCTAAGGTGTGACGTGGTGCGTTGTGAGTGAAGTGGTGTGGTCTGTAATGTGGTGTGATGTGGTCTAGTGTGGTTTGGAGCAATATGAAGTGGTGCACCGTCACCTGCTGGAGGTACAGTCTGATGTAGTACAGTTTGGTGTGATGCAGCGCCGTGCGGAGTTATGTGATGTGAAACGATATGTGTGATGTGGTCTGCCATGGTGTGGTGTCTGGGGCTGGGATGTGGCTTCATGTGGTGTGGAGTTATATACCTGTGATGTGGTGTGGGAATATATGGTGAAGCCTGGACAGGTAGCGTGTAAGAGCATGGGTTATGGTGATCGTGATGATTATGGTGTGAATGAGTGGGGTGGTTATGATGGCCATTTTTTTTCCCACCTGAAGTTTAGTCACAGTGTTGATGTTCCCCCCTCACCCCTTTCTCCCACCTTTCCCTGTTCCTACTCCCTTACTCCCCCCCCCCCCTCATCTACGCTTACCTGATCCTCCTCACTACCTTCCTCCTCACATCCTCTCCCTCCTCACTTCTCTACCCTCCTCACTTCTCTCCCTCCTCACTCCCTCCCTCACTCCTCTCCCTCCTCACTCCTCTCCCTCCTCACTCCTCTCCCTCACTCACTCCTCTCCCTCACTCCCTCCCTCCCTCACTCCTCTCCCTCCTCACTCCTCTCCCTCACTTCTCTCCCTCCTCACTCCTCTCCCTCACTTCTCTCCCTCCTCACTCCTCTCCCTCACTCCCTCCCTCCTCACTCCTCTCCCTCACTTCTCTCCCTCCTCACTCCTCTCCCTCACTCCTCTCCCCCTCACTACCTCTCCCTCCTCACTCCTCTCCCTCACTCCTCATCCCTCCTCACTCCTCTCCCTCCTCACTCCTCTCCCTCACTTCTCTCCCTCCTCACTCTCTCCTCCCTCACTCCTCTCCCTCCTCACTTCTCTCCCCACTCCTCTCCCTCACTCCTCTCCCTCCTCACTCCTCTCCCTCCTCACTCCTCTCCCTCACTTCTCTCCCTCCTCACTCCTCACCCCACTCCTCTCCCTCCTCACTTCTCTCCCCACTCCCTCTCCCACTCCTCTCCCTCCTCACTCCTCTCCCTCCTCACTCCTCCCTCACTCCTCTCCCACACTCCTCTCCCTCACTCCTCTCCCCACTCCTCTCCCTCACTCCTCTCCCTCCATCACTTCTCTCCCTCACTCCTCTCCCTCACTCCTCTCCCTCCTCACTTCTCTCCCTCACTCCTCTCCCTCCTCACTTCTCTCCCTCACTCCTCCCCTCACTCCTCTCCCTCCTCACTCCTCTCCCTCCTCACCCTCTCCCTCACTCCTCTCCCACACGCCTCTCCCTCACTCCTCTCCCTCACATCCTCTCCCTCACTCCTCTCCCTCCTCACTCCTCCCCCTCCTCTCCCTCACATCCTCTCCCTCCTCACTCCTCTCCCCTCCACTCCTCTCCCTCACTCCTCTCCCTCCTCACTCCTCTCCCTCCTCACTCCTCTCCCCCTCACATCCTCTCACCTCACTCCTCTCCCTCCTCACATCCTCTCCCTCCTCACTCCTCCCCTCCTCACTTCTCTCCCTCCTCACTCCTCTCCCTCACTCCTCTCCCTCCTCACTCCTCTCCCTCACCCTCTCCCTCCTCACTTCTCTCCTCCTCACTCCTCCCTCCTCACTCCCTCCCTCATCACTCCTCTCCCTCACTCCTCTCCCGCCCACTCCTCTCTCCTCATCCTCTCCATCCTCACTCCTCTCCCTCCTCACTCCTCTCCCTCCTCACTCCTCTCCTCCTCACTCCTCTCCTCACTCCTCTCCCTCACTCCTCTCCCTCCTCACTCCTCTCCCTCCTCACTCCTCTCCTCTCCTCACTATCCTCTCCCTCCCTCACTCCTCTCCCTCACTCTCTCCCCTCACTCCTCTCCCTCCTCACTCCCTCCCCTCCTCACTCCTCTCCCTCCTCACTCCTCCCTCCCTCCCTCCATCTCCCTCACTCCTCTCCCTCTCACTCCTCTCCCTCCTCACTCCTCTCCCTCCTCACTCCTCTCCCTCCTCACTCCTCTCCCCCTCACTCCTCCCCTCCTCCACTCCTCTCCTCCTCCACTCCCTCACTCCTCTCCCTCCTCACTCCTCTCCCTCCTCACTCCTCTCCCTCACTCCTCTCCCTCACTCCTCTCCCTCCTCACTCCTCTCCCTCCTCACTCCTCTCCCTCCTCACTCCTCCCCTCCTCACTCCTCTCCCTCCCTCCACTCCTCTCCCTCACTCCTCTCCCCTCACTCCTCTCCCTCACTCCCCTCCTCCTCCTCCTCCCTCACCCTCTCCCTCACTCCTCTCCCTCACTCCTCTCCCTCACTCCTCTCCCTCACTCCTCCCCTCACTCCTCTCCCTCCTCACTCCTCTCCCTCACTCCTCTCCCTCCTCACTCTCTCCCTCACTCCTCTCCCTCCTCACCTTCCTCTCCCTCACTCCTCTCCCTCCTCACTCCTCTCCCTCACCTCCTCTCCCTCCTCACTCCTCTCCCTCACCCTCTCCCCCTCCTCACTCCCTCCCTCACTTCTCTCCCTCCTCAACTCCTCTCCCTCACTCCTCTCCCTCCTCACTTCTCTCCCCCCATCCCCCCCCCAACCTCCCTCACTCCCCCTCCCTCCTCACTCCTCTCCCTCCTCCTCCCTCCCTCACTTCCCCTCCCTCCTCACTCCTCTCCCCCACTCACCCTCTCCCTCACTCCCTCCCTCCCTCCTCACTCCTCCCCTCCTCACTCCTCTCCCTCACTCCCCCTCCCTTTTACCCTCCCCCACTCCTCCTCCCTCACTCCCTCCTCTCCCTCCTCACTTTCCCCTCCCTCCTCACTCCTCTCCCTCCTCACTCCCTTTCCCCCCCTCACCCCCTCTCCCTTCCCCACTCCTCTCCCTCACTCACTCCCTCCCTCACTCCCTCCTCTCCCTCCTCACTCCTCTCCCTCCTCACTCCTCCCCTCATCACTCCTCTCCCTCCCCACTCCTCTCCCTCCTCACTCCTCTCCCTCCTCACTCCGCTCCCTCACTACCCCTTCCCTCCTCACCCCTCCCCCCCTCACTCCCCCTCCCTCACTCACTCCCTCCCTCCTTCACTCCCCTCCCTCCTCACTCCTCTCCTCACTCACTCCGCCCCATCACTCACTCCCTCCCTCACTCACTCCTCTCCCTCCTCAAAATCCTCCCCTCACTCATTCTCCCACCACTTTCCCTCCTCCCCCCACCTCTCCCTCCTCACTCCTCTCCC
This sequence comes from Conus ventricosus, assembly GCA_018398815.1. NCBI lineage: Eukaryota > Metazoa > Mollusca > Gastropoda > Neogastropoda > Conidae > Conus > Conus ventricosus. The sequence continues at coordinate 84,132,021 of CM031598.1, forward strand.
TCCTCACTCCCCCCCTCCCTCCCCCCTCACCATCCTCCCTCTCATCCTCCCTCAAATCATCCTCTCCCTCACTCACTCATCTCCCTCCTACTCCTCTCTCCTCACTCCTCTCCTCATCACTCTCCCTCCTCACTCCTCTCCCTCACTCACTCATCTCCCTCACGCACTCCTCTCCCTCCTCACTCCTCTCCCTCCTCACTCCTCCCCTCACTCACTCCTCTCCCTCCTCACTCCTCTCCCTCACTCATTCCTCTCCTCATTCACTCCTCTCCCTCATCCCTCCTCTCCCTCCTCCACTCCTCTCCCTCACTCACTCCCTCCTCCCACTCCTCTCCCTCACTCACTCCTCTCCCTCACTCACTCCTCTCCCTCCTCATTCCCTCCCTCCTCATCCTCTCTCTCTCACTCCCTCCCTCCTCACTCCTCTCCCTCACTCACTCCTCTCCCTCACATCATTCCTCTCCCTCACTCACTCCTCTCCCTCCTCATTCCTCTCCCTCACTCACTCCTCTCCCTCACTCACTCCTCTCCCTCACTCAACGCCTCTCCCTCCTCATTCCTCTCCCCACTCACTCCTCTCCCTCCTCCACTCCTCTCCCTCACTCATCTCTCCCTGACTCACCCTCTCCCCCACTCCTCCTCGCCCTCACCACTCCTCTCCCTCCTCACTCCTCTCCCCACTCCTCCCCCCCCCCTCCCCAACTCCCCTCCTCTCCCTCCTCACTCCTCTCCCTCAATCACTCCTCCCTCACTCACTCCTCTTCCTCCTCATTCCTCTCCCTCACTCACTCCTCTCCCTCACCCCTCTCCTCCCTCTCTCCCCCTCACTCCCTCCTCTCCCTCCTCGATTCCTCTCCCCACTCCCTCCTCC
>CM031598.1:84143761-84151261 GCA_018398815.1 Conus ventricosus
TTTGATCTTGGCGGAAGTTTTGACTCTCCGTGAATGCCTTTCTTGGTTTTGTTCATGATGGGCAGTTCGGTTTATCCATGCCAGCGATGTGGTGATCTTTAGCGGTAAACTGTTTACTGCTTTCGTCTGCTGTTTCGTTTTATCTCTTTCCAAGAGGTTTCGTCTTCATCACCTACATTTCATAGACTCAAAGGTTTATTTTCTTCAAACGACAACGGTATTTTTTGGGGTGTGCAAAAGTACTATTGTCCCAAACTATCGGCTGGCGTCCTCAGAATGGCTTACTTCTATGTTATTTGCTGAGGTGTTATGCCATGAATCGGTGAAGTTGATTATGTCAGTATGCTGTTGTGTTTCTTTTTTCTTCCTGCTAGGACTTTGTTTCTATAGCGTGATAGCCCTGAAGGGTCGGCTGGCTTATAGTAACAGATCGGGGGGCCGGAATAGCTCAGTTGGTAGAGCGCCGGACTCGTAATCCAAGGGTTGCGGGTTCGAATCTCCGCCGGGCCGTTTCGGTACAGGTGGATTTTTCCCTCGGAGTTAACATTGGTTCTGACTCCGTTTTTTTTCTCTCCATACAGTCCTTCGAATGAGACTATGAACCGAGGTTCCGTGTGTGAACGCACGCATAACATCTTGCACACACGTAAAATCCCATCACCAACTTTCGGAAGAGAAGGCCAGTTTGGCCGTTGGTATGGATGACACGTTACACATAGCATGCACCTTCCCCGAAGATGGAGTATGGCTGCCTTAATGGCGGAATAAAAAACGGTGATACACACGAAACTCCACTCCCTTTGTTGGGTAGATGGGATTAATCCTTGCCTGTCTATACAGGGAGTGTCCGCAGGGGTATCAGCCTGCGTACGCAGAAGAAGAAGTAACAGATCAAGACTGAAACTGCGTATAATGTTGTTTTGTTCCATGACACCGCTTTCAAATAAACTGTTCTTCATTCTGTGGGTTTATGGTGAGCCTTTTTCTGCTAGAAGCCTTCTTCTTCTTCTTCTTCTTCTTCTTCTTCTTTTTGTTTTAACTTCTCAAACAAAGAACTTAAGAGAAGCCTATTTCGTAGTCGAAAAAGAAAGAAAGAAGGGGGCGGGGTGGGGGCGGGCGGGGCGTTGTGACAAAATCTCTAAATGTTTATGATACGAAAAAATAGGTAAGTAACGGTGTAGAAGATCATCGTTTGGCAGTGCCTTCGGAAGCGAGGCCCCGCTCTTTATTAATTGGCAAACCACCACATCACCGTATCATGATCTAGTAACTCGTTAGCCAGCATATACTGAGTGTATGAATCATGAGTCACTCCATTTATTTCATTCTTAGTCCTTGGAAGATGAACCGACGCTCGCATATTGTAGACCGGGCTTTGTTCATTTATTTTTGCTTTAAATCCCAAACGTCAGCAACAGCAGCTGCTGAAGCAAGGAGGACCACAGCAGACCGGACTATAAAATGATGGAAGTCAATAGACTCAATGATGTGCGGAGGAAACGGTCGTCTTTTTTTTCTTCTTCTTCTTCTTCTTCTTCTTTTTAAATAAAAAAAAAATAGACGTTTCGTTGAAAGAGCTTATAATTTATGAGGTCTGGTTTGATGGAGTGTGTGATGTGGTGTAGTGGTGGTGCAGTGTGGTGTGGTGTGGTGTGGTGTGGTGTGGTGTGGTGTGATGTGATTTGGTGTGTTGTGGTGTGGAGTGGAATAGTGTGCTGTAATGTGATGTGGTGAAGTGCGGTGTAGTGTGATGTGATATGATGTGGTGTAGTGCGGTGTAATGTGATGTGATGTGGTGTGTGTGATGTGACATGGTGTGGTGTGATGTGATATGGTGTGGTGTAGTGCGGTGTAGTGTGATGTGATGTGGTGTCGTGTGGTGTGGTGTGGTGTGATATGGATGAGGTGTAATGTGGTGTGATGTGGTGCGTTGTGGCGTGGTGTGGTGTAATGTGATGTGATGTGACGTGGTGTGGCGAGGTGTGGTGTGATGTGGTGTGGAGTGATGTGATGTGATTTGGTGTGGAGTGGTGTAGTGCAATGTGATATGGCATGGTTTGGTGTGATGTGGTGTGGTGTGATGTGATGTGATGTGGTGTGGTGTGGTGTGATATGGTGTGGAGTGGCGTAGTGCAATGTGATATGGCACGGTGTGGTGTGATGTGGTGTGGTTTGGTGTAATGTGGTGTGGTGTGATGTGGTGTGGAGTGGTGTAGTGCAATGTGATATGGCATGGTGTGGTGTAATGTGGTGTTATATAATGTGGTGTGGTGTGATGTGGTGTGGAGTGATGTAGTGCGATGTGATATGGCATGGTGTGGTGTGATGTGGTGTGGTGTTATGTAATGTGGTGTGGTGTGATGTGATGTGGAGTGGTGTAGTGCAATGTGATATGCCATGGTGTGTGTGATGTGGTGTGGTGTGGTGTGATGTGGTGTGTGTTATGTAATGTGGTGTGGTTTGATGTGATGTGGAGTAATGTAGTGCAATGTGATATGGTGTGGTGTGGGTGGTTTTTTAAAGGGTGGGTGATGTAGGGGGAGTGGTGTTGCCAATGAGCATGGGGGTTGGGTTTTGGGTTGTGTTTTATGTGTGGTGGGTTGTGTGGGGGATAAATAATGTGTGGGGGGTGTGTGGGGTGGTGATGGGGTGGGAGGGTTGGGGGGATGGTTGGTGGGGGTGTTGGGGTGTGTGAAGTGGGGTGGGGGGTTTTTTTTTTAAAATTGTGGGTGTAGGGGGTGGAATGGTGTTGGAGGGGGGTTTTGGGGTGGGTTTTGGTGGGGGGGTTGCAATTGTTTGGTGGTGTGATGTGGGGGGGTTTGGGGTGGGGCTGGGGGTTGGGGGGTGAGGGGGGGGGGGGGTGGGTTTTACTGTTTGGGATCAGGGAAAGGTATGATGTGATATCTGGGGCATGGTGATGGGCGTCACGGTATGGAGATAGTCTGTAATTTTTGGTGTCAGATGGATGCGTGAGGCGGGGTACTCCAAGGGTGAATCCTGTCAAGCGCTGTCGTGTCCTTAAATGATGTGAGGTGGGTGGGGGTTTTGAGCGATGGCGGTGCTGAACTGTGTTTTGTCCTAAGGTGAGTGGTGCGTGGGAGTGAAGTGGGTGGTCTGTAATGTGGTGTGATGTGGTCAGTGTGGTTTGGAGCAATAGAAGTGGTCACCGGTCACCTGCTGAGGGACAGTCTGAGTATAAGTTTGGTGTGAAAGCAGCCCGTGCGGAGTTATGTGATGTAAACGATATGTGTGATGTGGGCTGCCAGGGGTGGGTCTGGGCTGGATGTGCTTCATGTGTGTGGGGTATATACCTGTGATGTGGTTGGGAAATAGGTGAGCCCGGACAGGTAGCGTGTAAACATGGGTTATGGTAATCGTGATGTATGTGTGAATGGTGGGGTGGTTATGATGGCCATTTTTTCCCACCTGAATTAGTCACAGTGTTGATGTTCCCCCCTCCCCCTTTCTCCCATTTCCTTCCTACCCCTTTCCCCCCCCTTTCCTAACCCCCTTTCCCACCCCTACCCTCTCCCTCCTCCACCCCTCCCCTCATTCTCTCCCTCCTCACTTCCTCCCTCCCTCACTCCTCTCCCTCTCCTCCCTCTCACTCCCCCCCTCCCACTCCTTCCCTCATCACATCCTCTCCCTCCCTTCCTCCTCTCCCTCAATCCCCCCCTCCTCACTCCCCCCTCACTTCTCCTCCTCACTCCTCTCCCTCACCTCCTCCCTCCTCACTCCTCTCCCTCACTCCCTCCCCCACTCTCCCCTCACTTCTCTCCCTCCTCACCTTCCCTCCTCCCTCCCCCTCCTCACTCCCTCCCCCTCCCCACTCCTCTCCCTACCCCCTTTCCCTCCTCATCCTCTCCCCCCTCACTCCTCTCCCTCACTCTCTCCCTCCTCCCCCCTCTCCCTCATCCTCTCCCTCCTCACTTCTCTCCCAAATCCTCTCCCTACCTCACTCCCTCCTACTCCTCCCCCTCCCTATCCTCTCCCTCACTTCTCCCTCTCCTCCCCCCTCACATCCCCTCCTCCTCTCTCCCCCACTCCTCTCCCTCACTCTCCTCACCCCTCCTCACTCCCTCCCCCTCACTCCTCTCCCTCACCCTCTCCCTCCTCTCCTCCTCACTCCTCTCCCTCACTCCTCTCCCCTCCTCAACCTCCTCCCTCCCCTCACCTCCCTCCCCACTTCCCCTCCCTCCTCACTTTCTCCCCACTCCCCCCCCTCCTCACATTCTCCCTCACTCCTCCCCCTCACCCTCTCCCTCCTCACCCTCTCCCTCCTCACTCCTCCCCCACTCCTCTCCCTCACTCCTCCCCTCACTCCTTCTTTCCCCCACTCCTCTCCCTCACTCCTCTCCCTCCTCACTTCTCTCCTCACTCCTCTCCCTCACTCCTCCTCCCTCCTCCACTCCTCTCCCTCCTCCTCTTCCTCTCCCTACTCACCTCACCCCCTCCTCCTCTCCTCCTCCCCCTCCCCTCCTCCTCCTCTCCCTCACTCCTCCCCTCCCTCACTCCTCTCCCTCCTCACTCCTCCTCCCTCCTCTCCTCTCCCCCTCACTCCTCTCCCTCACTCCTCTCCCTCCTCAATCCTCTCCCTCACTCTCCCATCCTCCACTTCTCCCTCCCCTCCTCTCCCTCTCCTTCCTCTCCTCATCACTCCCCCTCCCTCCCATTTTCTCCTCCTCATCCTCTCCCTCACTCCTCTCCATCCTCACTCCTCTCCCTCCTCACTCCTCTCCCTCCTCCCTCCCTCCCACTCCTCCCCATCCTCTCCCTCCCCCTCCTCTCCCCTCACCTCTTTCCCCCTCATCCTCTCCTCACTCCTCTCCCTCCTCAACTCCTCTCCCCTCCTCCACCTCTCCCTCCCCACCCCCCCCCTTCCTCCTCCCTCCTCACTCCTCTCCCTCCTCACTCCTCCCCTCATCCTCCTCCCCCTCCACCCTCTCCCTCCTCCACTCCTCCCCTCACTCCTCTCCCTCCTCACTCCTCTCCCTCCCTCCTTCCTCTCCCCCCTCCACTCCCTCCCCCTCTCCCTCCTCACTCCTCCCTCCTCACTCCTCTCCCTCCTCACTCTCTCCTCCCCCCTCTCTCACTCCTCTCCCTCCTCACTCCCTCTCCCTCCTTCCTCCTCCTCCTCCCTCCCACTCCTCTCCCTCACTCCCTCCCTCCACTCCTCTCCCCTCACTCCTCTCCCCCTCACTCCCTTCTCCCTTCCTCACCCTCCCCCTCCCACTCCTCCCCACTCCCCTCCACCTTTCCCAATTCCCCTCACTCTCTCTCCTTCACTACCATCCTCTTCCCCATTTTCCCCCCCACTCCCCAAATCCACCTCCTAACCTCCCCACCACTCACTCCTCAAAAACCTCCCAATCCCCTTTCCCCCAAAAAATCTCCCCTCCTACATCCTCCTTCAAAACACCTTACTCCCCCCCTCAACTTCCACCTCTAACTTCCTACTCATCCGCACTCCATTTCCAAAAAAAAATCCCTCATCACCTCCACACTACCCTAACTTCCTCCCCAAAACCTCTACCCTCACTCTACTTCCCCTCAACCTACTTCATCCTCCTAAAATCACTCCCTAAACACTTCACCCTCACCCCTCCTCAAATCCTCCCCACCTCACTCCCTCAAATCCTCTCCCAACCTCTACTCCCTTCCCAAAAATCCCTCCCACTCATCCCACTCCACATCACCTTACAACCCCTCCTCAAACTCTCCCTAAAAATCCTTCACACCTAACCCATTCCCCTCCCCCCAATCCTCTAACCCACTCCTCCTCCCTCTTTCCCCCCACATTTCCTCACCCCTACTCAACCCTCCTAAACTTTTTCCCCCTCCCTCCCACCTCCTCCCAAATTCCCACTACTCCCCCTCACTCCTTCTCCTATCACTCCTACTATCTCCCTCCTCACTCCTTCCCTTTACTCACTCCTCTCCCACTCCTCTCCTTCATCACTCATCTCCCACACTCCTTTCCCCCTCAATTTCCCTCCTCCTACCTCCTCACTCCTAACCTACCCTCCTTTTTTTCCCTCAACTCACTCCTCTTACCTTCCTCTCACTATCCCCCTTTCCCCCTCATCTCCTCACTCACTCCTTCTCTCCATCCTCTCCCCCTTTCCACTCTCTACTACTCTCCTTTCCCCAAATTCCTACCTCTATTCCCCACTCCCCTTCTAATCAATCCTCTCCACAAACATCCTCTCCCCACCCATCCTTCCCTCATCACTTTCCCTTCCACTCTTTCTTCCTCACACACTCCTCTCTCCCCACTCCTTAACCTCCTCAATTATCCCCTTTCCCTCCTCACTCGCTCCCTCCTCACTCTTCCTCTCACTCCTCTCCCCTCTCATCCCCTCACTCAAATCCCTTTTCCCCTTACTCATCCTCACCCTCCTCACTCCTCTCCCATCACTCCTCTCACCTCCTACAAACTCCTCCTCACCCTCTCCCTATCCACTCCTCTCCTCCTCATCTCTCCTCCCACTCCTCTTCCCCATCACTCTCCTCTCACTCCTCACTTCCCCACTATCTCTCCCTCATCCCCCATCCTCTCCCCCTTCACTCCTTCCCTCCTACTCTCCTCACTTTATCCTTCCCTCCTCATCCCCTTCCCTATCACCTTTCCCCTCCCTTCACTCTCCTCTCCCTCTCTTCCCTTTCCCCCCTCTATCTTCTCCTACCTCCCTCCCCTCTCACTCCTCTCCCTTCCTTACTCCTCCTCCCTCATTCACTCCCCTCCCTCCTCAATCCTCTCCCTCCTCATTCCTCTCCCTCCTCATCCTCTCCCTCCTCATTCCCTCTCCCTCAATCCTCTCCCTCTCCCTCACTATCTTCACTCACTCCTCTCCTCACTCACTCCTCTCCTAACCCCCTCAAATTCTCTCCTCACTCACTCCTCTCCTCATCCCTTCATCCTCCCTCCTCACTCCCTCCTTCCCTCACTCACTCCCCCTCCTCATCACTCCTCCCTCACTCACATCCTTTCTTTCTTTTTAACTTTACTCACTTCCTCACTCACTTTATCCTTCCTTCCTCTTTCCCTCCTCAATTCCTCTCCCTCACATACTCCTTTCCCTCCTTATCTTTCCTATCTCCCATATCTTCACCACCCTCTTCCCCTAAACCTCTTCCCTTCTCCCTCCTATCTTTCCCATATCCTTCTGCATCACTTCCTCCTCAATCCTTTTTTCATCCCCTTCTCCTCTCACTCCTCCCCTCATATTCCTTCCCTCTATCCTTCCTCCCATCCTTCTTTTATATCCTCATACCCTCCTAATTCATTCTTCCCTATTCCTCTACCTCCTCCCTCTCCCTCCTCAACCCCCTCCCTCATTCACTCCTTCCCCTCCCCCCAACCTCTTTACTACTACTAAATAACAACCAAAACCGTCCACCTCCGCTCCTCAAAATCTTTTCCTCACCCAACTCCACCGAAACATCCTCCCCTAAACCAAAACCCCTTCCTCCTCTCATCCTCCCCTCAAACTCACTCCT
>CM031598.1:84161261-84168761 GCA_018398815.1 Conus ventricosus
TGGATTTTGATGAAGAGGAAGTTTAAGGGGTGGATGGGGGTGGATTTGAATTAAGAGGGAGTTGGAGGGGTGGGATGGGGGGGATGTTGATGGAGAGGGAGTTGGGGGGGGAGGGGGTGGATTTGATGGAGAGGGAGTTGGAGGGGTGGATGGGGGGATTTGATGGAGGGGGATTGGAGGGGTGGATGGGGGTGGTGTTGAGAAGAGGGGGTTGGAGGGTGGATGGGGGGATGTTGATGAAGAGGGAAATTGAGGGGTGGATGGGGTGGATTTTGATGAAGAGGGAGTTGGAGGGTGGATGAGGGGGGATTGTTGATGAAGAGGGGTTGGAGGGGTGGAATGGGGGTGGATTTTGTGAAGAGGGAGTTGGAGGGGTGGATGGAGGTGGATGTGAGAAGGGGAGTTTGGGGGGTGGAGGGGGTGGGATGTTTATGAAGAGGGTTGGAGGGGTGGATGGGGGTGGGTGTTGATGAAGAGGGAGTTGGAGGGATGGGGGTGGATTTTGATGAAAAAGGGGGTTGGAGGGATGGGGTGGATGTTGATGAAGAGGGAGTTGGGAGGGGTTTATGGGGGTTGATGTTGATGAAGAAAAGGGGGTTGGAGGGATGGGGGTGGATGTTGATGAAGAGGGAGTTGGAGGATGGAGGTGGATGTTGATGAAGAGGGAGTTGGAGGGGTGGATGGGGGTGGATTTTGATGAAAAGGGAGTTGGAGGGATGGGGTGGGTGTTGATGAAGAGGGGGGTTTGGGGGATGGGGGGGATGGTTTTGATGAAGAGAGAGTTGGAGGGATGGGGGTGGATTTGATGAAGAGGGAGTTGGAGGGGTGGATAGGGTGGGTTTTTATGAAGGGATTTTGGGGGGATGGGGATGGATTTTGATGAAGAGAGAGCTGGAGGGGTGGATGTTGATGAAGAGGGGTTGGAGGGGTGGATGGGGGTGGATTTGATGAAGAGGAGTTTGGGGGGGTGGATGGGCGTGGATGTTGATGAAGAGGAGGTTTGGAGGGGTGGATTGGGGTGGATTTGATGAAGGTGAGTTTGGAGGGGGATGGGGGTGGAAAGTGATGAACAGGGAGTTGGAGGGTGGGTGATGGAAGTGGATGTTGAGAAAGGGAGTTGGAGGGGTGGATGGGGTGGATGTTGATGAAGAGGGAGTTGGGGGGTGGATGGGGGTGGATTTTTATGAAGAGGAGTGAAAGGGGGGGATGGGGGGGGATTTGATGAAGAGGGAGTTGGAGGGTGGATGGGTGGATTGTGATGAAGAGGGAGTTGGAGGGTGGATGAGGATGGATTTTGATGAAGAGGGGGTTGGAGGGGTGGATGGGGTTGGATTTGATGAAGAGTGAGTTGGAGCGGTGGGTGGGGGTTGGATTTTGATGAAGAGGGAGTTTAAGGGGTGGATGGGGGTGATGTTGATTAAGAGGGAGTTGGATGGTGGATGGGGGTGGATTGATGAAGAGGGAGTTGGAGGGGTGGATGGGGGTGGATGTTGATGAAGAGGGAGTTGGAGGGTGGATGGGGGTGGATGTTGATGAAGAGGCAGTTGGAGGGGTGGATGGGGGTGGATTTGATGAAGAGGGAGTTGGAGGGGTGGATGGGGTGGATTTGATGAAGAGGGAGTTGGAGGGGTGGGATGGGGGTGGATGTTGATGAAGAGGGAGTTGGAGGGGGTGGATGGGGGTGGATGTTGATGAAGAGGGAGTTGGAGGGGTGGATGGGGGTGGATGTTGATGAAGAGGGAGTTGGAGGGGTGGATGGGGGTGGATGTTGATGAAGAGGGAGTTGGAGGGGTGGATGGGGGTGGATTTGATGAAGAGGGAGTTGGAGCGGTGGATGGGGGTGGATTTGATGGAGAGGGAGTTGGAGGGGTGGATGGGGGTGGATGTTGATGAAGAGGGAGTTGGAGGGGTGGATGGGGGTGGATGTTGATGAAGAGGGAGTTGGAGGGGTGGATGGGGTGGATGTTGATGAAGAGGGAGTTGGAGGGGTGGATGGGGTGGATTTGATGAAGAGGGAGTTGGGAGGGGTGGATGGGGGTGGATGTTGATGAAGAGGAGTTGGAGGGGTGGATGGGGTGGATTGATGAAGAGGGAGTGTAGAAAATTTGTGAGCTGGGAAGCTTGTGGTGGATCCTTGCACTACGGAAGGTCCTCGGTTTGCCAAGGGAGCTTTGACCATCGAAAGAGTCATCATCGGCCGTGGTCTCTCCCCTTTTTTCTAGCGCACTCGCTCACGTACAATGTCTATCTATCTATCTGGTTTATCTCTCTGTCTGTCTGTCTCTCTATTATCTTCTGTCTATCTATCTATCTATCTATTTATCTATCTATGTATCTTATCTATCTGTCTATCTACCTGTCTGTCCGTCCGTCCGTCTTTCCGTCTGTTAGCTAGCAATCTGCATCTCTCTCTATTTCGGCTCTCTCTCTCTCCTGTCTGTCTGTCTATCTGTCTGTCTGTCTGTCTGCCTGCCAGCCTGCCTGCCTGCCTGCCTGCCTGCCTACCTCCTGTTTGTTTGTCTGCTTGTTTGTCTGCCTGCCTCTGTTTCTGTCTGTCTCTCTGTCTGTCTGTCTCTCTGTCTGTCTGTCTCTCTGTCTGTTGTCTGTCTGTCTGTCTGTCTGTCTCTCCTCTCTCTCTCTCTCTCTCTCTTCTCTCTCTCTCTCTCTGTGTCTCTCTCTTTGTTTCGCTACCCGCCTATTCATGCAGCCATGGATCTATCTGTCTTTCCTCCATCTCTTTATCGGTCTGTCCGCCTATCTTTCTGTCACTGAATGATCGGGTGATGGACTGCTTTTCACTACACGATCAAAGATGATGCTTCACAGGACGAGTCAGCTTAGTACACAAGGTTCGGTCAGATAGTCCCGATTCAGCGACATGCCCCCGGTACCTATAGCTACTAATCTGTTCTTTCCTGGCATGGACCTCGATTCGTTGGCGGTCGCGAATGTGAGCTGACCAGGTAGAAAGTGAATCGATTTTGAGTTCGTCAATGTTCGCATGGAAGCTAGGTAGCGTAGAGAAAAGGTTCGCCCTTTGAGTTAAAACTGTTTCTTTAATGTCTAATTCCTTTTCGTCTTGGCTGTAATTGGGTTGTTTGGTTTTTACAAAAGCCCAGTAAGGTTGTTTTGTTTGCTCTTGACTTTTTGTTTTGCTGTGATAGTGAGATAAGGTCTTAGAAAACACCTTAGTCTTCTGTCTCCAGGCCACAGTGTGTGTTGCACTGTTTCACAGTCTGCAATAGTCCCCACATGTCTTCCTCCTCTGGACTGCAATGAAAACTACTCGAAGCTCTACAACAGTCTCTTAAATAGGGGCCGGAATAGCTCAGTGGTAGAGCGCCGGACTCGTAATCCAAGGGTTGCGGGTTCGAATCTCCGCTGGGTCGTCTCGGAGTTAACATTGGTTCTGACTCCATTTCCCATACAGTCCTTCGAATGAGACTATGAACCGAGGTTCCGTGTTTGAACGCACGCATAACATCTTGCACACACGTAAAATCCCATCACCAACTTTTGGAAGAGAAGGCCAGTTTGGCCGTTGGTATGGATGACACGTTACACATAGCATGCACCTTCTCCGAAGATGGAGTATGGCTGCCTTAATGGCGGGATAAAAAAACGGTCATACACACAAACTCCACTCCCTTTTTTGGGTAGATGCCTGTCCATATAGGGAGTGTCCGCAGGAGAAGAAGAAGAAGTCTCTTGAATATTCTCGCTTGGTTTCTTAGCAACAATACATATACTGATTCTTTTGGGTAAACAGTCTTGTAAATAGTTCTGCCCGTTCTCTGCTTCATTTTCGCGGCCTGTGTCGCTGTACGGATGATTTAGGATATACAGGAGCCCCTTTCTTTCAACCATGATGCTGTAACAATGTTTTCGGGTCTCTAACAGTCTCCTGACGTCTTTTTTCCTCTCGGCCATGATGTTGTGGTCTCGCTTTAGAGTCTAAAGAGTCTTGTTAATATGGATGTTCTTTATCATTATAATGGGATAATGCTGTAGTGCGCCTACGTGGGCCCTATGAATCTTTCTCTTGAATCACAACGCCGGGATAGCGCTTTAGGATACACAACAATTCTGTTACTTTTTCCCATGGTCATAACTGATAATGATAAAATTAGTATATTTGTGTAGCGCAGTTCTGGCTGAAAATTACTCATTGCGTTGCTATTAGCCATTCACGTCTTTAATCATTCACATGAAAAAAAAAAATCTTCTACGGAACATAATTATTGTGTGCAGACGATCTGGGAAAACCATCATTAAAATGCTTGGCTGAAAAGATAAGTTTTTAGAAGTACTTTAAAACATATCTAAGGTGGACTGGTTTTCGGCTGAAATGACAGATTTTGGGGCATGCTTTGAAAACGGATAAGATGGACTGGTTTCGTAAAGTAGTGGGGGGGGGGGGGGGGGGGGGGGGGGGGGGTGAGTTCAAACAGCTGGAGCAGAAAAGCTGAAGGAGAGCTCACAGTGAGATTTCATAATTGGCTTGGGTATCTGCAGGAGATTCTAACTGGAAAGAGCGGAGAGTACGGGATGACTGGCATGCGCAGAGCTTAGAGGACAGGTATAGTGGAACAGCCACCAAAAAAAGGAAGGCAAGAGTGGCTAGTTTGTACCGATAGCCAAATCTAACAGCTATCCAGTAGTTTGTACCGATAGCCAAATCTAACAGCTATCCAGTAGTTTGTACCGATAGCCAAATCTAACAGCTATCCAGTAGATTGTACCGATAGCCAAATCTAACAGCTATCCAGTAGTTTGTACCGATAGCCAAATCTAACAGCTATCCAGTAGTTTGTACCGATAGCCAAATCTAACAGCTATCCAGTAGTTTGTACCGATAGCCAAATCTAACAGCTATCCAGTAGTTTGTACCGATAGCCAAATCTAACAGCTATCCAGTAGTTTGTACCGATAGCCAAATCTAACAGCTATCCAGTAGTTTGTACCGATAGCGAAATTTCATCAGCTATCCAGTAGTTTGTACCGATGGCGAAATTTAACAGCTATATATCCAGTAGTTTGTTCCGATGGCGAAATTTCATCAGCTATCCAGTAGTTTGTACCGATAGCGAAATTTAACAAGCGGCCAGTGAAACTTCCTCAGCAGTGGTGTCATGACCCCGTAATAAGTGTCTTCAACAGTCCCACAAGTCTTCAATCTCTTGTTCACAATACTGAAACAGCGCCATGGAGTCTAAGACATTCTTTTAAAGTCTTCAGTCTCTCAGCCGTAATGTTGAAATGGTGCTTCAGTGTCTACGAAAGTCTTGTCAGCCTGTTTCTTCCAGTTCTTGAAGCAAATATGACGCATTAGGGTCTGCATGAATCCTGTCAGTTTTCTATCATCTGCGCCATGTTGTTGTAACTACGGTTTAGCATTTTAAGAGTCCCGTAAGTATTCTCTCTCTTAATGACAATGTTTATTGATGCTTCAGTGTCTACAAGACTCTTGTTCTTTTTGTTTCTCTCTTGGCCATACCATTAAGATGGTGCTTTTGAATCATCTACAGTGCTGTAATCTTCTGTCTCTTGACCATGATGATGATGTGATAATGCTTCAAGATCTGTAACAGCTTTGTAGGTCTTCTTCCTCTTCATCTGGGCTGTGTTGCTGTCACAGGGATTAGGGATCTATGAGAGCCATGCCAATCCTCTTCTTCCTGATCACAATAGTCTAAGACTACTTTAGGATGCCACATCCAATTTGTGTCCAATTTGATGAGATAAGTGATTGTTCGTTTTTCGTTTTCATTGTCCTGAATGTTGTTTGTTTTGCCTGAAGAAGACTAAACAGGTCGAAACGCGTCGTGTTTATCGTGTAAGTTGTTTTTTTTTTTTTCATTTAGCGGCATGGTAATTTTTCTCTTTAAGTTTTTTTTTTTAAATACAAATTTTGAAACCTTCACTGGCTGCGCTGGGATTCGCTAAATTCCTGTAATTTGATTAGAACCATCTCCTTACACCTGTTCAGGGTCGATGGGAGCCAGAATAGCTCAGTTGGTAGAGCGCCGGACTCGTAATCTTGGTGATCCTGGGGTTGCGGGTTCGAACCTCCGCGGGGCGTTTCGGTACAGGGCGATTTTTCCCTCGGAGTTAACATTGGTTCTGACTCCATTTCCCATACAGTCCTTCGAATGAGACTATAAACCGAGGTTCCGTGTGTGAACGCATGCATAACATGTTGCACACAAGTAAAATCCCATCACAACTTTCGGATGAGTAGGCCAGTTTGGCCGTTGGTATGGATGACACGTTACACATAGCATGCACCCTGCGTGAGAAATGGAAAGAATGAAGGAAGTAAGGAAAATGAGTGAACGATATTGAACGATATTGACTGCATGACACGGGAAACGACCGAATGAAGCGCCAGCTGGCAGCTCTTCAGTCGGCACTACCCTGGTAGGCAGCCCGTTGTGTAAACGAGTGTGGATTGTAAAGCGCTTAGAACTTGGTCTCTAGCCGAGAATAGGCGCTATATAAGTATTCATTATTATTATTATTATTATTCAGGGTCGATTTCCGTCTCCTGGATGAGAACTCTTCAGAGAGCCCATAGCAAATTCAACTTTGGTCAAAAGCCGGTCATGGGTGGACAAAAATGACACAGATATACATGGCTCGGATGGGAATCGAACCCACGACCTCCCAGCCGGGAATTCGCGACACTAACCACTGCGCCGTGGCGGCTGCTAAACTCATCAGCCATTATTTCATAGTTGCACTCTAGGTCTACTTTGTCCACTAGGAATGAGCCCAACTGTGTGTTCACCTTTCCGAAAGGTTTGAGTGAATAGACAATGTCCATTATGTTAATTTTTTTATGACCAGAACATAGAAACAATAGAAAGACAACACACGAAGTAATATTGACACATAGCTTTGGTTCAACCATTAACTTGTAGTATCATCACATGCATTATATACCCAAATCTCTACTAGTTTCAGACATGGCTATTGCAATCCGTGAGGCAAAAAAAAAAAAAAGCTTTCTGTTCGAAAGGATATCAGTAAACAACCGCATCCTTTTTTTTTTTTTTTCATTGAATAACTTTGAAATCGTTTCACAGTGCTGGGTGTCAGGATGGTGCGTATTTTGCATTTGGAGAGAGAGAGAGAGAGAGAGAGAGAGAGAGAGAGAGAGCTGTTGGGCGAAGCAGGTTATATAACTCAAACATCAAGACGACTGATACTTTGTGTGACGAGCAATACAGTTGTGTAGGAATGGCGAGGGAATTCACCGGAAATAATAGCTTGGGCTACACAAGGGAGTATACTCGAGTTAATGAGATTTTTAAAGGATAAAAAAAAAAAAATCAAATTACCCCCCCCCCCCCTCTCTCTCTCTCCCTGAGACTGTTATCCTTTTGCTGTCAGTGTTCTGCGGGGTTCCAGAGTTCCTGTAAAAGTGGACATTAAATGAAAATGCTATCCATCATTTGGATCAACATGAACAGGAAGGATGACGCCATCAATGTACAT
>CM031598.1:84186261-84196261 GCA_018398815.1 Conus ventricosus
AGTTCAGACCTTGAACGTGCAACAGAGAACAGTACAATGTAGAATAGAACTTTACAGTACAGAACAGAACATTACTTTGGATTCTCTCTTGAGGGCACATAAGACCGTATGGCGAAAGCTTGGCTGTGTCTGGAGTGGCACTGTCTTCATCTGTCCGTGGGCAGGGGTGGTTGGGTCTGTGGGGTGTGCTCGGCAGCTGGGGGGTGGTGTTTTTCGCGGTGGGCTCTGCAGTCATGAAATACGGGCTGGTACACCCATGGGGGATGCTACTTTGGGGCTGTTATGAGCTGCATCTGTAGTCTAATTTACTCTGTTCGGGAGCAGTTATGTCCCTTGATATCTTAATGGATGTCTGCGCGTGCTTGTAACCATCGTCAACACAGCGCGGGCCTCCAGGGTGGTACAGGACTGCTCTAAGGACAGGTGGGGACAGTGCTTCCTGGTCCTCCCCAGACACTTCGGGTGTTTCTTTTTCTTCTTTGCTTAACTAGGCTGACCTGGAGAAAGGTCAGTGGCGGTGAGGAAAGACCCACTGACCACAGGGAAAGTCCTGTTGACAGTGGGAAAGACTACAACTTTGGATTCTCTCTTGAGGGCACATAAGACCGTATGGCGAAAGCTTGGCTGTGTCTGGAGTGGCACTGTCTTCATCTGTCCGTGGGCAGGGGTGGTTGGGTCTGGGGGGTGCTCGGCAGCTGGGGGGGTGTGTTTTTCGCCGGTGGGCTCTGCAGTCATGAAATACGGGCTGGTACACCCATGGGGGATGCTACTTTGGGGCTGTTATGAGCTGCATCCTGTAGTCTAATTTACCTCTGTTCGGGAGCAGTTATGTCCCTTGATATCTTAATGGAGTGTCCTGCGCGTGCCTGTACCCATCGTCAACACAGCGCGGGCCTCCAGGGGTGGTACAGGACTGCTCTAAGGGCAGGTGGGGACAGTGCTTCTCTGGGTCCTCCCCAGCACCTTCGGGTGTTTCTTTTTTCTTCTAGAATAGAACTTTACGTACAGAACAGAACATTACACACAGTGCCGATCAATACTGGAACAGTACAATGCAGATCAGTACAGTAAATATATAGACATGAACGGGCAACAGCGAACAGCACAACGCAGATAGAAAAGATTACGATACAGAACAGCACAACACAGATTAGTACAGTAGACTACAGACAAGGAGAGAGGAGGGTGAGAGAGAGAGAGAAGAGAGAGAGAGAGAGAGGGGGGGGGGATGAGAGAGAGAGAAAGCGAAAGAGAGAGAGAGAGAGAGAGAGAGAGAGAGAGAGAGAGAGAGAGAGAGAGAGAAAGAGAGAGAGAGGGAAAGAAAGAGAGAGAGAGAGAGAGAGGGGAGAGAGAGAGAGAGAGAGAATGTTGCTTATAGCCCAGCCGACCGATAAAGGGACATGATTATCAGGGCTGTCACCGCGTTGATACAGACTAGTATAATACAGGAACGTGGAGTAGAACACAGAACACGTGGAAATCTGGAGCAACACGTCGCACAGGTAATAAAAGTTTGGTCCAGAAAGAGGTGCCACTGCACGCCGACACGTCCAAGAACCCTCTGTCACATTTGCTGAGCGCGCAGCATCTGTGGAAGACAATATCACCGACTGAATTGAATGGAAGGGGCGGGGTGGGGGTGGGAGGGGTATGGAGGGTTTCATCAAAAGCCAGACACGCGTGCACCTGCATGATACCCCACTCACCCTCCTCATCTTCACACACCCAAAATAAAAAAAAAGAACCCATACAATTGGAAAAAAAAAATCAAATAAAAACAGTTCTCTTGGCTAAAAAGTACATTTTGACCAAGTTAGGTCATTGTTTTAAGAACGGGGGCCGGAATAGCTCAGTAGTAGAGCGACGGACTCGTAATCCTAGGGTTGCGGGTTCGAATCTCCGCCGAGCCGTTTCGGTACGGGGGATTTTCACACGTAAAATCCCCTCACCAACTTTCGGAAGAGAAGGCCAGTTTGGCCGTTGGTATGGATGACACGTTACACATAGCAAGCGCCTTCCCCGAAGATGGAGTATGGCTGCCTTAATGGCGGGATTAAAAAACGGTTATACACACGAAACTCCACTCCCTTTGTTGGGCAGATGGGTTTAATACTTGCCTGTCTATACAGGGAATGTCTGCAGGAGTATCAGCCTGCGTACGCAGATGAAGTAAGGCGTTTGTATTAAGAACGTCCAAATCTCAGCAGTCTTGATCTCAGCTAGCTACCATGTGTGTACTATGTGAAGGTATTCATCTCGAATCACCCAAACACGCCTCCATCCACACTCCAAAGCCTAAGTCCTCGTACACTCGCATGCATGTGCTACGTCTACACACATAAAAGCACAATCACCCACGCGTAAGCTCTCTTTGACAAACCCCTTGCCCTCTTCACCCCTCCCTCCCCCCCATCCCATACCCCGTCCGCGGCGCAAACCTACCCATCCACTTCTTTACACACAAACGCTCGCACGCGCCCGCGCGCGTGCACGTGCACGTGCACGAACTTGACAGTTTTAATACCCTCAGGGTCAGAGTCACCTTGATGATCGCCGTTAATATTGAAACAGTGACAGAAACCATTCATGAACATAGCAGAAATCCTTGCCGGCAAAGTCCCCAAAGGGAAAAACCGAGACATTCCCCACTTCGCAAAAGGGGAAGGAGTGGAGGAGAGGGGGGGGGGGGGGGGGGGGGGGGGATTGAATTAAAAGGGTGAAAATGTGAATGGGACAAAAATTGAACACAGGGGGGTTGCGGGGGGGGGGGGAGGAGGAGGGCGAAGCAAACAAACAAACAAACAGCGGAGAGAAGAAAGAGAAAGAAGGGGGAGAAAGGATAAATAAAAGCACCAAAAAAAAAAAAAATGAAAAAAGAAAAAAAAAAGTCCGCGGTTGCTGTGGGGAGGGGCGGGGGGGGGGGGGGGGGGGGTTGTCTGTCTAGGGACTAGTAAAAGAAACACACACAGATCGGAGGAGATTCCAGCGTTAGTTTTCTTTTTTTTTTTTTTTTTTTTTTTGTCCGGTCAAGTCAGTCAAGGTCTGGCATGGTGGTGGCCCGGCCTGCCAGCCGCCGACGGACGGAGAGAGCAATCAGATAACAGATCGGAGGAGTGTTAACCCGGCTCCATCCCTCCAGGGACGGACCAAGGAGGCAGATGAAATAAACATGACTCCCTGCCAGGGAGTGCTAAAAGACACACTCTCCGGAGGCCTGGGGAAAACGGCCATCATCCTTCATCAAAATTTCAAAGATCATCTTCTGGACGCGCTGTCCCACCGAAGCGGCCCACCAGCCAAGACGGCCCAAGGGGTCCCAGGGGGCGCAACTCCAATAATTTCTCATCACGGGGACAAAACTCTTCCGCAAATGGCAGTGCGCTCAAAGGAAAAGCCCTTCCAAATGGACAAGATACGATGGAAGTTCTAGCTGGGTCCTGTCTCTGTCTGTCTGTCTGTCTGTCTGTCTGTCTGTCTCTCTCTCTCTCTCTGTCTGTCTCTGTCTCTGTCTCTCTCTCTCTCTCTCTCTCTCTCTCTCTCTCTCTCTCTCTCTGTTGTTCAGCATCTTTTTGTGTGTGTCTGTGAACGGTTAGCTGGCTACACAACAAATGCGGACGATGTTCTGGTATTATGTTTTTTGTCCTGTGCTGATCAACTTTTTGCGCTTTTTTTTTCTTGTGTGTGTGTGTGTGTGTGTGTGTGTGTGTGTGTGTGTGTGTGTGTGTGTGTGTGTTTTAAATCTATAGCCTTACAGCAGAGAAGCAACACCTTTCTGTAACTTTGTTTCCCTTTGCCTTATTTTACTTCGTTTCCAGTTCACCGCACGTTGTATGCGGCCTGGGTGTCGCTTCAAACATTGCACTCATCTCAGTTTTGTTCAGACCTACCAGATCCAGGTTCATTCTGTCGCAGTGTGATGAGCACTACTAAAGTCAGGTCGCCGGACGGCCCCTCAACAGAGGAAACCCTGCACAACTGTGAAATCCATTTTGGGGTTGTTCGGTGGCAACTGTTTTTTAAAAGTCCGACTCACATTTCCTCCGATGAACAATGACTGCATGATTGATGAACCAGATGATGTGAGCACCACAGTCGTCACAAGATGTTCATCAAATAATGGACTTTCCAGAATCTGCCAACACTGATTTTTTGGGGTTTAAACTCGCACGAGCATGGGCATACAGAGAAACTCCAAATAAATTGCCAAGGGTGGCCACGAAACTGCAATCTATGCTTTCTGTTTGAGAGTACATATATGGCACCTATCATCGGTTACAGACCAAGCTCTGGCTGTTTTACAATCCACGCTCTTGTTCACACTACGGCTTGCCTTCTGGGTAGAGCCGACTGAAGAGTTGCCTGCTGGTGCGAGAGTCGTTCGCTTGCGGTGTCATTCAGTCAAATGTCCGTCACTTAATTTTCCCACTCATTTCCTTTGATTTTCCACGGAAGATGCATGACACATGCGTATGTGTCATCCAGACCAACATTGTGTAAATATTGAATCGACAAATCAATGAAATGAATGACATTCGAGCATCATTTGTTTTCTTCTTCGGTTGATATCATAGCACAGTGAAGCATGGAGAGATGCTAAACTTTGGCCAGAATCCAAGCCTAGAAAATACAGATGAAGAAAAATTGCTGACTTTAGTTTCTTCTAAATCTGTAGAACCACATTCTGCAAATCAAATTTTTGACACCTCTGTCTACTCTCTCTCTCTCTCTCTCTCTCTCTCTCTCTCTCTCTCTCTCTCTCTCTCTCTCTCTCTCTCTCTCTCTCTTACACAGACACATAGACACAGACACAGACTCAGACATAGACTCAGACACAGACACAGACACAAACACACACGCGCGCGCACACACACACACACACACACCACACACACACACACACACACACACACACACACACGCACGCACGCACGCACGCACGCACGCACGCACACACGCACGCACGCACACACACATACGCGCGCGCGCGCGCGCGCACACACACACACACACACACACACACACACACACACACACACACACACACACACACACACAGAGGATCTCGTCCAGTATCACTTTTTACCAGGAAGAAACCTTGAATTATTAAAGAACCGAACCGAACAGGCAGACGAACAAACAGACAAACAGACAGGCAGACACTAAGAACAACCCTCTCACTGCCACCACCACCACCACCACCACCCAACCTTCCCAACACTACCCCCCCCCCCACCCCACCCCAGCCCAGCTCTCTCCTCCTCCCTATCCCCCTTCCTGCCCCCTCCCCCAGCCTCGCCCCCCCCCTCCCACGTCCTCACACACACACACAAACGTTGTTACCAGCACCGTCAACACACCCACAACCAAACGGCCCCCAAGTGATCAAGACCACCCTGACTTCCGGTCTTTCTCTTTCACTGTCCGTCTCGTCCCGCCAGAGTGAAGTCCCTTTAGACCGAGCGAACTTCCTTGCCGTTTCTCCGAGCTTGCAGATAAATTAGGATATGAGGGAGGAGAGGGAGGGGGGGGGGGGGGGGGAGGGGAGGGGGGGGGATCTTTAATAATGAAGGAACTGTCGCTCCCCACGGACTAGCCAGAGGCGACGGGCTAAAGCCGCTTGTTGTGGAATATTACCGCGATATCCCCCGTTTTTTTCCACAGTCGATATCCCTCGCCACTCTCTTGGGGGAGAGGGGGAAACTTGCTAAGTGAAATTTGATATAAAGGAGTGGCTGATGGTCCAGGACGGTTACAAGAAGGTCGGTGAAGGTGGAGGAGGAGGAGGAGGAGGAGGAGAAGCAGGAGGAAAAGGAGAAGGAGAAGTTGGAGGAGGAAGAGAAGGAGGAGAAGGAGAAGGAGGAGGCGGATGAAGAGAAAGGAGGAGAAAGAGGAGGAGGAGAAGGAGGAGAAGGAGGAGAAAGAGGAGGAGAAGGAGAAAGAGGAGAAAGAGGTGGAGGAGAAGGAGGAGGAGGAGGAGGAGGAGGAAGAGGAGGAAGAGGAGGAGGAGGAGAAGGAGGAGAAGAAAGAGAAGGAAGAGAAGGAGAAAGAGGAGGGAGGAAGGAGGAAGAAGATGAGGAGAAGGAGGAGAAAGGGGGAGGATGAGGAGGAAGAGGAGGGAAGAGAAGGAGAAGAGGAGAAGGAGGAGGAGAAGGAGGAGAAAGAGAGGAGGAGGAGGAGAAAGAGGAGGGAAGGAGGGGAGGCAGGGCAGGAGGAAGAGGAGGAAGAGGAGGAGGAGAAGGTGGAGAGACACTCGTGTTCCGACTGAGGTCAGACTCTTTACTCGGCGCACGCACGCACCACCCACCACCACCCACCACGAATTTAATAACACACACACACACACACGCACGCACACGCACACACACACACACACACACACACACACACACACACATACACGCACGCACATACGCACGCATGCACACAACAACAACCACAACAGCAGCAACAACGACAACATCAACAACACATACACGCTCATGCGCAGGCACACACACATACGCACACAACACACACACACACACACACACACACACACACACACACACACACACACACACACACACACACACACACAGAAGTGCGCGCGCTCTCACACATGAGCACACAACAGAAGAGAGAGAGAGAGGAGAGAGAGAGAGAGAGAGAGGATGAGAGAGAGAGAGAGAGGAGAGAGAGAGGAGGAGAGGACAGAGAGAGAGAGGAGAGAGAGAAAAGGAGAGAAAGGTTTTAAGACATTTGTTCAAGCTGAAAGGAAATTTCAAGGACACAGGCTCAGGATGGATCACTCTTAAACTACACAGATATTTTCATTCAGGAACGGAACACACAACAACAACAACAACAACAACAACAACAACAACAACAACAAAGCCAACAACATTTTGGTTGGGCCCGATAAACATAAAACGAAAATAAAAAAAAAATTTCCCTCAGTTTCTCCAAAGTGTCTAATTATAACTGAAAGGGGTTAAAATTTTAAACTGAAAAGATCCGATTCTGCTGGCTTTTGGGCGTTTACGTGGGCTGGGTTTTTATGTGTGGGAGCTGTCTCGCCATGACCCAAATTTTTTCCTAATGCTGCCATTTAAAACAAAGTCTATTACTGGGCGTCCACCCTCCAGAAGAGTAAAAAAAAAAAAAAAAAAAAAAAAAAAAAAAACCCCCCCCCCAAAACCTCTTATATCCACTCCCAGAAACAACCTCATTTTCTGTTTGTTTCTTTTTTTTGTTTTCTGGCGGCATGACGAACATTGGCTGTCGATCTGAGTTTCCTTATTAAACAAAAAAGTTCCTCAAATGCCGAAGCGAAAGGGGAGGGGTTACATGGGTTTGGAAGCCCTTTTAGCGTTTGTAAAAGGGCTGCGTAATTATAAAGAATAATTAAGACACAGCTTGGCATACTGGCATTTATTGCCCTGCCAATCTGCCAGAAATCGTTGGACGAAGAGCGGAGGGGGCAGGTTATTTTATAGACGATCGGGTTTAGTGTCCCTGTCGGACGCTCGGGGGAACGCACACACACTACACACACACACACACACGCGCCCCCGCACCACGCACGCACCACGCACAAACCAAAAACACACCATAACACACACACAACACATACACACCCGTACGCACGCCGCACACACACAAACACAAACCACAACACACAAAACACATCACAACAAAACCCCATACACACACACACACGCACGCACGCACCACACACACACACCACCACACACCCACGCACGCACGCTTGCACGCACCCCCCGCGGCACGCACCACCCGCACGCACACGCGCATAATATATATATATTATATATTATATTTTATTATATAATATTGAATTAAAAAAACAAACTTTTCTCTTTGTCTTAGATTGAAGAAATAAGGGGGGAATAGCATTCTATCTGCATGGTTTGGTTTCTGCCTAAAATAACAGTTGTGCTTTGGGGGGTAATGGGGAAAATAAAAAAACTGCTTCTCAAAATACCTTCACAAGCTTAATTTTTCCAAGGGGGGGGACTCCCCAATAGGGGGGAAAACCCCTAACATTAACCCTGTCATATACCCAATTTTTGAAAATGGGGTTTCTCTCAGTGACCGGGAAAGTGGGAATTTTATCCTCTCCTTTTTAGTTTTTAAAAAAAAATGCAATCCCAAAAAGGGGGGGCAAACCGTATATGTTTGTTGAGTTTTCAAAAAACCCAACCCCAAGGGGCCCCCTAAGAAGAAAAGAAAATCATAAAAGAGCAAAACAAACTACACTCTTGGAAAAATAGAAAATATAAAAGTATCCCTAAACACAAGTTCTGGGGCAATTCTTATTAATCCCCAAGGGGCTAAAAAACAACCAAAATAAAAATTTCCCGGTTAAATACCGCCCATTCCGCAAATTTCAGAGCAGCTTGTGTTTCAAGACTGCAAGAAAATTTTAATTTTTAAAAAAAGCTTGCCTATTTCTTAGATTGAAAAAAGGGAGTAGCATTCATATCTGCAGTGTGATATTCTGCCCAAAAACAGAAGTGCTTGAGTGGGTGAAAGGGGAAAAAAAAAAATAAAGTTCTCAAAAAACCTTCAGCAAGCTTAATTTTCCCAAGGGGGGGCCCTCCTCCAAAGGGAGGGAACCCTAAAAATATAACTCCTGGGCATTAAAACCCATATTTCAAAATTTGGGGGTTTCTCCTCAGGGCCCGGAAAGTGGAAAATTTTACTCCTCTCCTTTTGTTTTAAAGGGAAACAATCCCAAAAAGGTTGGTGTGCAATCCCAGTAGTTTGGAGTTTTCAAAAAACCAACCAAGGGGCCATCTAAAAGCAAAAGAAAATCTAAAAGAGCAAAACAAACATTTTTGTGAAAAGTAGAAAATATAAAAAAAACCCTAAAAACACAATGCTGAGGGGAAATTTTTGGAATGAACCGCAAGGGACTAAAACAACAAACAAAAATTCCAAGGATAAGTACCCCCACCGTTCCAAACTTACAGAGCGCTTGGTGTTGCAATGACTGCAAAAATATTTAATTATAAACAAAGCTTGCTCTTTTCTTAGATTGAAAAAATAAGGGGAATGCATTCATATCGCAGTGGGAGATGATTTGCCAACTAACAGTATTGCTTGGGGTGGGGAATAGGAAAAATAAAATAACGCTTTTAAAAAGAGCCTTCAGCAAGCTTATATTCTCCAAGGGGGGAACATCCTCCCAAAAGGGGGGAAACTCACTAAATATAACTCCTGGTCATTCCGAATTTGAAAATTGGTGGTTTCTCCTCAGTGACCGCGGGAAAGTGGTAATTTTGACTCCCTGTCTTTTCATTTTAAAAGGAATGCAATCCCCGAAAAGGTTGGGGTGCAATACCCTATAGTTTGTTATTTTCCCAAAAAAAAACCCAAAAGGGCCATTAAGAAAACAAAAAAAAACATAAAGGAGCAAAACAAGCCATTTTCTTTGAAAAAGTAAAATATAAAAAGATATCCCCTAAGACACAAGTGCTGGGGGCAATTCTGGAATGAACCCCAAGGGGCTAAAATACAAAAAACTAATAAAAATTCCCCAAGGAAAAAGCCGCATGTTCCCCAACTTTTCAAGCACTTGGGTTCAATGACTGCAAAAAATGAATTATAAACAAAACTTTCTCTTATGTCTTAGATTGAAGAAATAAGGGGGAGATAGCATTCATACTGCGGGTAGATGATTCTGCCTAACTAACAGTTTTGCTGAGTGGGGAAGGGGGAAAAAATAAAAAAAAAAGCTTTCAAAAAAGCCTTCAGAAGTTAATTCTCCAAGGGGGGGACACCTCCAATAGGAGGGAACTCCCCCTAACATAAACTCCCGGTCATATACCCATATTTTTGAAAATTGGGGGTTTTTCCTCAGTGACCGCAAAAAGTAAATTTTACCCTCTGCCTTTTCATTTTTAAAGGAATCAATCCCAAAAAGGGTTGGGGTCAATACCGTAGTATGTTTGTTGAGTTTTCAAAAAACCAAACCCAAAAGGTTCCCTCTAAAAAA
>CM031598.1:84213761-84226261 GCA_018398815.1 Conus ventricosus
GGATCTGTGATGAAGTGGCGCTGCCAGGTATGAGGTCGAACCCGTTTCTTCAGATTGAACAGTGTCTACCCAGTCATTGATCTGTTCTCCTTCCTTCCTTCCTGCAATAACGCATTGCACTCTCTCTCTCTCTCTCTTTCTAGTCTGCTTATCAAATGGACATGGTTGCTTTTCTTTTCTTTTTCTTTTTCTTTTTTTTTCTCTTCATCAGTTAGCAACTCTCTCTCTCAACCATCTTCCTTAGTTCCTTCCCCTGCCGACTCTATATGGTTGCTAATGCTTTCAACTTGTTCTATTCACTCCTCTCTCATACTCTCTGCTTTTTCTCTCGTGCAGAGTCTACTCCAGAACCTCTCTCTCTCTGGCTCTTCTTTCTCTGCGCTCCTCCTGTTTTCTCACTCCCTAGTCTTCTTATCCCGTTCCTATCTGTCAAAAGGGGTGAGTACCAATGGTCAGTAATTTTTCCCGCCTTGCTACCGAGGTTACCTCCCTCTAATTCCATTGGACCTGCAAATCGTCCAAGTCACAAATCTAACGGCCCTTGCTCTCTTTGGTGGTCAATGGGTCATTTAATTATTAGCTTGATTTCACCCCCACCACACATACCTTCCCCCTTCCTACTTCAAACTGGGGCGACGTCTGCTTAACTGTGGCGCCTGGTCTTGCAAATAGCTACATCAGTCTGACCAGACGCCGAGATCCGTCTGGCCAAGACCTATTTGAGACGTCAGTTCAAGCCATCAGTCTGTTCTGCTGGACGGTGCTGATCTCCGTGAAGGGACTAAAAATAGCCTCTTTGCATGTGCCTAATTGGCTGACGCGGACACATGCAAGTCGTCTGCCTGAAAAACCAGGATGTTGAGTTTGGACTTTTGGTCCAATGAATGGCTGGCGGACTGACACGAATTCGGTTGTTCTATTTTTGTCCATGACAATTTCCCCCTTGCAAAAGACTATGCTCAGCATTAGTCTCAACACAACGGTACAAAAAACAACAAAACCGATTTGCTGACAACACAGTACTAGTCGCAAGGTCTTGCAAAATAATTTACAACAAACGGCTTACAAATTATAAGCATGTATTTCACACAAATTAAGTAAATATCACCCAATTGGGTTATCTTTGACTGTGACGCTTCTGCCTTATTTCATTCATTTTCTGATACCCTCTGTGCGCCACCTATGCATTCCCCCTACATTCGATTTGAATCTTCTCTTCACAATACTTGAAAGCACAATCTAATATGACAACGATCCATGACCACCTCACTGAGGAATCTCCATCCTCACTTATTGCAAACAGTGCATTACTACAACAAGCGACTGTTATGCTCCAACATAACTACATTTACATGAAACAAAAAAAATAAAATCTCCACACAAAAAAAATAAGAACCATAGCAAATGGGTATGAAACCATATCCACTCAATCTCACTGTATCAACACATATTATTAACAAAAGTAGCTATGCACCCCGGATATGACTGTCTTCCTCTGAGTTGCAGCTTGCTAGATACACGGCTTAAATAGTCAGCTCCTACATTTTGTCGACATGAATGTACTGAACTGATTACCTGTGCCCCCACCTTTGGACAGGGTGTGATTGGCCATTCAGTCAACAGCCACTTCTCTGAATGGTGTGTTCAATTAAAGGGGGCTGTTTAAGAGGCGCCTTCTTCTCACCGCTCTTGTGGCTGATCTTTGACACACTTGAATGGACATGCAGAACCGCTTTTATGTCTGCCATTGACCCTGGCCAGTGAAAATCATCAAAGATTCGGTCAAGCTGGTTTGCCGGTGCCGAGATGACCCGCCTGAGCGACTCGTGACCCACTGGACATGACAGTGTCTCGATAACATGCTAGGTACCTCTAACTGAGTTTCACTTACTGTCTTTCCCCTTGCGTGAACACTCGGTACAACAACCCGCCTTTCACCAGAAAATTCTGTCTCCACCCTCCTCTAACCACTGTTACTTCCACCTCTTGCCGTCTCCCAAGACTTCACGAGCGAAGGGTCTTGTTTCCTGCGCTGCCTAAATCATCAGGCCGACACAATCTATGCCTGAGTCCTTGCTGGAAACGGACTCTAACGGTTTTATTCAACTTTTCCTCCTTCTTGCTCGTGTTTGAACTTGCTGCCCCTGTAGCAGTCAACAACTTCAGGATTCCTCTGGGATCCTTGCACCTGGAATATTTCCAATGATCAAATCATAAAGGGGTTTCTCCATCACCAGCCGCAGGACCAACTCGCCTGAGAAGTAAGGGTACGTACTTCTTCTTAGAAACTGGGAACTCTACGTGCTCATCGATTAGAGTACAGGTCTGATTTGCCCTGTCAAATCCATCCCTAGACAGCGTTGTTCTTACTACACCACATGAACAACCAGTGTCCCGTAACTCTTTCACCCTCTGCTGGCCAATCCACCCTTCTTCCACATGGTAATGAACCACTCAGCATAGTGCCCTCCATCCACTGACATGATACGGACTGTCCAGCCACGAGCATAGGCATCGCACTCATAACGCATCCTCCCCACTCGCTCGCACGGATCCCCACTTTTGGTTCCACTGCAGGTGTTTCCCCTGGGGCGACCCTTCATCACCTCTTGCAAGTGCTGCTGCCTTCTGGAACCTCAAGCGACATTCCTTGCCAACTTGGTCAATCTTGTGACAAATGGAAACACCTATTGTACCTTTGTCCTCCTTTTCTGCCCCACCACTGGGTTTGCAGGACTTTGCTAGGAAACTCCCTAGTCTCTTGCATCATTCTCACCTGTGTCTTGCACCTGTTTCTCCTGCACCTTAGTGCCAAACGTGCCTCCCTATACCCTCTGTAACTTCAGCAACTCCTGCTGTCTGTGGCTGTCTCTCTTTCAAATTTATAGGTAACTCTGGACTGCACCTGACAAAATCTGTTCTTTCATAACAGCTCTTTCAATTCAGCGAAAAAACTCCTTTCTCGTACCACTCAACTCTACCACTTCTCAAAATAGTGATTAAAGATGCACCAAACTGGTGTACGTTTTCACCTGCTTGTAATCATATCTGATCGAAATTTTCTTTCTAATCTACACCCTCCTCTGTGAGCACGTCAAATCCTTCTTCAAAACAGATCCTTGGACAGCACCAAAAATCAGATTGTTGGTCTGCTTGGTAACGCAGTGAAAATCTGTAATGCCTTACCGTCAATAGGCTGACAAAATGACCTGCCCACTCTCCTGAAGGCCCCCCCCTGACTCGTACTGCAAACGTTTCAAAACGACCTGATTTACGCATCAATCGAATCTTTCCTTCAGAGGAATTTTGTACTTCTGCCGATCGGGGCAAAACAAGGGATACTGGCACAGGAGTGCACTATCTAGCGAAACTGAGGGTCTACATTCATCGGTGTCTCCTCCTGCTATTCTCGACTATCAGCACATCAGACTAACTCTAATTGAAACCTTTATCTTTCTGTTTTAGGTTAACCCCCGCCCTACTCCCAGCATCTGCCCCCTGAATCTTATTCTTTTGTTGTCCTAGCGTTTCGCTAGCCTGAAATCCTTACTTCTTTCTGTTTCCTGCGTTGCCTGATTATCGTTGCAGCACTCGCAATCATAATCTTTCTGTTTCTGCTCCCCTGCTATTGCTGTTTCTACTGCGACACAATATAGTATCGGCGTCCTGCTCCGCTCGCTATCCCATTCCATTCTTTGTTGGTCTTCAACGAACATTGTCGCTCACTGTCATCTACCGAAGTGGCCTCTACTGTCAGAACGTACGTTGGCATACGCTACACAAGTGCAGACTCATATCTGTAGGGACCCCGTGTTCTTTTCGTCCGCCATTATATCCTTTTTTTTTTTTTTTTTTTTTTTTTTTGAACTGATTTTATTGCTACGACAGCCAAACTGGCGTGGTTACGCACAGAGTGACGTAATAGCACAATCTTTGAAATGATATATTAGCTTGGGAACATCGTATTTAGTTTTTATAAGACGCCTGGCGCCTGACCAACTATGAGAGCGATTATAGGAATCTGTGCGAAATAAGTACTCTGGGGTGAAATGCAAGCATAGTGTTAACTATCTGGAAGCAATGCCAAGCCTAGTATTTAACTATCTTGGGAAACATACAGTTAAGACACTACCTTGCCTTAGGATTACAATACTTGAATCCCACCAGCTTCCTCTCTGAGAAGTTGAACAATTATAATAAATGGGCCAGAACTATCCTGGCAGGCTCGCAATAAATTGTCAAACCTCGGGGTGTATGTTCGTGGAGGAGACTACGCGCACAGCCCAAAAACACACCTCACAGATTGCTTACAATCTCATTCATATATCATGCATTCGTCAAATCAAACCACTAGTAAAGTCTATAACTTTACTACAACTAATCATGGAAGATAAAGAAAACAATCAATGGTTTGGAGTCAACCAAATAAACATTCTTCACTTTCCTTGATCTTCACAAAACCATTATCTAATATCATCAATACTAACCGGGTATATAAATAGATTTTTTACTTTACCTGGCCAGGTGATCTTAAACTATGTCGAATCACTGTTCTTTCCTTTACTTCCTTTTTTTTCATTTTCTTTTCACGGTCACTTTCACAAAACACAGTCGACCAATGCTGGCATGGTCAGGTTGACTGCTGGCGCTGGTTCAGGTTGGACTGCTGGCACTGGTCAGGTTAGACCGCTGGCACTGGTCAGGTTAGACTGCTGGCGCTGGTCAGGTTGGACTGCTGATGAAAGTGGCGCTGCAGGTATGAGGTCGACCCCGGTTCAGATTGAACAGTGGACTTACGACATTGATCTTTTCTCCTTCTTCCTTTCCTGCACATAATGCATTGCACTCTCTCTCTCTCTCTTCTAGTCTGCTCTATCAATGGACATGGGGGGTGGTTGCTTTTCTTTTTTCTTTTTCGTTTCTTTTTTTTTTTTTTTCTCTTCATCAGTTAGCAACTCTCTCTCTAACATCTCTCCTTAGGCCTTCCCCTGCAGACTCTATATGGTGCTAATTGCTTCATTTGGTTCTCTTCTCTCCTCCTCTCATCTCTCTGCTTTTCTCTCGTGCAGAGTCTACTCCCAGAACCTCTCTCTCTACTGGCTCTTCTTTATCTTCTCCTCCCGTTATACTCACTCCAGTCTTCGTATCCCGTTCCTATCTGTTAAAAAGGTGTGGAAGTACCATTGGTCAGAATTTTTCAACCGCCTTGTACGAGGTTACCTCCCCTTAATCTCCTTTGGACCTGCAAAATCCATCAAAGTTCACATCTACCGGCCTTGCTCTCTGTGGTGGTCAATGGGTCCTTTAAATTAATTAGCTTGATTTCACCCCCACACACAATACCTTCCCCCTCCACTTCAACCAGCGACGTCTGGCTTAACTGGGTGCGCTGGTCTTGCATATTAGCTACATCAGTCTGACCAGACGCCGAGATCCGTTGGCCAGACCTGTTGAGGACGTCTGTCAAGCCATCAGTTGTATGTGGACGGTGCTGTCTCCGTGAGACTAAAAAATAGGGCCTCTTTGCTGTGCTAATTGGCTGAGCGACACATGAAGTCGTCTGCCTGATACCAGGATGTTTGAGTTTGGAGTATGTCCAATTGAACTGGCTGGCGACATGGACACGAATTCGGTTTTTTATTTTTGATCCGTGAACAAAAACCCCCCCCCCCCCCCCAACCAACACCTTCACAACCACTCCCGCTATAAATCAATCATTAAAAATAATATGTCAATCTTTAGTCTTCACACTGACTTTCAAATAAAGAAAATAATAAATAAATAAGTAAATAAATCAATAATAAATAAATAAGTTAAAATGATAAGCAAATAAACAAATGAATGAACAAACAACCCCCCCCCCCCCCCCCCCCCCCCCCCCCCCCCCCCCCCCCCCCCATAAACTAACAAACAAACACAATAATGAAGACATCCGAACATCGACCATCCCAAACACAAACAAATCCAAAAAATGTCATTAACGGATGTTCCAGGTAAAGCGTTAGCGATTGATCCAACGCAAAGTCCTCCACTCCCACTTACAACACTCCTCCCCCTATACCCAACCAACCCCTGTACCCCTCCCCATCCCTCCACGGCATTCCCGTCGCTCTCCACCCGCCTCACCTCCTCCCCCCCCCCCCCACGCATCCTCACACTTCAGCGTTGTTCCTGGCAGGGAGATGTGTTTGATCCATAATCCGCCTATCCCCCACCACCTCAACATACCCCCCCCCTATACCCCATTCCCCACCCCGGCCCACATTCTCTCCTAAGACTTCCCGGGCCTCCCTTCTTCCCCCCTCTCTACTCTCTCTCTCTCTTCCCCGTACGTTGTGTTTTTCAAACGGAGATGAATTGAAGGGACGAGGAGTTATTGTTCAAACCTCATGCCTGCCATAACTCACTACGGGGCAGACAAGAGGGGGGGGGGGGGGGGGGGGAGGAGGAGGAGGTTGCAGCAAGAGTTAGTGTGGTGGTGGTGGTGGGGGGCGGGGTGGGGGTGGGTGTGGGTGGAGTAGGGGGGTTGGGTGGGGGAGGTGGGGTGTACGTCATCCGCGGGCGCTCCAGGACGGGTGGGGTAAGGACAAATAAGAGTGTGTCCGGGAGACAACGGATTGCCTCATGAAATTAATTGCAAAATCATAAGATGTTTGGATGATTGTACTGAGAGAGGAAGAGAGAGAGGAGAGAGAGAGAGAGAGGAGAGAGAGAGAGAGAGAGAGAGATGAGAGGATTCTACGTATGTGTGTAGACGTATACCACTCTTCTCAGTTACATGCAAGTTCACTGCTCATTGTATTCAATTCAGTCGAAAGCATAGTGGCATCCTCCTTCTGACACGAATGATTTCCAAGTTCCATTCTCACATTTCACTCATCATATCTGTAACTTTTAACTGAAGCATTGTCTAGTCCGTGTCTTTGAAATTGAGCTGGCATTCAGTACTGACTTAGGAGACGTTTGAAATTGAGCTGGCATTCAGTACTGACTTAGGAGACGTTTGAAATTGAGCTGGCATTCAGTACTGACTTAGGAGACGTTACGGTTTTCCAGTGTCTGTAACATGCCGTTTCTGTCGATGAAAGTTTCTGTCTATGAAAGCTGGATAACGGGGGCCGGAATAGCTCAGTTGGTAGAGCGCCGGACTCGTGATCCTGGGGTTTGCGGGTTCGAATTTTCGGTACTGGGGATTTTTCCCTCGGAGTTAACATTGGTTCTGACTCCATTCCCCATACAGTCCTTCGAATGAGACTATAAACCGAGGTTCCGTGTGTGAACGCACGCACAACATCTTGCACACACGTAAAATCCCATCACCAACTTTCGGAAGAGAAGGCCAGTTTAGCCGTTGGTATGGATGACACGTCACACATAGCATGCACTTTCCTCGAAGATGGAGTATGGCTGTCTTAATGGGGGTAAAAAACGGTCATACACACAAAACTCCACTGCCTGTCTATACAGGGAGTGTCCACAGGAGTATCAGCCTGTGTACGCAGAAAGAAACAAAGAAAGAAAGCTGGATAACTACAGCTCTTCACAAACGCAGTCTGGAACAGGCGTAAGAAAGACCTTTGTTTTTTCTCTTTAATTTTTCATCTGCACGATAATATTCAATTTTAACATTTAAGGTACAAACGTTTTGGGAGATTATATTGCCAATGTGTTCTGTGATTTATTGTTCGTTTATAAACAGATCCTGTCCCACCTGTCCTGGCCTGAAATATAAGCTTTCCTTACAGGTCTCTGCATAGTGTCAGGGACATTGCATTACAAATAACGATTTTTAAAAAAATGCACAGAAAAAGAAAATGAAGATAGTGGTAGAGGTCTCCCTAGTATGGGAACCGATAGATAATGGCTTGCGTGATCAACATGTATGAACTGGGCCCCCAGCAATCTGATAGGGTTAGATGACAGTCGTCGGGATTTTGTTTACTAGCCCCGCCCCCTTCCTGATTTATTCAGCTCGCCGGGGACCCCTGCTCATGTCTTTTGTGCCCGGAAAATGACACACAAAGGCAAGCTGATTGCGTCGGTGAATAGAGCAGGTCTGCGATCAGTTCCGGAGGCAAGCGGGTGATGTGAACGATGGTCCTCCAAGGGCTTTGTGGCTCCACCACGGTGTGGGACTGGTTGTGAAACAAGGCCAGGCCATCATCTGCTTCCTTCATTAAAACCCAAAACGATCGTTAGGTCGGCAGAAGCATTTGCGTGAGTTGAATGTTTGTCCCCAGAACACGCACATGAATTATCAGTGAGGTTTTATTTTTAGTGGGATAGAGAAGGATCGTAGGGTGGCTGGATCATCAGGGGGAAGGATGGTTGATAAGGCGAGGATGGTGGTGGTGGTTGGGGGGGGGGGGGGGGGGGGGGGGAGGAATGGGGGGGGGGGAGGTTGGCGGGCTGGGGGTGTGTGTGTGTGTGTGTGTGTGTGGTGTGTGTGTGTGTGTGTGTGTGTGCGTGCGTGCGTGTGTGTGTGTGTGTGTGTGTGTGTGTGTGTGTGTGGTGTGTGTGCGTGTGTGTGTGTGTGTGCGTGCGTGCGTGCGTGCGTGTGTGTGTGTGTGTGTGTGTGTGTGTGTGTGTGTGTGTGTGTGTGTGTGTGTGTGTGTGTTGCGTGCGTGCGTGTGTGTGCGTGCGTGCGTGCGTGCGTGTGTGTGTGTGTGTGTGTGTGTGTGTGTGTGTGCGTGTGTGTGTGTGTGTGCGTGCGTGCGTGTGTGTGTGTGTGTGTGTGTGTGTGTGTGTGTGTGTGTGTGTGTGTGTGTGTGTGTGTGTGTATGACAAAACGCAATCTCAATAGATTACATTTTGAAAGTGTCTCGTTATTTCGTGATGTTTTCTTTTTTGTTCAGTGTTTTCCTTTTGCTCTCTCATCTTTGTGGCAATACTCCTCCACCACTTTATTCCATCTTCAACCTACACAGCCACACCCCCTGCCAGTTCTGTGGGAGCCTCTGTACCGGCAGTCCACTGGAAGATTTTCAGTATGTGTTCGTCATGAGGCACCCCACCAGAGGAGACGCTGTACAGCTGCTGAGTCACTCTGCTGGTGTCCTGTGGGTCCTGTTCCCATCTAGCATGTGCGCGACACCCCCTACAAAGCTTCCTGCTGAGGAGAGTAATCGCTTCTTTATGGATGACAGCCCCTGGTAGACTGACGTCGAAAAGAAATCAGGACTACAGTCTCCATAAGAGTAGGACAATGAAGGGCGCAGAATTTGATACCTTTTTTAAAAAAAATGATGCTGATCAATGAAGTTGATGAAAATGCAGTGACGTTCAGTTTTGGCTTGAGTCTACATGACTGAGCTGAGCATCACGATGGGCTTCTTTTCATATTACATACTGGCATCAACCAGGCTCGAGATATATACAGGCGCCTGCAGTGTTGGTCAGGATGTTTGTGGAAAATTCTCAGAGTGAATGAAACTCGATTGTGTGGTTGCAGTCTTCCCATTTAACTGCACAGCATACTCAACAACAGTAGTGCCGAAATTCCCACAAAAATCCTCCAACTTCCCAGCAAATAACCTGTGACTTTAACAACAACTGCACCACCGAACTCTGTCTGGTCCTTCTCATTTTTTCTGTTTCTTTCTGTCTTTCTCTGCTCCTTTTTTCTGTTTTCTTTTTCTTCTGGCTTTTCTTTCCTTTTTTTTGTTTCTTTTTAAATACTTTTTTTTACGGAGTAAGTAATGTGTACAGTTTCAGCTTTGACCTGTGTGATCCTGTTTGCGTGATAGAAAAGTATGTTCTCCTAGCAGTGTGCCAAGGTTATTTCCTGACTCGTCTATTTAAATCGCCTACAAAATGAATGTACATGCTTACATTTTTTTTTCTTTAACATCAGTCAATTAATCCAATTCAAGTGATGTTTCAACAAATCCTTTTTCTTACTTCGATTTCTGTGCTTACAAGTCATCCCAAGATCTGACCAGCAGATAAGATATCTGCTATGTCGTATCCATGAGACCCTCGTGTTCAATTCATCTGAATTCTTAAGGATTCTGAGGATTTAAACCACAGTGCCAAGGACATCCACGCTGTTGGTTCGGATGAGGAATTTGCACAGGCCCTCGATGCCAGGCGCCTGAAACTCAACCTGCCACGAGCAAACGAAACTGAAGATTGGGAGAAACTGGATGCAAAAATCGTCCAAAGACTCGATGCACTGATAGGGAAAAGCACCCTGGAACACAAACTAGCCACATATGGGGACATTGTGTATGCCACATGTAGAGACGCCTATGGAGTAAAACTACCCAAAGAGAAAACACCTCCAAAGAAATCCAGACGCCAAGAAAAGATGGACAAGATCAGAGTCCAAAAGAACAACCTTAAGAAGCAAATGAAGACCGCACTGCCAGCTGAAAAACAAGGCTTGGAAAAACTGTGGGAAGACCTGAAAGAAAAACACAGCGCCCTCAGCAAAGCGGAATCTGCGAGGAAGAGGAAGAGCAAAAAGAAGAAGACACAAGAGCGCTTCTTCAGAGACCCCTTCCAGTTTGCCAGAACACTGTTTGAGCAGCCAAAATCTGGGACCCTAAGTGTGGACAAAGGAGTTCTTGAGCAGCATCTGAGGAAAACATACTCTGACTCACAGAGCAAAGCACCACTCGACATTCAAGGTCTGGTGTGGCCAACCAACCCTGAGGAACAGTTCAATGGCAAGCCTCCAACGTTGGGCGAAATCAAGAAGGTGGTCGACAAAGCCAGAGCCAAATCATCACCAGGCCAAACGGAATACCTTACCAGCTTTACAAGAAATGTCCCAAGGTGCTGGAGTGGCTCCACAGGCTGCTGCGATCGCTTGGAGAAACCAGAAGATCAGCGGCCAGTGGATGACGGCAGATGGTGTGTACATCCCCAAAGAGCAAAACTCAAGTGACATCAGCCAGTTCAGGCCAATATCACTACTGAACGTCGAAGGGAAAATCTTCTTCTCTGTCATGGCAGCAAGGCTGACCAAGTACCTGATGGAAAACAAGTACTTGGATATGTCAGTCCAGAAAGGTGGCATCCCAGGCGTGGCTGGCTGTGTAGAACACGCCACAATGATCTGGGACGCAATCCAAAAAGCAAAAACAGAAAAGAGAGACCTGGACGTAGTGTGGCTTGATCTGGCAAACGCATATGGATCTGTGCCCCATGAGATGATACAGTTGGCTCTTGAGATGTACCATGTGCCAAAGAACATCCGCGACATGCTCAAGAAGTACTTCAATGGGTTCTCAAAAGCGGTTCTCTACCAAGGAGTACACAACTGATTGGATCAACTTGGAAGTGGGCATTGCAATGGGTTGTGCAATTTCCCCGATAGTGTTCGTGCTGGCAATGGAACTCATCTTGAAAGCAGCAACAAACAACGCGAGACAAACAGACCTTGGCGATGGATACAAGATGCCTCCTCTCAAGGCCTTCATGGATGACACTACAGTGATTTCATCCAGAGAAGACGAGACACGTCATGTGCTGGAGAGGCTGGACGACATAGTTGCCTCATCCAGAATGAAGTTCAAGCCAAAGAAATCACGGAGTCTCTCACTGAGGAAAGGAAAAGTGGCCGAATCTGTGGTCTTCAGTGTTGCCAACCAGGCCATTCCAACAGTCACAGAAGAACCAGTCAAGAGCCTTGGAAGATGGCATGATGATAACGCTGAAAGACACACAAAGAGCAAAAGAAACCAAGCAGATGGCGGAAGAAGGCTTGGAGACCATTGACCAGTGTGGGCTCCCTGGCAAATACAAGGTCTGGTGTCTGCAGTTCATGCTGATACCAAAGCTCCTATGGCCTCTGATGATATACGACATCTGCACCAGCACAGTGGAGGCAATGGAAGCCAAAATCAACAAGTTCACAAGGAAATGGCTTGGTGTCCCACCCTGTCTGACTGACATCGCACTATACTGTCGCCAAGCAAAGCTGAAACTACCACTGAAATCCATCCTGGAGGAATACAAAGCAGGGAAGATCAGACTTCAAAGCATGCTGGAGGACTCAGGAGACAAGGTGGTAGAAGCAATCAAGCCCCAGCTGAAGACAGGCAGAAAATGGAAAGTTCAAGAGGCGATGGATTCTGCAAAAGAAAGTCTCAAGATCAGAGAAATAACAGGACACACACAGACCAACAGACAAGGACTGGGGTGACCAAAACTGAATGGTGGTCAAAGGCCAAAGGAAAAGCCAAAAGAGACATGATGATTCAGGAGATGAGAAAAGAAGAAGACCAAAAAAGACTCCAAAAAGCAGTCCAGCAGAGCCAGCAAGGGGAATGGACAACGTGGGAGAATGCACTCCAAAGAAGT
Organism: Conus ventricosus; assembly: GCA_018398815.1. NCBI lineage: Eukaryota > Metazoa > Mollusca > Gastropoda > Neogastropoda > Conidae > Conus > Conus ventricosus. Next base: position 84,226,071 of record CM031598.1, read on the forward strand.
CTAACTTGGAATGACATTTGGCACATGGCCCCTCTCAGGATCAGCTTCATTCTCAGATCTGCATATGACCTTCTGCCCTCAAATGCAAACCTGGTGAAGTGGGGGAAAACAGACGATCCTGCATGCCCCCTCTGCCATGAAAAGCAAACAGTGGAGCATGTTCTAAGCTCATGTAAAGTAGCCCTGGCTAA
>CM031598.1:84233761-84236261 GCA_018398815.1 Conus ventricosus
GCCACTAATGGACCTCGTTTATGTAGATGAAAGCGGCTAAGTGCAGTTGTCGCATAATCCGCAGCAAAAAGACAAACCATGCGGCCGCCCGCCGATAAATCTAGGCACGTGAATCGATAGCTCCCGAATGGGAATGAAGCGACGTGCGAATAAAGGGCGTGAAAAGGAAGTGGGCGAGACAAAACGAGAAATTAAGAGCCTGGTGCTGAATGGACAACGACACAGATCAAACAAGCCAGTCTGTGACCGTCCTCTCCCCCCCCCCCCCCCCCCCAGCCCACACATCATTACGAGAGGATGTCCCAGATTACTGGACTCTCACCCGCTCTGGATGTACACGTGAGGACATGACTAGCACCAGTGTTGTGTTCAGTTACAGGAAAACGTTCGCGGTTTACAATGTTTGAGTTGAATTATGAGGTGCCAGAAGCCTCAGTTACAATACTGGTGGTACCCTATGGTAGAATTTACACTGAGCAAAATCACATGCCATCACATTGACCAACTGGCATTCAACAAGAGATGGGCAAACAAGAAAAGGGTGGAATGCTTTGAGTTTTGTGTTCTTCCCTTGCATACAATGACCTCGACTTGAACGAGAGGTCACGCCCACTGTCCAGTTCATACGTATTCTTGTGACAGCATATTTCAAACAGAACAAACACCAGAAAAAAATCTTTTCCCTTCAATGTGCAGACGTTTCAATAGGTAGCGTTCCATTTAGGGGACGGGGTTGTGTTTTCATTTCCATTTTAATTTCTTGGCCAATATTACTGTTAACTACAGCTAGATTTTATGAAGCTGTACTAACATGTATTCACTGTTGACAGACGTTTTCGTGTACATTTTTACATTTCCTAGTCTACATATATACAGCAACCTAACAATGACAACAGCAACAACTACGAAGCTACAGCCACATCATCATTGCCATTTTCATCATCATAAACATTACCAGCGTAATGATCTTTGTCGTCTTCCTATGTGCTGTGTGCTGTTGCTGCAACATCCATCATCACCATGACAAACTGTCTTTGTTCCATGTGGAAGATGACTAAGCAGCAGTGATGATATGCAGTGTATCTGTTTGGCCTGGTAAGGACTCATGGTCTTGTGAACCACTGTCCTGAATGTCTAGTGAAGCACTATGATGAATGTCTTGTGAACCACTATGCCAAATATCTCTGAAACATTAAAGGTGAATATCTTGTGAACCGCTGTGTTAAATGTCTCCTGAACCAATGCGCCAAATGTTTCATGAACCATTGTGCAGGATGCATCATAGACCACTGTGTCAAATATCTCTTGAATCATTATGTTGGATATCTCTTGACCTGTTATGACGAATGTCTTGAGTTACGGTTCGTTCGTGGGCGTTTTGTAATGGCTGATGTGTAATTTTTCTGTTGGCCACAATGTAGCCTTTAGGAAGACATGGGACTCACACATACACACACGCACACACACACACACACACACACACACACACACACACACACACACGCGCGCGCGCGTGCGCACGCATTCACGTGCGCACACACACGCACACACACTGAGAGAGAGAGAGAGAGAGAGAGAGAGAGAGAGAGAGAGAGAGAGAGAGAGAGAGAGAGAGAGAGCGAGCAACAGAACATGTGTATGTCAGGGAAGGAGGGGCTTGAGGAGGGAGCAAAAACGAGAACTTGCTGAACGCAACCCTTAGCACTAGGGAAAAATTATCACACACACACACACACACACACACATGCACGCATGCACACACGCACGCACGCACACACACACACACACACACACACACACACACACACACACACACACACATACACGCATACACCACACACACACACACACACACACACACACACACACACATACACACACACATGCACACAGAGTTGTTCAGGCACGTTACGTTCAACCTCAATCACTGACTTTTCCACAATCCATTTCAATACTGTTCCCACCACCACACTCCCCGATCTCACTCTCCTCCACCACTCTGTTCACCACCCCTCATGAGTTCCACCCTCCGGTGACAGGTTATTTACATTCCACCTTACCTGCACGGCTGAAGCTTGGATTGTTATCTAAATTTACCAAGATGGCCGCCTGATCGACAAACTGCCGGTCACATGGACAGGAGAGGAAGCCACGCCAGCCCCTAAACACGCAGGAACCCAGCTAGGCTTCCGTCTACCGTCCACTATTTGGCTAAACAAACAACACTCGCTGGGTTTCATATTCGACTCGTTGTTGGTTCGCCGTTATCAGATGAAGTTGCACGACAGACAGAAGACCTGTGGCCGCAGCGGCGAGAAAATGAAACGATAACGATAGCGCGGTGTTGTGTGTCCACCGGCGCTGGCGCGGTGTCTTTTGATACATTGGCCAACGTCTGATTGTCTTTGATCTCACGTCGTGACTCGGGCTGTCCGTGTTTGGTCAGCACTGAGGATACAGCGAAAAGCAATCTGGCTGCCCAGTAATCACTTTTTAAAAA
>CM031598.1:84241261-84281261 GCA_018398815.1 Conus ventricosus
CCTACGCGTCACTCCTCCCTTTCCTTCACGCTCATTATGGAGTATCAGAATATTTCAGTTGATTAAAGTACCAAAGTTCGTATTTAGAGATTCGCTACTTGCTGCCCTTCTTAATGTGTTGTCGTTCTGGTGGTCCTGGCCTGGTCTTTGGTTGGAGAGATCCTTCCTGTCGTGCTCTCCACTACCACCACCATATCACCTGAGCTGAGTGTGGATGAGAAACCCCAGTGTCAGTCTCCTCGGTTCCCTGGGTAATTGACGCAACAAGCGTCGATTAAAAAGATGAAAAAAAAAAGAACAAAGGAAAGAGAGAAAAAAAAAACGCTAGGCGGATCGTCCACGACTTGGGAACAAAATCACACACACACACACACACACACACACACACACACACACACACAGAGAGAGAGAGAGAGAGAGAGAGAGGAGAGAGAGACACACACACACACACACACACACACACACACACACACACACACACACAGGCACCCACGCACGCACGCACACACACACACACACACACACACACACACACACACACACACACATACACACACACACACACACACACACACACACACACACACACACACCTGGAAGATCTGATTGCATTTTACCTTGACAGACATCCTGCTTTCCTTTTGTTTTCTCCAGGAAAACTCATCCCCGCCTCGGAGTCGCGTTAACGAAAATGCGGGCCCGTAATGAACCGAGCACATCATGGTAATCGGGTCGGTTTGAACAGAGGAAAGGGTGTTTGGCAGAGAGAGAGAGAGAGAGAGAGAGAGAGGGAGAGAGAGAGAAATGGGAAGTGTGGAGCGAGCGTCAAACCAAATCGATGGCCTCACACGTTTGGTCAGTAAATTTGATCTTGTAATGAGATTTTTAACTGGAACGATATTTATCGTCAGTGGCTGTTTTCTTGAACAAATTACTCGCAGAGGTTGTTTTTTGTTTTTGTTTTTTTTTTCTCTCTCTCTCCCTTCCGCGTCTTGATAATGACCGGTTTCTTATTGCACGCTGGGTCTTGGAAAGAGACTTGTGTGGCCGCAGGCTTGTTGATGCGTGAATAGTCTGGTAATCAGCCGCGTGTGAATGAGTTTTTTTTTGGCACACGGGATGCTGAGAGAGAGAGAGAGAGAGAGAGAGAGAGAGAGAGAATGAGAGAGAGAGGCGGCTTTGGGGTAATGGTTGGAGAAGAGGGGGTGAGGGGGGTGGATGGAAAAAAACTGTGGCTAAAAGAAAGCGGGAACGACAAAAAAAAAAACGAAGCCTATTCCACTTTATTCGTCTGTGTGTGTGTGTGTATGGAGAGAGAGAGAGAGAGAGAGAGAGAGAGAGAGAGAGAGAGAGAGAGAGAGAGAGAGGGAGGGAGGGAGAGAGAGAGAGGGTGATGTAGTTTTATTCATCTGTCGCATTATTGAGCTCCAGTTTAAGAGAGTAGTGTTGTGTGTGTGCATTCAACTGAAATGGGAGAAGAAAAAAAACCTCCCCCGAAAACAGAATTATTAACAAAAAATAACAAAAACAGAAAAAAGGGGGAAAAAAGAAAGAAACCACCACCACCACCATTACACCAACAACTATAACACACTCGCACACGCACATATACACACGCACACACCCACACCCACACACGCACGCACGCACGCACGCACGCACGCACGCACGCACGCACGCACGCACGCACGCACACACACACACACACACACACACACACGCACGCACGCACGCACACACACACGCACACGCACACACACACAACACACGCGCGCGCGCGCGCGCGCGCGCACACACACACACAAAGCAATGGCTCTGATTTTTCATTACGTTTTCTATTAATGCAGACGTCTCAAAACAGATTTCTCTTCTCGCAGTAAGCTCTGAGCTGTTTATTACATGATTTTGTTTCAAAGGGAGATAAAGCATACAGGGTCATAATTGGAATCTGCAACCCCAGGTCTGACAAGTGCGTTGGGCTGACGCGTAGGTCAGACATCTGCAAAGTCATAGCCACGAAGCCCTCTTTCTTATATTCTTTCATCTTAATCATTAATTTATTTATCCATCAGCTTTAAATCATGCGCAGTGTGGTCTCGAAACTTAGCGGATGTGGTGTAGCATATATGGACTAGTCCGCACGCAGTGACACTCCTCGATGAGACTGAAACTGAAAGTGCAACATAATACCAGTTTGAAAATGCAAGAGAAGCGGAGGAGCAGAAAGGGAGGAGTAAAGAAAGGCGAAGAGGAGGCATGGATTAATAGGCATCCGTCTGTCTCTAGAGACAGTGGTGTTGCGCCGTGGATTAGCCAGTTGTATAGCTGCAGCGCCTGCTGTGGCTGAAGAGCCCGATCCTTGAGTGGCAGACTGTGTTGCAGTTGCTGCAGGTGAAGTCTCGGTCTTGAGTGTCTGTTGGTGCCGACGCAATTCTTTTACCGTCTGCGGCGCCTCGATCCGTTCTTCCCACAGGGCCTCTCTCCTCTGTTCTGCTTGTTTGATGCCGGCCTTGATGGTGGACCGCCAGCTGACCCGGTCTGAAACTGCTGTCTCCGGGTCTGCTGGGTCGAGGCTGCCTGCCCTCAGGTCGCACTTGCATACATCTTTGTAGCGTAGGGCGGGCCGCCAATGGGTCTGGAGCCTGTACCCAGCTCACCGCACAGCATGTCCTTTGGGATGCGACCGTCGTCCATGCGGCCGACGTGGCCAAGCCAGCACAGGCATCTCTGTGTCAGCATGCCGAACATGCTAGGCACCCAGAGAACAGGGAAACACCAATCCTGGGCCACTTCCGCCTCACACATTTCGGCGAAAGTAACCCAGGATTGGTGTTTCCCTGTTCTTCTGCCAAGTAAGACTTTCATAACCAAAAAAAAACGATTATCTACAAACAAACAACTGTGTAGGGTTATCCGTTTTCAATACTCATTACAAACTTTTCAGATTATCAGTTTTTTGTTTAAGCCTATGTTTTCCTGGTCATTTCAATACATCATTTTCGCGCAAACATTCTTCAAATGAGTCTTTGTCTTTCCATGTGAAATAAATCAACAGTCTTTAACTGTTCTTCTAAAGTCCGTTAAAACTGAGTTATATTTTTGAGCATAAATCCACACACTTTTCCAGCATGTTCTTCCACTGAAACAAGTTTTTGATAAAGGGTTTCCTCTTTTACCTAGTCTCTTTCTGCTGAACAGTCATCTATAATAAAATAGTGCTGCGTTCCTTCAAACAAGTCTATAAAACAGTTCTAAACACTCACTCATTTATTGCTGGATCAACTAAATAATGTCATCATCCGTCCCTATAAACCTTCTATCATGATAGGCTTTTGTTCCATTTAAGTGTTGGACAGAAAACCACAATATGATTATAATTATAACGATAAACGTTTGTAACAGGTCGAGGTAATAAATATTGTTTTCCCACAACCAGTCCTGCCCACAAAGCAATGAGCAATGAAGTTTTGTCATAAAGTTTAACTGCTCCATAGTTTTATAACAAGTTTAATCTAATCCAGTTATTATTTTTCATACTCTCCGTCTAAACTTGTTCAGTATAATAAAACCCTACGAGCCTAATGTTAGGGGAGGAATTAATCCAATTCAGTTCTGTAAATTGTTTCTATTTAAGTCAACAGTGATTTTGTTGCATTGTTTGTTTATGACTTAATATCCGCACCATTTGTGAAGAACGACACAACAAGTTAAGGCGTTTAACGTCTAAATTTGGCCAGCTAATATTAATTCCTTTTATAAGGTCGCACGAATGCCACTACCCCATCCCTCTCCACATCTTTAAAGACAGAAAATTTCAAATATCATTGTGAACGTGTCTCCTAATTTTCTGCTTGGAAAGAAATGTACTTGTAGAATTTTTTTTAACAAACTGTTTCTTTTTCTTTGGAGGATTGTACTGCTTTTTCCATACGGCGTTTATTTCAATTTCTTTCAGACTATTGTCCCGGCATAAGACTTACTTGTAAAGGCCAGAGTGAATGCTTTTCTGAAACTTTTTTTGACGGCTAAAATATTAAATGGGGGCTTAATTCAAATTTTAGTTCCCATTCTAAATAGGGTTCTAAGTGCCCTTTGAGTCAGGTTTTCGAACTATTTTTAGATTCATACTGGCCATCATTATTTGCCTCTAGATTCGCACTGTTCAGTTTAGGAAACGTTTTTAACGGTCGCGAACCTCTTTGCGTTTATAATCACCATCTTTATGTACTCAACCCATACAAAGTGCCTATCTCACCGTTCTGTTTCAAGTCCGCAACGCTGTCAAGGTCTTTTTAATTCTAAAGGTTATACACCTCAAGGCGCTAATGAACTCCTGGTTCTTCTGGCCACGCGACATTAATTTTTGTAAGGGACTAGTAATTTATTTCCCAAACAATGTGCAGTTATCACATTTTACGACTTCCCCGTTTGTCTTTGATTTTATATTTTAAACATGAATCCGACCCTCCCACAAACTAATCTTTTAAACTGGTAAATTAGGGAATTGTAATTTCATAATCGCAATATCCAGCATTTCCTGACGGCAGAGGCTTAAAACAGTTGAGGGCCTTCCAGCATATATTTTCATCATGCTTACTCGTCCAAATGAAACGAGAGTAATGGATGTAATGCAAGATTGTGCACTTGCCCCTCATACGTAGGTTCCATCGGCGAAAACACTAAACTAGATGGGTAGATGCTATTGTAAAGCCTACATTTTAGCTAGCGCTGGGATCAAAAGCTATTTTGCTTCTTCAGGTTTGAAATGTTAAGATTGTTTGTAGAGTGCAGTGTTAAGTTTAAGAGTAATGTCGAATTACACATTGCTTCTTTTAGTAGCAAAACCCTTAATAACCATCTGTATTGTTAACTGTTGTAACCGTCGTTTGTTCTCCTTTCTTATTTGTAATCTTTTATTCCCTTGCTTCAGTTATATTAAACCATACGAACTTTGTAAAATATTGCATGGAGCGCGACCGTTTTGCCCCGCAATTGTTATCAATAGCATGCTCTAAAAACGAAGGACGGTCTTGAGTTGGTTATGTTACAACATTTTTTAAAACAAATTAATAAGATGCTTCAAATATACTGGCGCAAACTATTCTGTTGGGCCGCACTACCATCTTAAAATTATAGCAACTGATACGCTTGACATTGCTGTGACCCCAGACGCCTCTGTCCGAAAAAGGTGATACTCCCATTAAGCTGAATCTATAACCCCCCTATTGAAGACGAGCACATCCAGAAAGCTGTTAGTCATCCCGAATCATTTTATCAGACCAGTTAAACTGCTGTTTTTGCGCATCCACTGGTGTGGAGTGGCGGAGCTGACATTTCACATCACCATGATCCCTTGGTGAGGTCCGTGTACCGATTTCATTTCTATTACACCTTCAACGAATTTTGCGGAATTGCACGCCATTGCCAAATGACAATCCGTTTAAATCCACTCAGCAACCAGAATAGACATGAATGGCTTTTTGAAAGGATCGTTAACAGATTCAATATTAACATCAAGACATGACTTTAGACAAAAGTTGGATCATATCATGGCATAGCTCATTTATTTTCAGGGCACGCACAGAACGTATAACTTTGACGCGTTTCGTCCTTTCAAATTGTTGAGCCCTGGTCCATAGAGCAAGAGCATAAAAACAGCATGACAACATATTTATCTTAGACACTTCTAAGGGCCTAACTAGGCGGAATAAAACGAATAAACTCTATACTTACATACGTTTGGTGTTTTGCTAAGGTCGCAAGCACAGGCAAATCGAGCATAACTGATCCTTCTACTGGCTTTGACGCGCAAAAACAATATCTTAGCAAATGTAGAGACGCCATTAATTCTACAGTTGATGTACCTTCAAGTATTAAAAGATACCAATATGTTTTTTTTACAATACCAAGATCGAAATAACTTTCTGTTGGCAACTGGTTTAGACATGCTGCATCTGACCTCAACTCCAGGTAGGACTAATAATAAACTATATAATGAAATGCTTATAGCAGCAATGAACAGAAGGTTGGGAAAAACGACATAAAGTCGACCATAATATTACACTCAGTAAACAACACCCAAGATTAATCATCTAATTTCCCGAAGTCCAAACCCCCAAAGTCATTGAAGACACAGCAAAGCACGCAGACTCGTTTCTCGATGACCATGAATAGGGTGAAAAGACAGCGCTTGTTCTTGGAATGAACTGGCCTAGATTTTCTTGTCTTTATCTTACTAAATAGTAACCCTACTATTACAAAGAACTAATGTCCATAATGCTCGACATAAAGCACACTTTGCTTGCAGTAGAACAAAGCCCGCTGAACAATACTCCCATATTCCTGGTAAAGCTCTATAGCTTACCACTTATGTTTCTTAATAAACTTGCAAGATGATCAAGCTGTTTTTTACCCATGAATTATCAGGTGGAGGCGATGGGCGGTGGCGCGATGCACTGGACTTAGCCCCCACCACCGCCTGTTAATAGCCTCACCAGTGTACTTATTGCAAATCCTAAGGCAGTTATAACCTTGCTAATGTGACTCCCTGCTCTCGAAACAATGTCTTATTCGTTCTGCTAGCGAGCGTCTTCATATAAAATTTTTCGATAGTTTCTCTTAGTCTATCACTTGAGTTTCGTAATAGGTCGCGGTTAGAAGTCGTCACTTTCTAGTCTTGCGGATCTCTCTTGTTTAAGATCTTATCTTGGGTTATTCTTTTCTTTAAATATCAGGCCCAAGTTGGCGTCATCACCTCAACGATTTTTCTTTTCCTCTTTTTATATGCCCATCTAGTCACCTAGTTATGCTAAATTGTTTTGTTAATTCGCCTCACTTGATGGTTCTTAAAGTTAACCGATTTCAAGGCTAATAATTCTCGCATAGGCAATGGGAATCATAATTATGGTTTTTAACGCTGTTTCTACGAAAATACTGGGCGCGTCTATTGTATTTATAATTCGCCTGCTGATTGATTGAATTCTGGTAGTTCCATGGTTGCATTTGGGTATCTGTCGAGTTCCTTGTAGTTGTTTTGTAGTTTAGCAACTGCCCTCCGCCCTTAATTTTCGTCTAGCAATGCAAGGCGATTGTGATCTTTCACACTGAGTCTATTTCTAATTGAACCCACAGCAAAAACTGATGATGGGCGGGTTAGTTGTAAGCGAACAAGTTTGCCCTTGATCGTTTTTTTACAGACAAATGACCACTTCTAATTCAAAATCATTTGGTCTAATAAATTCGGGGAGGTTCTTTGGCCTAAACTTTTGTAAAATGCTTCGAGCCGTACTGCTGTTTAATTCACGCTGCAATGAGAGCGTTGAGCGATGCTGTGTCCAAAGGTACAGTTCACTCATGTCCCGGCTCACATCAAAAACACATAATCTTCTTCGCCTCAATTCCTGCCATGTTTGTTAAATAATTAATTTTATGGTGGCGGCAATAAAAGCCACAACAAGCACATGGCTCGATTCTTGACCCGCATAGAAAACAGAAAGAGCACTTGGGGCGTGAAGGAAATAAACGGAATTAATGATTGGTCCCAAAATAAGCCAACTACTATTGAAGGCAGAATCAAATTCGTACTGTCAAATTTCCAACTGTAGGGCGGAAAGAACAGATTGTGCCAGCTCTGCGCGGCTTACTTTCCAAAATTAGACTCGATGCAACAACAGACCCAAACAGGACAGTTGTACAGGAATTGGGACGGGCAATCGTTTAAGAAAATTGCTATAAAAATTGAGGGCAAGAAATATTTTTTTACACAATGCAGACATATTTTTAACCTAGTTCTGAACTATGGCGAACCCGGGAATGAAAGGGATGATCTTGCGTTTCAAGGAATCGAAAATGAGAAGCACCAAAACATTAGAATAGGCGCTGAGAAACTAAAGACGTCAAAAAGTAGGTAGCCGTAAAGTGTGCGTATGGAAATCGCTTTTCCATTCCCCAGATTATTGAGTTGTATAAGCGCATGCCCAATACTTCCAAGGAGCATTAAAAGACAGATTGTCATATGAACTAACTTTTAATGAATACAAACGTGTTATCCAAATCAACAGACTCCGAACAAAGTACAGCAATTTCTGACATCGCGTTAGAGTTTGACGTTGTTTAGCAACCCTAATTTAAGCAAGGCTGATGCGCACCAATATGAGACACAGTCCCAATATTACGAAAGAGTGATTCATCATACAACATATCCCAGAAGCAGCAGACACTATATGGAATTTTAGTTTTTTAGCGTTTTTGCAGCAAGATCGCTAAAGGTATTTTAATTGCTGTGCGAAGATGAAGAACCGTTCAAAGAGGAAGTGAAAGTTTGTTTAATCCAAAAATAACGAAAGTACAATTTCGATTGAGGGAGTCCTAACCAAACTACGCTAGGGGGTTTAAAACCCTTCAGCATTTTGTGAAATAAGAAAATGTTTGGAGGCGGGGGGTGAAAAATCCAAATAGACCTTGTGTCTAAAGTTTCCATTTCAAAAATGTTGGTTGATGATTTTTAACAAAAAAATAGGGTTTAGGATTGACCAAAGGCAACAGAGGAAATCATTTTTCAGGGAGCGGGAGGGGGGAAAAGAACGTAAGAAAATCCAAATTGATAAAGAAGAAGGCCGAAAAACCGCTTAATGTACTTTTGTTTTTTATATATGATGCGCAGCTAATATTGTAAATCCCGTTTAAAAGATGTGTATAAAATTATTTTTTTTTTAAAAAAGCATGTCTGTTCAGGTTTATCCAAATGTGCCACAGCCCGCCAAAAGAAGAGATACGGGGAAATTTCTGCGTTATAAAACCCCCCTGAAGTAAAAACCTTCAGTAACAAAACATTACACAAATGCAAAAAAAACTAAGAGGACCTTTCAAAATACAGCAAAACCAAACGAAGGTATTCTGCGCCTTTAATGCGGGTAAATAGTTAATACTGGAGCTCGCTTAAGCGCTCTATAGGGGGAAACGAGTTTTGGTCTTTAGCAACGGGCATGGCGACCCCGCTTCCCTTTGGGGAGGTTTGTCTTTAGCTCTTGGCCTGGTTCTTAGTTGGTGCCGCCAGAAAAAAAAAATAAAAAAAAAAACTCAAAAGCACACGTTGGGTTTCAAAATAACCTAACTTAGTTGGGTTAAAGAAAATAAATAAACCCAAATTTTCTCAAACATCCGGATGAAAAATTTTAATCGTTTACAGGGGTTTTTGTCTAAAAAGACAAAAGTTTGATCTTCAAAAAAGGCGGGGGGGGGACAAATTTTTTCTAACAGCCCGACCCGAGCGATAAAAAAGGGAAACTTAAAAAAAAAATAAAGAGACATTAAACTCGTTCTAAACAGCTCACATTAACAACACCAAAAGGGTTTTACTTTTTTTTAGTCCAAAACGAAAAGACCCTTTATTGGTTTGATTAAGTATTTTTTTTTTAATTTTAAATAAATATTTTGGCTTAAAATAAAGAAGCTGGTAAGATATATGAAGGCAAAAGGAATTGTTTGAAAGGAAAGCTCGAGAGAGAGCGTTTTTCAAAAGCACTGAAAGAATTTTTTAGAATCATGACCCAACAAGTAAGGCAATGTTGTTTTATGATTTCTCGTTCCAAGTAAACAACAATAGACCCCCCGGTTAAAGTAATGTTAGCTTTTTTTTTTTTAATTGACTATGTAACAATAAACGAAGAAAATCCCCAGGAAGCGGGGGGTCGACTAAACAAAAGACTATTCTTTTCGAAAGACTTAACAACCCTTGGGCAGACGAACTGCTTAACAGTTTGACGCTGCCCCCGGGGGGAAAGCTAAAAATGCACTTCCTGGAAAGTTTGTAAGGATTATCTTCCTCACCCAATAGCGCTCAATAAATCAGGGAAGCGTGAACAACATCCAATAAACTCAACAGCTTGGCTTTCATCGGGACATAGTAGGCGGGTCCAATCCTACAGGACTGTGCCCAATAAAAGGCCTTCTAGTAATAAAAAGATGAGTCAATGCGGCTTATTCAGTGAGAATAAGAAAGGAGTTGTCCTTGCTGCAGATGGTGCTGCCTCGTCCCATAGAATATTTCATTGAATCACATATATGGTCATTCCCTTTGCTTAAGAATGAAAAAGGATATGAACGCGGCACCACAAACGCAACACAGACACAGACACAACACACACACACACACACACACACACACACACACACAACACATCATACCACACCCTACACTTACACACGCGCATGCACACACACACACACACACACACACACACATCACACACACACACACACACACACACACGCACACACACACGCTCACGCATACACGCATGCACAAGCACGGAGAAGAAGAGAGAGAGAGAGAGGAGAGTAGAGAGAAGAAGAGAGAGAAGAGAGATATAGATTTTCAGATGGAAACTGGCTTTCTATGATCAAGCACTAAATTCCTGAAACACCACAGTTTCCACCTAGCTGATGTCCATACTACTGACTCCCTTTTAGACTCCGGTAGCAGGCAAGGAAACTCATCAAGCGCAGTTAAGAGCGAAACTTTCAAAGTCAAAACTACTCGAAGCCAGTCAAAGAATAACAGATTTTTTGCACTGCATCTGATTTCCACATGATTTATGTAAAAACATAGAGCCAATAATTCAACAACAACAAACTCTTGCGTTCTCTTCTTTGATCATTAATACTTAAGCCGTTCGATTCTGTTGTTTGAACCCTCGGTGGTGAGAAATGCCACAGAGTTCCTCTGGTATATCTCCTTGATGCCATGGGAGGACCGACAGAATCGAGCCACTGAAGAGTCTGACCAGATCAGAGGGACGAAAACACCTCCAGGCATGCAATAGGAAATGGTAGTTTACAAGACCGACTAATAGTCCCCGAATGCTGCCGGGGTGAAGAATTATATATCATTTTTGTGTTTCTGACGCCATCTTGAGCATTCCCATCTTTTTTCCTTGCTCAACTCTCTTTTTCTCATTTTAGGAAAGTCCGTTTGTTTAACATATAAAGGAGATAATGTAGAGTATTGCCCTTATTTTTCCTGCACTACTTGCCCTGTTGAATCTATTTAATCCTTATTTGTTTTTGTAATCACGTGGTTGTTTTTAGTGTTTCTGATCAAGTGTCTCGATGCACCAGTTGTTTTGGGGGTTACCTGAAAGTTTCTACCTGTGGATCATGTGTGGTGTGTGTGTGTGTGTGTTTGTGTGTGTGTGTGTGTGTGTGTTTGTGTGTGTGTGTGACACGCACAGGCACGCAATGTCACTATATCCAAACTTTTTGTGGTGAATTTTAGGTATAAAGAACAGTACCTTTATTCAGTTATTCATTCCTCGTTCCTGTTCTAATTGAATAGACCTAGTCAAGACACTGTACGAATTCACTGTTTCATCGTACATGTATATACAACCAGGAGTGTGATGACTTGACTGAACACTTTAGCAGTTTTGGTCGCTTGCGTGCTCACTGTGTGTGTGTGGTGGTGAGTGTGTGTGTGTGCGTGCGATTTCTAATTGTGGCAATTTCTAAGAAGCAGTATTCAACACTGGCTGCATCCTAAACTGATGTGGCCCAAAAAACCTGATCATGAATTCATACATTAACACATAACACAGGATACCGGTCCTTGCTAATGCATTATGTTTCACAGAGGATAAGTATCCGTCCACAAAATTTTGTTGCAGATCTTTTTCCGCTGTTTGATAGAGAAGATTAAGGCAGCGTGAAAACAGATCAGACATGTTTCTGCCACCCCCAAGGCAGCAGAAACAACACAGAGCTATATGTTTTGCCACCTCTCATCCAGCCCGCACCTCACGCCCATCCATCGACTTGGTCAATGAGGCACAGGGCTGGGGAATCCTTCAAGCAGTCTATGCAAGTCAAGAATGCAGACAATCACCACCAGCCAATAATGGACCTCGATAATGTAGATGAAAGCCGCAAAGTGCAGTTGTCGCAATAATCCGCAGCAAAAAGACAAACCATGGGCGGCCGCCCGCCGATAAATATATGGCACGTGAATCGATAGCATCCCCTCCCGAATGGGAATGAAAGCACTGCGAATAAAGGGCGTGAAAAAAGTGGGCGCATACAAAACGAGAAAATTAAGAGCCTGGTGCTGAAAGGAACAAACGACACAAGATCAACAATCCAGTCTGTGACCGTCTCTCCCCCCCCCCCCCCCCCCATCCCACACATCCATTACGAGAGGATGTCCCAGATTACTGGACTCTCACCCGTCTGGATGTACACTGAGGACATGACTAGCACCATGTTGTGTTCAGTTACAGAAACCGTTCGCGGTTTACAATGGTTTGAGTTGATTATGAGGTTGCCAGAAGCCTCAGTTACAAGTACTGGTGGTACCCTAAGGTAGAAATACACTGAGCAAAAATCACATGCCATCACATTGACCACTGTCAATCAACAAGAGATGGCAAACAATATTGAGTAAAAGGGTGGAAATCATTGAGTTTTGTGTTCTTCCCTTGCATACATGACCTCGACTTGAACGAAGCCACGCCCACTGTCCAGTTCATACGTATTCTTAGAGACAGCATATTATTCAAACAGAACAAACACCATAAAAAAAATCTTTTTCCCTTCAATCTGCAGACGTTTTCATAAGGTATCGTTCCATTTAGGGGACGTGGTTGTGTTTTCAATTCCATTTAAATTTCTTGCCAAATTACTGTTAACTACAGCTAGATTTTATGAAGCAATACTAACATGTATTCACTGTTGACAGACGATAACGTGTACATTTTTTACATTTTTCCTAGTCTACATAATATAGCAACCTAACAAAGACAACAGCAACAACTACGAAGCTACAGCCACATCCATTGCCATTTTCATCACATACACATTACACGTAATGATCTATGTCGACAATCCTATGTGCTGTTGTGGCTGTTGTCTGCAACATCCATCATCACCATGACAAACTGTCCTTGATCCATGTGGAAGATTACTAAGCAGCAGTGATGAGATATGCATTGAATCTGTTATGGCCGGAAAGGACTCATGTCCTTGTGAACCACTAGTCCTTGAATGTTCTAGAGGAAGCAAACTAAGATGAAATGTCTTGTGAACCAATATGCCCCCCCCTAAAATATCTCTGAAACTTAAAGGTGAATATCTTGTGAACCGCTGTGTTAAAATGTCTCCTTCACCAAGGCTCCAAATGATTTTCCAGAACCATTGTGCAGATGCATCATAGACCACTGAGTCAAATATCATCTTGAAGCATTATGTTCGGATATCTCCTTGACCTGTTATGCGAAGTCTTGAGTTACGGTTCGTTTCGTGGCGTTTGTAATGGCTGATGTGATAATTTTCTGTAGCCACAATGTAGCCTTTAGGAAGATCATGGACTCACCACATACACACACGCCCACCACACACACACACACACACACACACACACACACACACACACGCGCGCTGCGCGTTGGCCGCACGCATACACGTGACGCACTACACACCACACAACACTGAGATAGAGAGAAGAGAGAGAGAGAGAGAAGAGAGAGAGATAGAGAGAGAGAGAGAGAGAGAGAGCGAGCCGACAGAACATGTGTAATGTCAGGCGGAGGGGCGTTGAGGAGGGAGCAAAACGAGAACTGTGCTGAACGCAACCCTTAGACAAGGGAAAAAATTTATCACACACACACACACACGACACATCACATGCACGCATGCACACTACGCACGCAACTGCACACTACACACCCACACACACACACACACACACCACACCCAACACCCATACACCAATACGCACACACACACACACACACACACACACACACACACACATAACACACACACATGCACACAGTAGTTGTTCAGGCACGTTACGTTCAACCTCAATCACTACTTTCCACAATCCATTTCAATTCTGTTTCCCACCACCTCACTCCCCATCTCACTCTCCACCCACCGCCTCCACACTCTGTTCACCACCCCTCATATTTCCACCCCCGGTGACAGGTATTTACATTCCACCTTACCTGCAACGCTGAAGCTGATTGTTTATCTAAATTACCAAGATGGCCGCCTGATCGACAACCCGCGTCACATGGACAGGAAGGAAGCCACTCCAGCCCCTAAACACGCAGGAACCCCGCTACTTCCGTCTACCGACCACTATTTGGCTAAACAAACAACACCTCCGCTGTTTCATATTCGACTCGTTGTTGGTTCGCCGTTATCAATGTAAGTTGCACGACAGACAGAGACTAGGCGCAGCGGGCGAGCAAATGAAACGAAACGAAAGCGCGTGTTGTGTGTCCACCGGCGTCAGGGCGCGTGTCTTTTGATTACATTGGCCAACGTCTGATTGTCCTTTTGATCTCACGTCGTGACTCGGCTGTCCGTGTTGGTCAGCACTGAGGATACAGCGAAAAAGCAATCTGCTGCCCAGAAATACTTTATTAAAAATTTCCCCGTTTTTTATCCCCCCCATCCCCTTTTTTTCTTCCTTTCCTCCTGGATCATCTTAATTACCCCGTTCAATAGCACTGATTAGGGTGTGGTATGCACAAAGTATTTGTGTGTGTGTGTGTGTATGTGTGTGTGTGAGTTTGTGTGAGTGTGTGCGCGTTGTGTGTGTGTGTGTGGTTTTGTGTGATGTGTGTGTGTGTGTGTGTGTGTTGTTGTGTGCGTGTGTTTGGGAAATGGGAAAGGGGTAATGGGGACGTGAGGTGGAGTGAGTCTGAGTCCCATGGTGCTCAACAATTGGCAGGTTTGATACATTATGATCGTTTTGGACTCTTAAGTCATGTTATACTTTCAGCGTGAACGTAATTATTTGTTAGCTTGCTTTGTTGTTTTTATGGCGTATTCGGCACTTAATAATGAAGGCTGATTTTATCATCTGAGTGTATACAATATCTCTGATGAAGAGTTTTGACCCATGTACAAAGCGAAAGAGAAACATGTGTTGTTAGGCAAAAAAAAAAAAAAAAATTAAAAGGAAAAAACAGTAATAATATTGTGTGTGTGTGTGTGTGTGTTTGTGTTTTGTGTGTGGTGGTGTGTGCTTGTGAATTGTGTGTGTGTGTGGTGTGTGTGTGTGTGTGTGTGTGGTGTGTGTGTATGTGTGTATGTGTGTGTGTGTGTGTGTGTTAAGTCATGTCAGCCAAGTGTCAAGATGTTTATAACATATTGCCATTCATGCCCAAGCATTTCCTGCCATTGTAGGTTATGGAGCCACGCAGCCTATGGTTGAATGTTTTTTCTGACAATTTTTTGCCTTTTGATGACACTGTCCATCATTGACAAATTTTATAACTTGTAGCCTAATTCATCAGTGGCATATAAATTGGGGGGTAAGTACAGCCTACAGTGCACTTAACACACACACACACACATTTGCTTCAAGACAGAATTAAATAAAGTAAAAAATAATGACAAGGCAAATCTAGTAGTATGAAAAATAAGGTAGAATTTTATTGTGACCACAAAACCCATTAACTGAATTATCAGTATCATATAAAAGTTATCTATTTCGGTTCAGGTTTGCGTGATCGATCACCAATCTATGCATCTTTGTCTTCACTGGGGCTGAAACATGGACGGCCTGGCAGCACAGGTCACAAAACGTTTAAGCTAAACATTGTCAAAGTGCAGTAACAAAGTGAATGAAACTCAGCGTGTAGACAAAGTGAATTCAAATCACACTCGTCATTCGATAAAAAAAAGAGCCATTATCGCTGCATGAAGTTCCACATGTTGGTCTGGTTGGTATCATTGAGGTGTAAGATAGCGCCCCCCTCTCCCGCTCCCCCTCCCCCCACCCCCCCCCCCCCCCCCCCGCTCCTTCTCCTTCTCCCCTTTCCTCTCCTACAGTGCTGGATGGTTATCCTTGTCTGTCATACATCACCAAAGGTGGGAGGTTATCCTTGTCTGTCCATACATCACCTAAGGTGGTACAACACCAAAGGGTGGATTAGTTTAACAACCTGAATATAGGGAATAACACTGTTTGTCCCATGCAACAAGTGAGCAACTCAACTCTTGGACGTGACCAAGGCTGAGTGTCAGTTTATTTGTACAGATTATTACTTACTGGTTAATGTATTAGTAACTGTTCTTTTTGGCTTGATCCTCTTTTAACAGACATGCGTAATACTGTGGCAACAATGCTGTTTGGGGGGGGGAATTAAGGAATATCAATAAGTGGAGAGTTTCCTCCTCCTACAAAAATGGGAAGAAACGGGAAGTGAATTGGACCACGCAACCATTTGAAATAATAGCGAACAATTGACAGTTTGCTCATAACTTTGGATCGGAGATAAAGGATTGTACCTTAACAAATTTGCTTGGTATTCAAGCAGACAAAAAGACAATTGACAGAACAGACCATGTATTAGTAAGGCAGAAAGAAAAAAGATAACCGGTGAAGAGAAGCGATGCAAATTAAATGCAAAAACGTTGTCATACGCCACACATTCACTAATTGCAGAAACTGCCAACACGTCCTTTCACCATCACACATTTTTTCCACCACCCATAATAATCTCTCCCCCCCCCCTCCCGCCACCCATCGCCACCCCACCATGTCGTCCCCCCCCCCCCCCCCCCTCACTTCTCCCCGACCTGGTGACAGCTTATTTACATCCCACCCTTACCGGATGTCTGCCGGTTTGGAATGCTAACCTCAATTTACCAAGATTGGGTCCCCCCGCCTGCCCGCCCCTGGGATTGACAAACAGCCGACACGGGGACGGCCGTGGAGGAAGCCACGCAGCAGCGGAGACACAGGGAATAGCGGGAACGAGCTGCACTTCCCTTGCATCCTCCTCGCTTCTGACCCTTTTCGTTAAACAAACACTCCGTGTGTTTTCATATTCGCATGTTGTTTAGCCGGTGGTTGTTAGATGAAGACGAGCGAATAACAAAAGACCTTCGCGGATGCGGCCAGGGGGAATAAAAAAAAAAGGAAAAAAAAAAATAGAAGCGATAACGATTGTGGCGGTTGCTGTATTGTGGCGCATCTTATTGGACACGTCGACGCGACTGATTGATCTTTGATCGGTCAGTCATTACCTTTCTCGCCTATGTTTGGTCACTGCAGAAGAAACAGCGAAATCGCAATCTGGCCGTCCGCTAAAGATTCAAGGTTTTATATTTGTTACCCCCCCCCCCCCCCGCCTTCCATCTCTGTTTCCCTTTACCTGTGAGTGTGTGTGTGTGTGTGGTGTGTGTGCGTGTTTGTGTTTTTGTGAGAGAGAGAGAGAGAGAGATAGAGAGAGAGAGAGTGTGTGTGTGTGTGTGTGTGTTATGTGTTGTGTGTGCGTGCTGTGGCGAGATTGTGAAAAGAGAAAGAGAGGGGGCGGGAGGGAGTGATAGTGTGTGAGAGAGAGGGGGGATGTGTGTGTGTGGGTGTGTGTGTGGTGTGTGTGTGTGTTGTATGTGTGTGTGTGTGTGAGAGGTGTGTGTGTATTTGTGCATGTGTGTATGTGCGGTGTGTGTGTGGTGTGTGTGTGTGATGTGTGTGTGTGTATGAATGATAGAAGCGAGAGACGAGAGAGAGAAGAGAGAGAGAGAGAGAGAGAAGAGAGAGGTGGAGGATTGGGTGCTAACAGGTTAAGCTCTGGAGCTATGTACTGCGTGAGTGTTTATGGGTAGCCAGGGGGTTTCATCTGCGCGCTGCAAAAGGGTCAATGCATACAAGTCAAGTGTGACTTCACCCAAGGATAGACAGAACGGTCAAAGGGGTGGCAAATGAGGGAAGATGAGATGGGAGCGGAAGGGGGGGTGGGGGAGATAAGGGACAGTGATTACCTTTCGAATGTACTGGAATGATTCCACTATAAAAATGTTTGAGTGAATTCAGTATCCCCCCCCCCCCCCAAAAAAAAAAAAAAAAAAAAAAAAAAAACATGAAAAATCTTTACAGTATCGCTCTGTTCAAGCACTATGGATTACGTGCTGAAACTGAGTAAAAAAAAACAAGAAACCATGAAAGGGACAGATCGTGGGCAGGAATGCAGTTGTATAGGTAGGTATTGGTACAAGACATAAACGGTGAAAACGGGAATCCAACGACTAGGACTTGACCAAAATGCAAACTATAATTCTTTGTCACAAAGATTATCAGAATCTTTTCCGCTCCAGTCCTTGTTTGACGGAGGCCAAGAAAACGTGTGATGTCGTTCTATTTACATTTTGCTCGCTTTTCGAACAAATTGAAACAGTATTATTTTAGTTGCCACTGCTAACAATGCATTAGAGCGGTTTAATTTCGTGTGAGACAATGTGCAGAATTTCATCATGTACAAACCAGCAGTCGATTGGAGAGTTGAGTACTTTATTGGTATGTTTTTAAAATTACGTGTATAAGAAATATAATGAAAGCCATGAAGAAACCGTTTTCTTTATGACTTAAACTCGCTAGATCAAAGAAAGCGGCGAAACAGCTGTTCTGTTTGCTTTGAAGATAAAGGTGAAAACCATTCATAAAAGAAGCTGAGAGGCTGGCTCGATTTTCACTTTTTGTCTGCCTGCCCTGCCTACCGACTGTCTGTCTGTAATTCTGTCTGTCTAGACTGTCCGTCTGTCTGTCTATCTAACTCTCTCGCTCTCTCTATCCTCCATCATCTTCTCACTCTCATCTCTCTCTCTCTCCTCTCTCACTGTTTTGTACAAATACAATGAGCAATAACCCTGAATGGAGACCAGAGCCCTCAATGTAACTGTATTCCCTCCTTTGTGAAATTCTGATTAGCTAATTTCCTCCATGCATATCACTCTCTTAGCCTCTTTTTTTGATTTTCTTTTCATTTAAAAACTTCATGTATCTATTTATTTATATCTTATTGCCCGCGGATCGTTGTGTCATTTTTTATTTCTTTCCTGTCCATTGTGACCCATTCACTCACGACCTCAAAAAAATTATTTACAGTGCTTTTAAAAAAAAAAATTTATTACACTTTACAATCGTGCTGTTGTTGCTGGAATCTGGCGACCAGGCAGTAGGACTGAAAACACTGTCCAAAAAAGACAGTCATCAGGTTTAATTTATTCCTCACCGTCGAACTTGCCAACATACTATTTGAAATAATTTGATGTCCTGGAGTTCAAAATATTTTTGTCCTTACATTTTAACAACCTTTTCTTACCTGTGATGAAACACGTAAAGGAATAGCAGGTACTCTCACATTGGCCCATTATCCTATATACTATAAATGACGGCAAATGGTAACTACTTCATTGAATTTCATTCTTTAACATCTAGAATACGTAATTAAACCATTGTTTGTATGTATCGTGAAGACGTATCATTGTGTGTTAGTTTTTAGTGTGAGTTTTTTTTTTCAAGACAGACCCTGAATTTGTTTTCACCTGTGTGAATACAATAATAACTGAATCTTGAAACGTAAGGACTTAATTCCAATGGTTGGCAAAGTAAACTTTCTTGTGATTGCGTCACCAGACCATACACGAATTCGCTCGGTAGAGACGGTCAGCGTCTGACAATCCGTGTTTAGCCCCTATTCACCATCCCCCCCCCTCCCCCTAACGCGTCACACCTCCCTTTCCTTCTACGCTCAATATGGAGAATCAAATATTTCAGTTGATTAAAGTACCCAAAGTACGTATTTAGAGATTCGCAACTTGCAGCCCTTCTTAATGTGTTGTCGTTCTGGTGTCCTGGCCTGGTCATTGGGTGGAAGATACTTCCTGTCGTGCACTCCCACTACCCACCACCATATCACCTGAGGCTGAGTGTGGATGAAAACCCCAGTGTCAGTCTCTCGTCCCTGGTTAATTGACGCAACATGCGTCGGATTAAAAAGATGAAAAAAAAAAAGAACAAAGGAAAGAGAGAAAAAAAAAAAACGCTAGGGCGATCGTCCACGACTTAGGGAACAAAATCACACACACACACACACACACACCCAACACACATCACACACACAGAGAGAGAGAGAGAGATAGAAGAGAGAGAGAAGACACACACACACACACACACACCACACACACACACACAACACACACACAACAGGCCCCCACGCACTGCACGCACACACACACAACACACACACACACAACACACACACACACACACACACCTACAACACACACACCACACCACACACACCACACACACACAAACACACCTGGAAGATCTGATTGCAATTAACCTTGACAGACATCCCTGCTTTCCTTTTGTTTTCCACCAGGAAAACACATCCCCGCCTCGGATCGCGTTAACGAAATGCGGGCCCCGTAATGAACCGAGCAACATCATGTAATCGGTCCGGTTTTTGAACAGAGGACAGGTTGTTTGCAGAGAGAGAGAGAGAGAGAGAGAGAGAGGGAGAGAGAGAGAAATGGGAAGTGGAGGGCCAGGAAGTCAACAACCAAATTCGATGGCCTGCACACGTTGGTCAGTATATTTGATCTTGTAATGAGATTTTTACTGGAACGATAATATCGCCATGGCTGTTTATCTTGAACAAATTACTCGCTGGAGGAGGGCCAGAGGTTGTTTTTGTTTTTGTTTTTTTTTTTATCTCTCTCCTCCCCTTCCAGCCCTTGAGTAATGACCGTTTCTTATTGCACGCTGGTTCTTGGAAAGAGACTTTGTTCGGCCGCAGGCTTGAGATGCGTGAATGTCCAGGTAATTCATCCGCGTGGAGAATGAGTTTTTTTGGCACACTGTAAGCTGAGAGAGAGAGAGAGAGAGAGAGAGAGTAGAGAGAGAATGAGAGAGAGAGGCGGCTTTGGGGTAATGGATGGAGAAGATGGGGTGAGGGGGTGGATGGAAAAAAACAGTGGGCTAAAAGAAGCGGGAACGACAAAAAAAAAAAACGAAGCCTATTCCACTTTAATCGTCTGGTTGTGTGTGTGAATGGAGAGAGAGAGAGAGAGAGAGAGAGAGAGAGATAGAGAGGAAGAGAGAGAGAGAGAGAGGGAATGGAGGGAGAGATAGTAGATGGTGATGTAGTTTTATTATCTGCGCATTATTGAGCACCAGTTTTAAAGAGAGTATTGTTGGTGTGTGTGCATACAACAACAGAAAAGGGAGAAGAAAAAAAACCACCCCCCCCCCCGAAAAAAAACAAGAAATTATTAACAAAAAAAACAGAAAACAGAAAAAGGGGAAACAATAAGAACCACCACCACCACCCTTACACCAACAACTATAACACACTCGCACTCGCACATATACACACGCACACTACCCACACCCACACACGCACAGCACGCCGCACGCACGCAACGCAACGCACGCACGGCGCACGCACTCACGCACGCACACACACAATCAACACACACACACACCCACGCACGCACTGCACGCACACATCAACCCACACGCACACCCACACCGCACACATCACACAGTACGCGCGCGCGCGCCGCGGGCGCGCGCGCACACACACAAACAAAGCAATGGCTCTGAATTTTTCAATTACTTTTCTATAAATGCAGACGTCACAAAACAGATTTCTCATCTCGCAGTAACCTGAGGCAGTTTTATTACATGATATTTGTTTCAAAGGGTAAAGGGGGGGAAGATAAAAAAGAGATAAAGCATACAGTGGACATAATTGAATCTGCAACCCCAGGTCTGACAATGCTCTTGGCTGACGCGTAGGTCAGACATCTTCAAAGTCATAGCCACGAAGCCCTCTTCCTATATTCTTTCATCTTAATCATAATTTATTTATCCCTTCAGCTTTAATCAAGCGCCGAGTGTCTCGAAACTTAGCGGATGGGTGTAGCATATATGACTAGTCCGCACGCAGAGACACCTCCCTCGATGAGACTGAAACTGAATGTGCAACAAAATAACCAGTATGAAAATGCAGAGAAGCGTGAGGAGCAGAAAGGGAGGATTAAAGAAAGGCTAAGGAGGGAGGCATGGATTAATAGGCATTCCGTCTGTCTCTAGAGACAGTGGGTGTTGCGCCGTGGATAAGCCAGTTGATAGCTGCAGCGCCTGCTTTGCTGAAGAAGCCCGATCCTTGAGTTGCAGACTGTGTTGCATTGCAGCAGGTGCAGTCTCGTCTGAGTGTTCTATAGGTGCCGACGCAATTCTTTTACCGTCTGCTGCGTCCCCCGCTATGCCCCGCCTCGCTCCGTTCTTCCCACAGGGCCTTCTCTCCTCTGTTCTGCTTGTTTGATGCCGGCCTTGATGGTGGACCGCCACCTGACCCGGTCTGAAACTGCTGTCTCCGGGTCCTGCTGGGTCGAGCTGCCTGCTCTCAGGTCGCACATGCATACATCTTTGTAGCGTAGGGCGAGGCCGCCAATGGGTCCTGGAGCCTGTATACCCACTCACCGCACAGCATGTCCTTTTGGATGCGACCGTCAGACCAAGCGGCCTGACTGGCCAAGCAGCACAGGCATCTCTGTGGTAAGCATGCCGAACAGCAACTTCACCCAGAGAACCGGGAAACTCCAATCCCTGGGCCACTTCCGCCCCTCCACCCAGTTTCGGCGAAAGTAACCCAGGATTGTTTTCCCTGTTCTCATCCAGTAAGACTTCAATAACCAAAAAATAACGATTATCAACAAACAAACATAACTGTGTAGGGTTAATCCGTTTTTCAATAACAATTTACTAAACATTTCATAATTCAGTTTTTGTTTTAATCCTATGTTTTTCCTGGTCATTTTCAATACATCATTTTCGGCGCAAACATTCTTCAAATGATCTTGTCTTTCATGGAATTAAAACTACAGTCTTAAACTGTTGCTAAAGTCTTTATAACTGAGTTTATATTTTTTGGCATAAAATCCACACACTTATTCCAGCCTGTCTCCACTGAAAGCAAGTTTTGATAAAGTTGTTTCTCTTTTTAAACTTATGTCTCTACAGCATTGACACAGTCAACTATAATAAAACTAGACTGCGTTCCTTCAAACGTCCTATAAAACTGTTCTAAACACTCACTCAGTTTATTGCTGGGATCAACTAATATTTGTCATCATCTGTCCATATAAACCTCTATCCATAATTGCTTGTTCATTTAAGAGTTGGAACCGAAAACCACAATATTATTAAAAATTATAACGATAAACTGTTTGCGTAACAGGTCGAGATAAATATTGTTTTTCCACACCAGTCAGCCCACAAATCAAAGAGCAATGAGGATTATTGTCATAAAGTAAAACTGCACCTAGTATTTATAACAGAGTTTAATCAAATCCAGTTATTATTTTTATCATACCTTCCGTCAAAACTTGTTCAGTATAATAAAACCTACGAGGCCTAAATGTGTAAGATTAATCCAATTCAGTTCTGTAAGATTTTTACTATTTAAGTCAACAGTGATTTTTGTTGCTTGTATGTTAGTGATCTTAAATATACCACCCATTGTGAAGAACGCCGACAACCCAACGATAAGGCGTTAACGTCTGAAGATTTGCCAGCTCATATTAATATCCTTTTATAAGGTCATCACAAACGCGCCACAAACCCCCATCCCTCTCCTCATCTTAAAAGACAAGAAATTTCAAATATCATTGTGAACGTGTCCCCTAAATTTTCTGCTTGGAAAAGAACTGTAATTTTGTAAAGCTTTTTTTACAACTGTTTTCTTTTGCTGTGGAGGGATGTACTGCTTTTTTCCATACGGCGTTATTTTCAATTTCATTCCGAACTATTGTCGACCGGCATAAGACTTACATGTAAATTCCAGATTAGAATGCCTTTTCTGAAAACATTTTTGACGGCTAAAATATGTAAAATGGGCTTATGAATTCAAATTTAATTTCCCATTCTAAAATATTGTTCCTAAGGTGCCTATTTGAGGTCAGGTTTTCGAACTAGTTATAATTCATACTGGCCAACAATATATGCCTCTAGATTGCGCAGCTGTTCTAGTTATAGGAAACTTTATACTGTCGCTAACCCTTTGCGTTTATAATCACCATCTTTAGTGTACTCAAACCCATACAAAGTGCCTAACTCACCGTACTGTTCAAAGTCTCGCAACGTCTGCAAGTCCTTTTAAATCTAAGGTTATACACCACACAGCCTAATGTAACTCCTGGTTCTTCAGGCCCACGCGACATTATTTTTTATAGCGTCTAATTTTAATTCCAAAACAATGTGCAGTTAACACATTTTAACGACTTTCCTTCCCCGTTTGTCTTTGTTTGATTTATATATTAAATAGATCCGACCCTCCCACAAAACAAATCTAAATAAACTGTAAATTAGGGAATTGGTATAATTTCATAAACGCAATATCAGCTTTCCTACGGCAAGAGGTCTTAAACAGTTGAGGCCTCCATCATCATTAGTTTTCTCAAGTGCTTAGCTCGTCCAAATGAACATAGAGTATGAATTAATGCAATATTGAGGCCGGACTTTCCCCTCAAAAAACAACCGTAAGTTTCATCTGGCGAAACACTAAAACTATGAGTGGTAGATTTGCTATTGTAAAGCCTAGCATTTTAGACAACTCATATCAAAATCGTATTTGCTTCTTCAGGTTTGAATGATAATATTTGTTTTCTAGATTTGCATAGGTTAAGTTTAAGATAATGTCAAAGTTACACATTGCTTCAATTAGTGAGTCAAACCCCGAATAACCATCAGTATTGTTAACTGTTTAACGTCGTTTGATCTCCTATATCATATTTTGTAATCATATTATTCCCCTTGGCTTCAGTTATATCACCATACGACTTTGTAAAATATTTCAGGAGCGCGAACCTTTTTGGCCCCGTCAATTGTTATCAATGTCATGTTCTAAAAACGAAGGACGGTCAAGAGTTGTTAATGTTACAAACATTTTTTAAAACAAATGAAAAATGAGTCCTTTCAAAAATACTGCGCAAAATAATCTGTTGGGCCGCACTAACATCTTAAAAATATAGCAACTGATACTCTTGACATTTCTGGTGACCCAGAACTGCACACATTTCATAAAAAGAGAGATACACCCATTATGCGATATCTTTAACCCCCCTATTGAAGACGAGCAACACCAGAAAGCGTGGGTTTAGTCTTCCGATGCAGTTTTATCAGAACCATTTAAACTATGCTGTGTTTTGCGCATCAACGGTGTGGAGTGGCGTATGCTTATCATCTTAAATCACCATGACCTTTGGTGAGGTCAGTGAACCGATTCAATTCTATTACACCCTTCAAGAGTAATTTTGGCTGAAAATGCAGCGCCATTGCAAAAGACAAACCATGAATCCACCAGCAACAAAAAGACATGAAGGCTTTTGAAAGATCTTTAACGAATTCAATATTTACATCAAGACATACTTTAGACAAAGTTGATCATAATCATGAGCATAGGCGTCATTTTATTTTTCAGGCAACGCACAAAAGTATAACTTTGACCGGCGATCACCTTCCAAATGTTAGATATCCCAGGTCCATAGACAAGAGCCATAAAACAGCATGACAACATATATGCTAAGCCACTTCTAAGGGCCTAACTAGGCGGGAATAGAACAATATACGACCTCTATTCGTACTTAACTAATGGTGAATTGCTATGTTTCGCAAGCCCAGGCAAGATCGAGCTAACTGATCCTACACTGTCTTTGACGCTCAAAAAACAATACTTAGCAAATTTAATAGGACGCCAATTAATACTACAGATGATATACCTTCAAGTATTAAAAGATACCCAAAATGTATACAATACGTGCAATGATCGAAAGTATACTTTGCTGTTTGTGCAACTGGTTTATACATGCTGCCATCTGACCTCAGACTCCAGGTAGGAAAAATAAAAAACTATAATAATGAAATTCTTATAGCAGGCAACTGAACAGAAGGGTTGGTAAAAACGACATAAATTCTGAGCCAGTAATATACAAGCATTAAACCAGAACCCCCAAGATAAATTCACCTAATCCCCGAAGTCCAAAACCCCCAAAAGTCATTGAAGAACTCATCAAAGCTCGCAGACTCCCTGTACGCTATGAACCATTAATATTGAAAAGACATCGCATGTTCTTGGATTAACTGGCCTAGGATAACTAGTCTTTATCTTACTAAATATAACCCAACTATTCAAAGCACTAATGTCCATGAAGTAGCACTCGGCCATAAGCCAACTACTTTTGCTTGCAGTAGACAAAAGCCCAGCTGACAATACTCCCCAATTATTCCGGTAAAAGCGTCTATAGCTATACCAGCTAATTTTTTTAATAAACTTGCAAGATGATCAAGCGTTTTATTTACCCAAGATTTATCAGGTGGAGGCGATGGCGTGGCGGCGATTCACGGACTATCCCTCCACCACCGCCAGTAGATAGCCATCACCATTGAACTTATTGCAATCCTAATGCAGTTATAACGCATGCTAAGTGACTCCCTGCCTCTTAACCAATGTTCTTATTTCGTTTCTGCTAGACGTTGCCGTCTTCATATAAAAATTTTCGATAGTTTCTCTCTTACTATTCAATTGAGTTCGTAATAGGTCTCGGTTATAGCGTCACTACTAGTCTTGCTTGATCTCTACTTGTTTAAGATTCATTTAGTCTTTGGGTTATTTCTTTCTTTAATATCAGGCCCTAAGTTGCGTCATCCTCCACAACGAGTTTTTCTTTTCTCTTTATATAAGCCCATCTAGTTCACCTAGTTTTGCTAAATTGTTTGATAATTCGCCTCTGATGTTCTAAAAGTACTAATCAAGGGCTAATAATTCACTGCATAGGCAATGGGGAATCATAATTGTTTTAAACGCAGATATCATCTGAAAAACTGGTTTCTGCTTCTATTGATATTTATTAATCGCCTGCTGATTGATTTAATTCTTTAATTTTTCTCAGTTTTGCATTTGGTAATCTGTCCGAGTTCTTGTAAGTGTGTGTTATTTGAAGTTTTATTAGCAACTGCCTCTCCGCCCTTAATTCGGTCTAGCAATCCAAGGCGATTTGAATCTTTCACACTGAGTCTAAGTTCTAATTGAAACCCACAGGCTAAAAACTTGATGGGTCGGGTTTAGTTTGTAAGCCGAACAAGTTGCCCTTGATCGTTTTTTTACAGACAAATGACCATCTTCTAATGCAAAATCATTTGGTCCTCTAAATCGAGGTTCTTGGCCTAAACTTTGGTAAAATCCTTCGACCGTACATTGCTGTTAATTCACGCAGCAATAAGAGCGGTGAGCGATGCTGGTGCCAAAGGTATCATTTTCACTCAAGTCGTCCTCCCACGATCAAACCATCATAAACTATCTCGCCTTCAATTCCTGCCATTTTTTTTAAAAATTAACTTTTTATTTTGCTTCATAAAAATGCCACAACAACCACATGGCACTCTTCTTGACCGCATAGAAAACAGAAAGAGCCCCCATGTCGTGACAGGGAAATAAACGAATATTATTGTTCCACTAATCCATCTACTATTGAGCAGAACAAATTCTTACTGATCAAATTTCCAGACTTCGGAGCGGATGAATTGATGTGCCAGGCTCTGCGCGTCTTACTTTCAAAATAGAGCTCGATGCAACAACAGACCCAAACAGGACAGTTTGTACAGGAAATTTGGGGACGGGCAATCGTTAAGAAAATTTCTATAAAAAATTGAGTGGCAAGAAAAGATTTTCCTTTACACAATGCAGACATTTTTTTTAACCTATTCTGATCTATTGCAAACCGGGAATGAAAGGGATGATCATGCCGTTTCAAGGAATCGAAAATGAATAAGCAACTAAAACATAGAATAGGCGCTGGAGATACTAAAGACTTCAAAACTAATGTAGCCGTAAAGTTGCGTATGAAATCGCTTTTTCCATCCCCTAGCTTTTGAGTTGTTAACAGCGCATGCCCTCAACTTTCAAGGAGCCATTAAAAGACAGATTGTCATATGAACTAACTTTTAATGATACAAACGTCTTATCAAAAACAACAGACACCGAAGCAAAGTACAGCAATTTCTGACAAACTGCGTAAGATTTGAACGTTGTTACAACCCTAATTTAGCATACGCTGATTGCGCACCAATATGAACACATTTCCCTATATATTACGAAAGATTGAATTCATCATACAACAATCCCATAAGTCATGGCAGACACTATATGGAATATTAGTTTTTAAGCGTTGCAGCAAGATCGCATAAAAGGTTATTATTATTGCTGTGCGAAGATGAAGAACCGTTCAAAAGAGGAAGTGAAAAGTTTTTAATCCAAAAATAACGAAAGTACAATGTTCGATTGAGTTAGTCCTAACCAAATCTACGCTAAGCGGGCTAAACCTATCAGCCTTTTTGATGAAATAAGAAAACTGTATGAGGCGGGAGGTGTAAAGTCCAACAGTAGTACCTTGTGTCTAAAGATTATTCATCTTCACATGTAAGGCATGATTATTATTTAACAACGAAATACGGTTTAAGGATTGACCTAAGGTCAAAACAGAGGATAATCAGTTTGCATGGAAGCGGGAGAACTGTAGAGAAACGTAATAAACATCCAAATTGATAAAGAAGAAGAAGCCTGATA
The DNA here is from genome assembly GCA_018398815.1 of Conus ventricosus. NCBI lineage: Eukaryota > Metazoa > Mollusca > Gastropoda > Neogastropoda > Conidae > Conus > Conus ventricosus. The sequence continues at coordinate 84,269,686 of CM031598.1, forward strand.
AACCGCTTAATGACATTGGTTTTATATATAATGATGCGACAGCTGACTAATGTAAATAACAGATTACAAGATGTAGTAAACGAAATAATTTTTATTTTAAAAAACATGTCAGTTCAGGTTTATCCCAAAAAGTGCCTGCAGCGCGCCAAATAGAGTACCGGCAATTCTCAGTTATAGAAAACCCCTGAAGTAAAAACCTTCAGATAACAAACAAAACACAAATGCAAACAAAAACTAAGCATGACGCATTCAAATCCAGCAAACCAAACGAAAGGTATTTTGCTGCCATTACTTCTGTTACATATGTTTAATAATGGAGCAGCGACTATAAGCCTCTATCAGCAGGAACGAGTGTTTGGACCTCATTAGTCTAACGTGCATCAGCGCACCTACAGCATTACCTCTAGGAGGTTTTGTCTTTAGCTCTTGGCCAGTGTTCCTTAGCTGTAGGGTGCCGCCATCAAAAAAATAAAAACTAAACCCACCAGAAAGCACACAGCTATGGTTCAACAAATAACAGTCAAAACATAGCTCGTTATAAAACGACAAAAACAAAAGCGCTAGTTGACTCAAACATCACGATGAAGATTTAATCGTTTTACAGGCTGATTTGATGACTACAAAAGACAACAGATTGATCATCAAAGAAGTGGTGACAAGTTTTTCACCACACAGACCACGAGCAGAATAAAAAGAAGCTTAAAAAAGTAAACGAGACATTAAACTCTGTTCTAAACAGCTCACATTAACAACACCAAAATGTGTTTAAACTTTATTAAGAGTCCCACGCGCAAAAAGACGTAGATAATGGTTCTGATTAAGTATTTCTTTTTTTAATTAAAATAATATTGGCTTAGAAAAGAAAGGACAGCATGGCTAAGATATATGCAAGGACAAGACTAATTGTATGAAGAAAGCCTCGAGAAGAGAGCGTTTATCAAGAATGCACTGAATGATATTGATAAGAAGTCATTACCCTACAAACGACAGGCAAGTGTTGTTCATGCTATTTCACAAGTTCCCAGTAAACTAACCATAACCCACCGGATTAAAGTAATGTTAGCTTTTTAATTGACTATGTAACAATAAGACGAAGAAAAACAATAAGTCTGGGTCCCGACTAAACAACAGATGGGGGGGGGTGGTGGGGGGAAAAAAAAAACTATTCTTTCTCGTAATGACATAACACCCAGGTTATGTGACAGACGAACAGTCTTACACAAGTTTGACGCTGCCTCGAAGAAGCTAAAAGAGAGGGCTCTGAGGTTGTCAAGGGCGAAGTTCTTAGAGATTATATTAAAACAGTTTAAGTATGCACCGATGTAGGGCAAGGCTTACATTTCCGCAACCTCGAGAGTTGGTTTTAAAGAGAGCAGTTTTAACAATAAAGAATACAGACGACCAATGTTCAAGTTGTGTCGATTCTAGCAATGCTGCATCATTTCCGCGACCACGCATAGAGAGTGACTAACTATCGGCAAAACACCAAGATCATAACTTCAAGGAATATCCTTTTCCTGTTAGTGAAGACCAATTGATCAGTTAGAAGAGCAAAACAAACCAATAACGTCAATATCTACACTGGGGATGAGGAAAACAAATCAACGCCGATTAAAGGTCCAAGAACAGTCCAAACAATTGGCTAGCCATACAAAAATCATGTTGACTTAACTACTAAAGATTATACCCCCTCTGTTCATGCCACATTACACCATAGAAACAACCATGAGTAAACTATGCAGCAACTTCCAAAGGAATTGCACAAACAAGAACTTCAGCAGAAAAAGTTAATCAAGACTGCCATCTGTGCAGCCGCGCGAAACAAATAAAACAAATATAAAAGTTCTGCAGACAGAATAATACATAACAAAAAACGCGCCCCCCCGCCAGGATCTAAAGTAAGTTATTTAAGAACTGGAAACGCTGCAACAATCTCCAAACGAAGTAATACGCAGACAAAGAGTCGCTTAATGTTCCCTTATGAAGTGCCCGCGTCCCAAAACATAAAAAAAACTTCGAAAAACATCATAAAGAGTAATCAAACAGATTTTTTCATTTAGCCATTCATAATTGTTAGGACGGAAGGCGTTATAAACAATTCCAGAATAATATAGAGGACCAGATGCAGCAGAAACATTCTAAAACGCATGCATTCCAGTGCGCAATGACTGTTCTAATATCTAAAATTATCTGAAATCATAATGCGCCATACAGACCAACTAACAGTCAGACACAGCCACTCCTTTTGGATATGCGGATAAGATCTAACGCCTCAAGAGTGTAAACCCCCCAAGTACGAGACCAAGATCACAAAAGAGGTAAGTATAAGAGGTGGCAGCGCACAGTAAACAAATCTTCAACTAAAGTTTTGAACCAAATACATGGAAGCTGCATCCCACTTCTTTTTCATACCTTTGCGAGGATACGACTTCTTCATCTTATCTTGCAATCATTAACCAGCGCCATCAGTGTAGCATGCATTGCACAGTCATCAGAAAAGTACATGTGTTCACTTTAAATAACATGTCTTTCTTCTACTACTCTATGCAACACAATGAGGGGCCGCATTAGAGCCCTGGCTATGTCCTAAAAGACCCTGCCAATAACGGAAGAATATTTTGACGTCAACGCTTGTTAGAAAGGTTGTTTACCTTATGATACAAGAACAGTTGGGCAAGTATGATGAAGAAACACATCCACCTACAGGCGCGTTCTTTCTATTCTATAGGAAAGACATCAGCGACTTATCTCCGATTTACACATGCTCAAGATGCTTGGGCAAAGTTAAAGTGGTAAAACGCTGGGAGACTATCATGACTCCTATTTACTGGCAGATGTAAGTTTGTTGGCTGACGTCATTTGAAAATTATAGAAGACCTTCAAAGAAACATTATGAGCCTAGATCCTGCGCATTCTATTTCTGCACCCGGGATGAGTTGACGCTTTCTAAAGTTTTACTGGAAAGTACAGATTGATTAAATGTCAGATTTAACCAATGCTTCAGATGAATGAAAAACGGATTGCGGGGAGAGCATTAGTATGTCGGCGTCGCATCATTACTGTAAAGCAAACAACAAATACTGACTACTATGATCCGAGAAAAAGGTATACTATCATAATATAAGATGCACACAATCCTGAAATGGTTGGGCTCATGGCGCAATCACTTCCAATACGTAACTATAAAATGTACACAGTGCGGTGATCCGAAAAATATTCAAAAGGCATTAAAGTGGTTGGGCAGTTTGACGCCGGTCAACAGCGTGGATACATTCTAGAAGATTACTTAGAAATCCTCCATGAACTCCCCTGCCCTGCAAAATGACAAACCATTAGCAGCAGAAAGTCTAAAGATTGAATCCAATGAGAACCACAAAACTTGCGCCTAATCTTCGAGGCAAAAAAAATTATTTTCTGTCATTACAGACTACTATTCTCCAATTTTATTTAAGACATGGTTTAAATTTATGACAGCTGTTCATCGTAAAAATTGCAATTTGTGATCAAGAACAGTTCCTGAAACCATACATCATGAAGAACACTTATTCTCAGAACTAAATCTCGCAGATGCATCAGAAAAAGACTTATCAAGCTGATGAACAACAGCTGTATTGGAAGACAATGGAGACCTCCGCACAAGCTAAGATGTCAGATTAGTCACCAAAGAGAAACTAAGCAATTAAGCGACTTCAAAACCAACTATCAGGACTTTATAAGATTCATGATCATCATTTTGGCAATAATGATGAAAAAAAAGAAAGTCAAATTAGACAAACCTGTATTTATTGGGTTATCTGTTTAGAATTATCAAAGCTTTTTGATGTAGAGTTCTTATGACTACTTTAAGCCCGACGTAAACCTGAGGGTCAAAGAGAACCTTTACACAGATACAGAAAGTTTTTATGTTTTAATAGAAATTACCTACTGAAGACATCTATAAAGACATGGACAAGGAAGAAGCTAAAGGACAAGCGGGATGGTATGACACGTCCTCGATTATCCTAAATACTCGCCTTTAACAATCCATAAACAAACAAAAGGTATTAGGAAAGATGAAGGATTAATTATCAGGAAAGTGATCAGGAGTATGTTGGTTAAGATCGAAAAAGTTACAGAATTTCGAGCCAGCCAGCAAATCAATACGAAAGCAAAGGGAATATCTCCGCACGTTGTGCAGACAACATATCACAAGCCCACAACAAAGATGCATTGTTATGGCAATAAGACTTTTCATCATGACAACGTAAAAAACTTTAACATCTAATCAACAAGGATAACAACACAACGGTTGTAACAAAGAATTCATTAGATAGAACAAACACAAAACGTTGTTTGTTAATCCAAGAGTTTTCATATGCAATAGTGGGCACTGAGAACCGTCAATTACTTAAAGCGGAACTGTGACCCTTGGCGGCTTATCAGCAGTTTCATCTTTACACCCAATATAATCTTTGAGAGCTGGTTGTTATGTTGTGACCAGTTTCTACGTAAATAACATTAATAATTTAATATATATATGTATTTATAAATGTAGATAAAATCTCATTTTTCTATTTGTTTTTTAAATTTAATTTATTTTATGAATTTGTATTTTTTTGTAAAAATAACTACATATAAACAAAAAATAAATAATCAAAATTAAATAAAAAAAAATATCACTGGGCGATTCATCTTTACAATTCTTTTTATTTCAAATGGGGTTCAACACTCCAAACTAGAAATCGGTTGGCCTGATGCCGAGTGTCCCCTTCTGCTCCCCCGGTGAAATAAAGGTACCATACTTTCAATCCAAATGTAATAGGGGTTGGGGCAGGGATGGGGATGTGATCTCCTTCACAAATTTATTGGGTTTTTCTTTTGATTGCTTGTACTGGTTTTAGGCCCTTTAAATCTTCATACTCATTGCGCGCAAAACTGAGGCAGTCCTTCTAACCCACATTCAGTGTTGCGAGAATTATCAATCAGCTCTCTGTGATACTGTAAGATAAAGAGTCATCGGCTAACCTGTTGTTAAAGTTTTCAACTAAAGCCTGTGATCTGTGAACTCCCGGAATGCCTCTTTTAATGGTAACTGTTGTTTTTAACAATAATTGATTTCACTGCCTTTAAATTCTTTTCCATCATCAACATGAATCATGCGAGATAAGTAAAGGCCTTCGTTGGTATACCTTGTATGGTGGCCACACAACAGCATAAGCACTCATTTGTGTTAAAGTTTCAGCATCATTGTATCTTGAAGCAATTTAATGACTGTAATGCACTTAAATCTTTTTCGTTAATCCTATCAAGAGGTAAATATAGAAGATCCATTTGATGGGTGACTTTTGGTATTGTATTGACAAAGTAGTGGCTCTGTATTCGTCCAAGGCGCCGTAAATAAAATTTGCCAAATCGCTTGTTTAGAAAACCATACTTTTTGCAGTATGTTCACTGACATCCCGCTGCTTGGCTTAGCTTTTTAATTGCAGTGATGCCCTTCCAATATCCTTTGGGGAATAATAGATTTTGTAACAATTTTTTAAATCAGCCAATAATAGTGCAACAAAAATACACTTCGGTCATAACCAACGACAATAAACCCGATATCTGCATCTTTTGTTATTCTGATTGTTGATAAAAGTTCACTGAATTTGGTGGGGCAATGTTTCGATGGCTTGCCCTGTTACAAGATAATATTGTATAATATTGCTTGATCAACATATTTAAATGTTTAAGCTGCATGCCCCCAAACTTTTCAGTGATGTCATTAATAAAATCTAACTGCTCAAGTCTCTGCCAATCATAGTCGACTGTGTCAGCTGCTATATGCCCCAAAGCGTTAGTTTAAGTCTATTTCACTCACCGTCATTCCCCCAGTTTACTAAATGCGAAAATACATTTTCCGCAAAAAGCAAGCGCATTCACCACAGGAAGGCGCCGCCTATCATTATTGCGATGAAGCCATTTTTTATAAATGTATTATTTTTTCTACATATTAATATTGTCAGGAATTATACCTTGCTTAACTAAAAATCTTTCGTGGCAAACCGGAAGCTGCAATGATAGCAATCAGCCTTTGCTGAAATTCCTCAAAGTCAAGTTAGCCAATAATCTGCAGTTTAATAAAATCTTATAACAGGCTATTTACCAAGCATTGGAGTATCCTACACTTAGAACCTCCAAAAACAGCAGAAAGGTATACAAGGTTAGCAACATATTTCGTGCTCATTTTTATAAAATAAAATATTATCATTATTAAAAAACATGAACCTTGATGAACTACTACAGCACAAGGCGCCTAACCCCGTTCCTGAACATATGAATGACCAAGTTGAAGGCCAAGCTGTTATTGCCCCAAAAGGAGAGGTTTATTCTTGGCAGCGTGTGGAAAACAAAACATTCCTCGGAACTGATTTAGCATTGAACAGATTCAACAGATGTCGCCACAAGACATTATAAAGTATCATAACAGGTATGAAGCGCGAGTTGTGTCTAGAATTGTGAAAAGTGTGGGGCAAACGTTCTAGTTTGTACACTAAACTAGTCAGAATAATTGCGCCCATTGAATCAGAACAGTATTTTATGATAATTAACGCAGGATAACAGTTTTAAACAAAGTTCAATAGAGTCTCTAGGGTGTGATCTGTATTTCAGATTTGGAGCCAAATATTGTCGCCAGTAATCAAGGGATTAATTACTTTATAATCAAATAGATTTTTGTTTCCCTTAAAAATTGAACGAGCAGTGAAAATCGCAGAATCAAAAACACTGATCTCAGGTGGAGAAAGGTAACCAAGCCAAAATCAGCATAAAACGCTGAAATCATGTGGAGACCATAAAAAATCCTGCGAGTGGAAGCAGGAAAAAAATTAGCAGAGTGAACTGACAAAAAAAATTTAATGTTACAGCATATGACTCATCATAAAAAACATAACAACCGCGCCAGCGCCAGAACAATTTGAATCAATGCCCGCTAAAAAACTCCATGTGATACAAGGTCACCAAAGTCCTTCATGGAATATTGAACTTAAAACTGTAGCCATTTTGGCTCCAATTGCTTCTGTTGGGCAGATTATATAACGGTTATAAAATATATAAAGAAAGGCAGCAGAAACAAAAGCAACCAAAAAAATCTGAACCGATTAAATACAGAGAAAGACAACAGCACGCCAAAACCGCCAATAACAAAAAGCATCATTTTGATCCATATAAAAATGGAAAAATATTAAATTTTTAATATAAAAATAGATCATTGCTTATTAGATAAAATAGAAGACAAAAAATAAAGACCTTGGAGTCTATAAAAGACATTTCACATAGACCCAAATTGTAATCAATGCGGTTGCATCGGATGTAAAAACCTTCCTTAAAATCAATGCAGAGAACGCTTAGCAAGACATCCTCAACGATGAACGCTTTTTTGAGGCGTGTGTGTACCAAATTAGGCAGCTACTATTTAAATAAAAACATAGCATTGTATTTTTATAATAATAATAAGATAACTTAATAAGAACTAGGTGTACTGACAGGGATGACATAATCAAGAACTTATCAAGAACTTCATTAAGAACTATCTTAAGAACTTGAACAGAACTTATTAAGAACTTATTAAAAACATGGGGATAACTTGTAAAAGACATTAATGACAACTAAGAAGTAACCTTAAGTAGAACTTGAGAATAACATGTTAAAAACTTAGAAGGAACTTAGTGTGTGCATCGAGTGTGGGGGTGGGGCAAGGTGGGGGTGGGGGGTGTGCATGCTTGGGGGCGAACAAAACAAACAACAAACAACAAACACACAATAGACATCCAGGGGTGGGGGTGGGGGGACGTGCGTGCGTGGGTTAGGCCAAAACACCACAACAAACCAAAGTAGATACTCCTAGGGCCACTTCGTTGCTTTGTGTAACTAAACAGGCGAGTCTCGCGCGCAACCTCAATCAACCCCAAGTGATCACATAGGTCGTTTGCCTAGTTTTGCCGCTGAGCTTTCAGGTGCTGCCCGCGCTTTGCAGTCAAGCGATCACTTAGGGTCGTTTGAACCTAGTTTTGCCACTGAGCTTTGCAGGTGCTAACGTCATTGGCGGCAAGCGATCACAAAGGGTTGTTTGGCCTAGTTTGCTCTGGCACCTCTTTTCTCAACCAGGCTTGCAACTGTCTTTTGGGCAAGTTACAGCACTTACTCTGCTGTATCCCAATCTTTTATGGCGCTCTAATCGCCAGTATTAGTACATCCTACATTGTATATTGGAGCAATGTTATATGAAGATATGCTGGCCACAAACTACTCCTCTCCATAACTGGTAGATGTACTAAGGTCTGCCTAACCCAATCTAGTTTTGGCCAGAACCCCCGAAAATCGCAATCCATTGCAATAAGTTTAATAATGGGTTTGGGCGATTGCTACCCACAGTTCATTTATACTGATTCCTAGCTTTGTGGAATTTTAGGATGAGTTTAAAAAACACACGACAGAAAGTTGAAAGTTTTCCCCTAAAAGCATAGAATCAGACATGTTCACCTGCGTCTTAAGAATAAACGCCAGTTTGATGCGTTTTTTTGTTTTTAACATGACTTATGGGCTGCACAATCCAAACGCCCAACAATCAACCGCGTATGATTGTTTTGCCTTTGGCCGGCTTTCAACCAATGCAACAGCGCCTTTATTAAATAAGGAACCATCTCTCGATAGTTAAACATCATATTGAAATTGGCTATATTTTGTTCAGCAATATTGGCCTTCAACGTTTTACATTTCTTGAACCAACAAACCTTAAGATAGTCGTCCATTACCAAAGCAGTCGGTTCACTTTTTTCTTTTTCTGTTTCCTTCTAGGAAAGCAATACTTCTTTACCGTTTCGGCGTGCAACGAACAATGCTTCACAGCTCGTTTCTTTTTTCAACAAATACTCTGACATGAAAGTTGGGTAAAACTTGTGGTTTTAATGGCAATAGCCCGCACTTCAGTGAAACTGTAGCCATTTTTTAAAAAAGAACACCAAGCACAGACAACATCGAAGTTAAAAGTCTCCTTGCAAGTCCGGAGCATAAAGAATGAAGAAACCGTGTTGGAAACTGTCAATGTTAGCGCTATTAACAGCGCCCTCAGGGCGGGCCGAGAAAAATCTGATGTAATATATTGCAATGGGCAAGCCCTGTGCGTCTGGATTGGGAGAGGTGGAGGAGCGGCGCAGTATTTGATTTTTTAGCCATCTCAGTTTTTGTCGCAGTGTGAGGCGAGCGCGCGCGCGCGTGTATGAGTGTCTGTCTGTGCCCATGTGTGGTGTGTGTGTAGTGTGTGTGTTTGTGTCGCGCTCGCGTTTGTGTTGGTGGTGTGCGTGTGTGTGAGCTGGGGTGGTTTGTTGGTGGTTGTTGTCCATTCGCGGTCGATTGCTTAATGGGTATTACAGCCTAACATCATTCAACTTCGTTCGTTTCGAACGGTTTCGTCCCAAACATCAAAGCAATAAGGCTTATAGACGAGATAAATACGTACAACACAAACATAATCACACACAAACACACACACACACACCCACACACACACACACACCCACACACACACCCACCCACACACAACGCGCTCGCGTGCGCCGCAGCTGGAGCGATGCGCGCTCGCAGCGGCACGACAAAGAGCCCCATATATAACTGGTAATCATAAACACCAATTCTGAGAGATTAACATGTAAAACCAATACAAGTAAATCAAGGATCATTAAAGTATGGAACAGGCAGACAAAATTCTCTGAAAGAGTCGAACAGCTTATGAGTGTGAATGGGGAAGGGGAGAAGAGGGAGGAAGAGAGTGGGTGGGGGGGATGAAAAAGCCTGCTCTATACGTTCAAATTAGACGCCGAACCATACTGATATAGTTTTTGCCTAGAAATAAGATATTAACATTTCAAAAATTGCAAATTGAGAAGAAAACCACACACACACACACACACCCACACACACACACCCACACACATCACACCACAACACACACATTACAACACTCACCAGCACAACACCTGTAATGTTAAGGGAGGCAGTGACGAGGGGGTGGGGCGGAGGAAGAGATAAAAATATCCTCCAATTGGATGACATTTAATAAGAAAAGACAGCCAACATTGCCAGACTCCAACCGTTCATACATAACTGGAATAGGAAAACAACTAGACATAGACAGCGAAGCATGAATGACTTCTCATATCATGAATAGGCTGAAGTGATTATTATTGTACTAGTACATTCACATAAAAAAAGAGGGATAAATCGAGAGTCCTACCACTGCACAAGACTTTGCCGGTTTTTACGTACCTACATAACCAACCATAACCCTCAGGCCTATTAACAAGTTTCGATTTGGTAAAGTGCCCTGGCGATTACACAATTTCGATTCATTAAACATGACCACAGCAATGTCCTTTCTTTCACTTTTACATGATGAATTTGAAACGAGAACCAGTCACTGGTATCACTGTCAGTTCTGTAGACGACGTCCACCCCAGGTAAAACTGATCAGTCCGTGACCGCGTGCAGCCCATAGAGCACATGCTTGTTCTCCTGCAGATGCTTCTGTTTCGCTGCGTCTTCTTTCCGAAGGTAAGGTCCAATTAACACTTCCTCCGATGACATGTTCTTCTTCCTGCTTGACAAACAGAATAAGCAGTTGTCGTCCCCGAACACGATCGCAGGAATAATCAAGAACGCACGGTCGTCTGATTACACACAGCAGCACACCCACTTCCACCGATTGATGGACACGACCTTCCGAAAAGCATGATTTCAGTGCGGATCACGAGCCCGTCTCTGCACCTTACCTCTGTTAAAGAGTTAATACGGCAACACCTTAACCAATCCGTATAAAAAAACCACGATAATTTGTTTTAATAGCTAGCCTCCAACTTTGTGGTCGATGTCGACGGGTGATTCTGGCCCCTGATGTTTCACTCCTACATGTAGATCGGAACGCAAACAACCGAAGCGTATCCTGAATAAAGCGACGTTCATCATCATACTCGAATCGGCTAGAATTGTTACCACCTGTTCTGTGTACTATTTTCCATACCAAATCGGTGTATAGGTACGGCCATTCATTCGCGACACAAGTGGTTAACAGAGACCAGCTCCAACCTGTCATTTCCGTCCGTTCTGCTGCTTCACCGAACTCTCTTGATCCCGACTCATCTGGCTTGGGGAGGAGTATGGGGGAGGTAGCAAAGGGGTAACGTAGGATTGTATATAATTGGCAAATTTATTTTTCATCATGTGTGTGCGTGCGTGCGTGTGTGTGTGTGTGATTTGTTGTGTGTGTGTGTGTGTTGTGTGAGTGTGTGTGTGTGTGTGAGTAGGTGTGTGTGGTGACGTGGGTGGGTATGTTCGTGCGCGCTTGTATGTGGTGCCGTGAAAGAGTGTGTTTGTGAGAGTGAATGCATGTGTGTACGGTGCATCGAGTATGAAAGTGTGTGTGGTGCTTGCTGCCCAGCGCGCGTGTGTGTGTGTGTGTGTGGTGTGTGTGTGGTGTGTGAGTGTGTGTGTGTGTGTGTGTGGGGCGCTCGGGTGTGTGTGCGCTTGTGTATGGTCTGTGTGTGCGAGTGTGTAAGTTTGAG
>CM031598.1:84286261-84288761 GCA_018398815.1 Conus ventricosus
TTTTAATTAAATAATGCAGTCATTCCGAGCACAGAATGTTGGGGATATGACAAGGGGGTCGGCGTTATATGTCACCGTGTCTACATGACACTATGTCTGTATGACCGCAGGAAAGTCCTATTGACAGCAGAAAAGACAGTAACCCGGGATCTTCTTCAGACGGCGCCTCATGTGGCGAACGCTTAGCCGTGTTTGAAGTTGTGCTGTCTTGACCTGTCAGCGGAACAGCAACGAGCGAGTCTGCGGTTTGTACACGGCTGTCGCTAAACGGTGGCGTCTTTCGCCGGTGGGCTCTTTCAGTCATGAAATGTGGGCTGGGACACCCTTGGGAAGGACGGTCTTGTGGAGGTACTGTCGCGTCACATCCAGTGTCCATCACACAATGGCATCGGCCAGGGATCAGTGTCGTCCCTTGACGTTTTACAGCAATGCTCTGTGCGTGCCTGCACCCTATGTGAACACAGCGCAGACCTCCAAAGGTGGTGCACGACTGCTCCCCTCTGGTTGGTTCGGCAGCTGAGAACAGCACTTCTCTGTGTCCCACTTACACCTTCAAGTGTATCTTTTTTCTTCTCCGTGTCTCCATGTAACCTTTCGCTCCGTTGAGGTTCCATATGCCATCTTGTTCGTGTGTCACCGTGTCTGTGAGTAAGAATTCGGTTAGGATTAAAGTTAGACATATAGACACGATGTCATATTGACACGGTGACATTGAGACCTGGTAACATACTGACACGATGACATACGGGTATACTCCCCCCTGACAAGAATGAAATGCTGCACAACTGAAGCGATAATAACCGGTGAAGCCGGATTGAAGACTGGTGTGGATTAATTTAGATCACGAGTACTATATTCCTGTCGAGAGCTGACTGAATGGATTGACGCCCTCAGTTCGGCTCAGATTGGCCGTAATAAACTGGAAGACTCCGAGAGTCATGTAAACATTAATAACACTCTAGAATTTCAAGCCACGATAGGATTGAAAGCATGTTGAAAATACCAAGGTTCCAGGTCTCGTCGAGTCATCGAAAATCAAATCAATTCGAAACAAAAAAAAAGAAATGAAAATCACGCGAGTGTCTAAATAAAAACGTGGTCTGTCTGTCTGTGCGTGTGTGCCTGTCCCGGCTGTCTTTTCAGTCTTTGAAATACAGAACCACAAAACTGTGACCCCTCTTCTCTTCATTCGGTATGGTGACTCATCAGTAAACTTGGCACGAACGATTCGATTTTGTGCCAGAAAATTGCATTCGTCGCTTTTAAATGCGACCAGACGATGAAACAAAGGGAAGTCAGGATTCCAATAGAGAGAAACAGCCCTCGCTGCAGGCGTTCATATGAATTAAAAACACCGTGCTTTCTGTCGACCGAAATAGCTCAGTTGAGAGAACGTTAGACAGAAAATCTGAGAGTCCCTGGTCCAGTCCCGGGTTTGCATACTCTTCGCATCCCAGCCTTCATTTTTTTCTTTAAGGAATTCGAAGTGAGTCCGTGGCATAGGGGTGGAAGAAGAAAACACGGAGGAGGAACGGGGTAGGGGAGGGCGGGGAATGGGAGGAGGGGTGTGATGGGACAAAGAAGAAGAAAGACGGGGAGAGAAGGGGGACAAGGCGTACGAGAATGGCGAGGAAGAGATGGGCGTCGGGGAAGGGAGGAAGGAGAAGAGTTGGGAAGAGAGACTGAGGGGGGCGGGGGGGGGGGGGGGGGGGGGACGGCTAGTAGTTACATATGTATGACCGCAGAACCCCGAGTTTAGTTTCTCTTTGGCCATTCCATCAATTTATCATATAAATGAAAGCATAAATATAATAGGATGGTTCATGAATTCGTCTCCAGCTCTCGTGATCATTGGATTCCATATGTTGAAAGTGCAGGCGCCTATGATTTAACCGCCACCATTTTCTAGTCGTTGAATGTAGCCCGTTTCCATCGACATGAAAACAACTGGATAACAGTTCTAGTTTTCCCACTGACAACGAAGGCCCCTTCAAAAAACAACCCCTCCCCCCACTGCGCACGCGTGCGTGCGTGCGCGCGCGCGCTCGCGCACGCACGCACGCACGCACGCACACACACACACAAAACTGCTGTACATCATCATTTCAGAATTATTTCACACATATGAAAACACACCACTCCAGACTATTAACGTACATAAAAAGGAGAAAAAGCAGTAGTCAAATTATGATTTGTACAAGGATTATTCTGAATATGCAAAGGCTTCAATGATTTTGAACAGGCAAAGGCCTAGTTTAACCTTGTGAATTGGACGTCTGACTTTTTCTTCGTTGGTCGGGGGGTCGATTCCCACTGGGAAAAGCTGATCTGGAAGTGATTTTCTCCTAGGAATCAACGTCTTTTCTGGCCGATGGATCTGTAAACCGAAGCCTTGTGCGTGAACTCATGCATGAAAGCATCATGCCGGTTTTTTTTTTTTTTTTTTTTTTTAGCTCAATATAGCTCATGTTCCTGTCAAAATCATGAGAAAATCAGATGC
>CM031598.1:84296261-84301261 GCA_018398815.1 Conus ventricosus
GAAATCTTCATGGGGTGTGTAGGTGGGAGACGGAGTGAAGGAGTATTGCCACAAAGATGAGACAGCAAAAGGAAAAAAAAACTGAAAAAGGAAAAGACCACGAAATAGATAGACACTTTCAAATGTAATTCATTGAAAATGCGTTTTGTCACACACACACACACACACACACACACACACACACCACACACACACACACACACACACACACACATACACACACACACACACACACACACACACACACACACACACACACACACACACAAACGCGCACATCATCTCAGCCCACCAACCTCTTCCTCCAATCCCCCCTCCCCCTCACCGTCCTCGCCTTATCAACCATTTTCCCCGGTCCACTCGCCCAACAATCCTTCTCCATCCCCTAAAAATAAAAAACCGCACTGATAATTCATGCACGTGTTCTGAGGGACAAACATTCACCTCACGTGATCGCTCCTGCCGACTCGAACGATCGTTTTGGGTTTTAATGAAGGAAGCAGATGATGGCCTGGCCTTGTTTCACATCCAGTCCCACACCGTGGTGGAGCCACAAAGCCCTTGGAGGACCATCGTTCACATCACCCAACCAGTCCCACACCGTGGTGGAGCCACAAAACCCTTGGAGGACCACCGTTCACATCACCCGCTTGCCTCCGGAACTGATCGCAGACCTGCTCTATTCGCCGACGCAATCAGCTTGCCTTTGTGTGTCATTTTCCGGGCACAAAAGACATGAGCAGGGGTCCCCGGCGAGCTGAATAAATCAAGAAGGGGGCGGGGTAGTAAACAAAATCCCGACGACTGTCATCTAACCCTATCAGATTGCTGGGGGCCCAGTTCATACATGTTGATCACGCAAGCCATTATCTATGGTTGCCACACCAGGGAGGCCTCTACCACTATCTTCATTTTCTGTTTTTCTTTTTTAAATTCTTTTTTTTAAAATCGTTATTTGTAATGCACTGTCCCTGACAGTATACAGAGACCTGTAAGAAAACAGATTTCATGTGGGAAAGGTGGAACAGGGTCTGTTTATAAACAAACAATAAATAACAGAACACGCTGGCAACATAATCTCACGTTTGGACCTTAAATGTCAAAATTGACATATATTTCGCAGATCAAAAAGAAAGTTATTCTTATGCTTGTTCTGCTGTGAGCAACTGTACTCATCCATCTCATTGTCAACTTGGGAAGACGGAAAACGCCATGCTACAGATGCTGAAAACCGTAGTCTTCTCAGTCATGACTCAATGCGAGCTCAATTTGAAAGATAGGGAACAGATAATACTTCAATGAAAATTTACAGATATATGTGAGAGCCAGACTTTGGAAATCATTCGTGTCAGAAGAAGGATGCCACCATACTTTTGACTGTGGAAGAGCGGTATATATCTATGTACATATGTAGAATCTCTCTCTGTGTATCTCTCTCTCTCTCTCTCTCTCTCTGTCTCTGTCTCTCTCTCTCTCTCTCTCTCTCTCTCTCTCTCTCTCTCTCTCTCTCTCTCTAACAACTCATTGATACCACTAGACCAGCATGTAAAGACAGGCAGCAAAAATGGCAAATTTTTTATGCGAGTTGGATTTCAATTCGTAACGAATACACAGCTAAGTTTGATTCACTTCAACACTGCACTTTGACAGTGTTGCTCAAATTTTTTAGGCCAGTCCTGCAGGCATCCGTATTTTCAGGCCCCAGCTGAAGGGAGTATATGTAGAGTGCAGACCTGTCACAGAGACTAAAACTAAACAGAATTTTAATCATGCTGATTTGGTGGTTGATTTACCGCCCAAATAAAAATTCATCTTAATGTTTGAAGAAGACAATCTTTTCTTCAAAAAGAAAAAAAATCATTCTGCTAGAAGCTGCCATGTCATTGTTTGTGTCATTCTTCTCTGAAGCAGAAATTGTGTGATTGCACTATGGCTTACAGAACTATGAGCTGCTCATTACTTTGACTGCAAGTTATAGATTTTGTCAATAATGGACAGTGTCACGAAAATGCATAAAAAATATCAGAAAAACATTCTACTTTCAGCTGCTAACACCATAAATCACAATGGCATGATGTAGTATGATAATTATATGGACAAAGTACTTAACGTTATGTGTTACGTACATGCCAAACTGACTCGCATATACTCACACAAACACGCATACACATAATGATATACACCAGGTTCACTGCCTGATCAAAGACGTACTTCTTTTCCGGACTTAATATTGATGACTAAAAGCTCTCATTGAAGACAAATATACGATCAGAGGAATGAAACTAGTTTTAATGATCAAGATGTGGAAAAGCCATAGAAGCAACAAGCAAGCTATAAATAATTACGTTCATGCTGAAATTATAACAGGTCTCAATAGTCTAAACAACCCATGATTGTATCACAACCTGCCAACCGTTGAGCCTCATGGGACTCGCATTCACTCCACCTTACTCCCCCATTACCCCTTTCCCATTCCCCAACCCCACACATTGTGTGTACACACCCACGCATGTGGCTACTGAAGTGAGGAAAATTGAAGATGAACAAGGAGAAAATAAAGGCAAAAGGGAGGATGAAAAAAATCGTGGAATTTTTTTTAGCCGAAAGTGATTACTGGGCAGCTAGATTGCTTTTCGCTGTATCCTCAGCGCTGACCAAACACGGACATCCCGAGTCACGACGTGAGATCAAAGACAATCAGACGTTGGCCAATGTATCAAAAGACACCGCGCCAGCGCCGGTGGACACACAACACCGCGCTATCGTTATCGTTTCATTTTCTCGCCGCTGCGGCCGCAGGTCTTCTGTCTGTCGTGCAACTTCATCTGATAACGGCGAACCAACAACGAGTCGAATATGAAACCCACCGAGTGTTGTTTGTTTAGCCAAATAGTGGACGGTAGAGGGAAGCCTAGCTGGGTTCCTGCGTGTTTAGGGGCTGGCGTGGCTTCCTCTCCTGTCCACGTGACCGGCAGTTTGTCGATCAGGCGGCCATCTTGGTAAATTTAGATAACAATCCAAGCTTCAGCCGTGCAGGTAAGGTGGAATGTAAATAACCTGTCACCGGATGGTGGAACTCATGAGGGGTGGTGAACAGAGTGGTGGAGGAGAGTGAGGTCAGGGAGTGTGGTGGTGGGAACAGTAATGAAATGGATTGTGGAAAAGTCAGTGATTGAGGTTGAACGTAACATGCTTGAACAACTCTCTCTCGCTCTTTCTCTTGTGTGTGTGCATGTGTGTGTGTATGTGTGTGTGTGTGTGTGTGTGTGTGTGTGTGTGTGTGTGTGTGTGTGTGTGTGTGGTGTGTGATTTTTTCCCCTAGTGCTAAGGGTTGCATTTAGCAAGTTCTTGCCTTTGCTCCCTCCTCAACCCCCTCCTTCCCCAACATACACACGTTCTGTCTGTCTGTCTGTCTGTCTGTCTGTTCTCTCTCTCTCTCTCTCTCTCTCTCTCTCTTCTCTCTCTCTCTCTCTCTCTTTCTCTCTCTCAGTGTATGTGTGCGTGTGCGCGTGCGTGCGTGCGTGCGTGCGTGTGTGTGTGGTGTGTGTGTGTGTGTGTGTGTGTGTGTGTGTGTGTGTCCTCCATGTTTTCCTAAAGGCTGCACCAACAGAAAAGTCACACATCAGTCATTACAAAACGCCCACGAATAAACCATAACTCAAGACATTCGTCATAACAGGTCAAGAGATATCCAACATAATGGTTCAAGAGATATTTGAAACAGTGGTTCACAAGATATTCATCTTTAACGTTTTGGAGATATTTGGCATAGTGGTTCACAAGACATTCATCATTCAGGACAGTGGTTCACATGACCATGGTTCGTGAATCCTTACCAGGCCAAACTGATAGGCTACATATCATCATTGCTGCTGGGTCATCTTCCACATGGAACAAACAATTGTCACGGTGATGATGGATGTGGCAGCAACAGCACATAGCACATAGGAAGACAACAAAGATCATTACGTTGGTAATGTTTATGATGATGAAAATGACAATGATGATGTGGCTGCAGCTTTAAAGTTGTTGCTGTTGTCATTGCTAGGTTGCTGTATGTATGTACACCAGGAAATGTAAAAATGTATAGGAAAACGTCTGTCAGCAAAGGAGACATGTTAGTACAGCTTCATAAAATCTAGCTGTAGTTAACAGTAATTTTGGCCAAGAAATTAATATTGAAATGAAAACACAGCCCCCATCCCCTAAATGGAACACTACCTATCGAAACGTCTGCACATTGAAGGGAAAAGTTTCTTTTTTTTTCTGGTGTGCTTGTTCTGTTTGGAATATGCTGTCACAAGAATGCGTACGAACTGGACACTGGCCATGACCTCTGGTTCAAGTCGAGGTCAGTTTATGCAAGGGAAGAACACACAACTCAAAGCATTCCACCCTTTCCTTGTTTGCCCATCTATTCCTGAATGCCAGTTGGTCAATGCGATGGCATGTAAATTTACCCCGTGAATATTTTACCACTGGGCACCACCAATGTTGTAAGTGAGGCCTCAGGCAGCTCATATTTCAACTCAAACGTTTTCCTGTAACTGAACACAACACTGGTGCTGGTCATGTCCTCATGTGTACATCCAGAGCGGGTGAGAGTCCAGTAATCTGGGACATCCTCTCGTAATGATGTGTGGGCTGGGGGGGGGGGGGGGGGGAGAGAGGACGGTCACAGACTGGCTTGTTTGATCAGTGCCGTTGTCCATTCAGCACCAGGCTCTTAATTTCTCGTTTTGTCTCGCCCACTTCCTTTTCACGCCCTTTATTCGCACGTCGCTTCATTCCCATTCGGGAGCTATCGATTCACGTGCCTAGATTTATCGGCGGGCGGCCGCATGGTTTGTCTTTTTGCTGCGGATTATGCGACAACTGCACTTAGCCGCTTTCATCTACATAAACGAGGTCCATTAGTGGCCGGTGGTGTTGTCTGCATTCATGACTTGCATAGACTGCTGAAGATTCCCCAGCCTGTGCCTCATTGACCAAGTCGATGG
>CM031598.1:84306261-84313761 GCA_018398815.1 Conus ventricosus
TCTCTCTCTCTCTCTCTCTCTCAGCGTGAACATGCATCCCTTCTCTCTCTCTCTCTCTCTCTCTCTCTCTCACACACACACACGCACACACGCACGCACGCACGCACGCACGCACGCACGCACGCACGCACGCACGCACGCACGCACGCACGCACACACACACACACACACACACACACACACACACACACACACACACACACACACACACACACACACACACACACACGCGCGCGCGCGCGCGCGCGCGCGCGCGCGTATATACGTACGTGTGTATATTAAACGGAATCCTAGTTATTTAAAAGTAGAGCTATCTAACGTTTAGCATTCAGATGTTTTTCAAGTACCCCTCTACAAAATTCTCCCCATCATCCACCTCCCCCTTCCCCCCCCCCCCCCCCCACAACTTCTACCTCCTCACTTCCACCCCCCCCCCAAAAAAAAAAAAAAAAGCGTATGTAATACGAAGTGACGACTACACATGACGTTTTAGTGCACTGTACAAAAATAATTTTTCCCCAACGTGATGAAAGTCGTTAAAAATATATTGTCAGTTTGGAATGTTTGAGTCACTTTGAAAAAAAAAAAAAAAAACAAAAAAAAACATGCGGCGGTAGCCAGGAAGACAAGGAAGGAAGAGTTTTTCCACTTTGTAAAAAAAATTCTGAATTTTTTTTTAAAACCAGAAATGTAAGAAAACAACAGAACACAACGTACACACACACACACACACACACACACACACACACACACACACACCCCACACACACACACACACAGAGAGAGAGAGAGAGAGAGAGAGAGAGAGAGAGAGAGAGAGAGAGAGAGAGAGAGAGCGAGAGAGAGAGAGAGAGAGAGAGAGAGAGAGAGAGAGAGAGAGGGAGAGAGGAGAGCCATTGTTTTGGACACAGCCACAAAAAAAAACAAACCCAGCCAGATTTACTTTACGTCTTATCCACCACCAGTCAGAGTGATCTGCGCGGCTAGTATTGTAGATGACTGTGCCGTTATGTTCAGACCTTTAGTGTGATTACAGATTACCAGCAAGTTGATGAAAGCAGCAGGTCTGCAGAGAAAGGCCCTAAAGCCGGTCACAATGCAGACTGAAGATGCAAACCATGACCTTCCTTTCAAGTCCGCTACGTAACGGCGAGCGACGAAAGGCGAAGTGGAATTGGACTGCTTCCTTCTGTTAATGAATGATTATGGAAGCTGTGATCTCTGTGTGTGTGTGTGTGTGTGTGTGTGTGTGTGTGTGTGTGTGTGTGTGTGTGTGTGTGTGTTGTTGTGTGTTGTTGTTGTCTTCAATTTAACGTCCTTTCCACATTAAGTGATATTAGACGAAGGGAAAGGATTTGGAGAGGGGGAGCATGAGGAGAGGTGGGTGGGTCATCTTGCAATCATATACAAAAACAAAAACAAAAAACAAAAACAAAAAAAGCATCTTTACAATCTTTACAAGAAAAAAAAAGAAAAAAGAAAAGAAAAAAAAAAGGTATGGGAAAGCCAACTTTAAATAACTATTTTGAATCATAACACAAACTATAACAAATGTCCCATAGGACTGCGTAGTAAACACTTCGCAAAATCAAACAACAAACTAAAATTCTCAAGAATACTGTCAAGAGAACTTTCAGAAATAGCCGGTAAAATAGGTCTCAATCTCTGGCATTCCAGAAGAATGTGTTGGTTTGAAATTTGTTCACCGCACAGACATTTAACATTCTTGCTGAATTTTGTTTTGAAGGCATTAAGCTTTATCCTATAAGAGAGCGAAGTAATGTGTCTAAATTTGAAACTGTTGCTATAATTCACAGCTATTTTGTTTGTTAAACTAACCGAATTCAGTAAGAGACCAGAGAATTTCTCCTTCCTATGGAGAGATTTTGAAACTTTGTTCCACGATGCTTGCTCTAGTAAATGATACCCTTCTGTAACGTGTGTGTGTGTGTGTGTGTGTGTGTGTGTGTGTGTGTGTGTGTGTGTGTGTGTGTGTGTGTGTGCGTGTGTGCGTGTGTGAGTGCTTGCATGCGTGCATGCGTGCGTGTGTGCGTGTGTGTGTGTGTGAGTGTTGTGTGTGTGTGTGTGTGTGTGTGTGTGTGTTCCCGCACGGATGTTGAGCGTTTGTTTGCGAAGACTTTCGTTATTACTTTTAAAGTGTGCTTGAGAAGGATGGGTATGGATGTGGAGGGAGGATGGGGTGCAGGGATGGGGGTGGGCGGGTATAGGATTGAGGGAGAATGGGGTGCAGGGATGGGGTGGGCGGGTATAGGATTGTGCAGGCTGATTTATGTTTCCTGTGGAGCCGGCAGATTACAGGATGAAGGTGAGAAATGGAAGTACGCAATGCCTGATTCTTGAAAGGGGTTAAAAAGAACTAAAAAATAGGAGGTGTTTTTTTTTTTAAGGACTGAAGAAAATATGCTCACAGTCGACAAATGCAGAAGTGATTTGTATTTATGTGCAGTATTGAATGTATAACTCATATATACACACAAGCAGAACAAAGCGTTCTCCTTCCATTTCCAACACACACGCGCACACTACACACACACACACACGCACACACACTGACTGGCTGCAACCATATGCTGACAGATTAACATATTGTTGTACACACACACACACACACACACACACACACACACACACACACACACACACACACTCACACACACACTCTCACACACAGAGGAGATGCTGGCAGCATACGCACACACCACAGGAGATGCTGGCAGCTGGCAGCTAAGTCATCCGTGAGAGGTAAACGACCACCTTGTCACGGGGGTAGGTGAAATAGAACGAGCGTGATGGGACATGCATGACTGCCGCTGGCCATTCACGGCCACCGCTCGTGCATGACCTTCTTACAACTGATCCAAGGCGTAAGAAGGGGAAGGCAACAGGGGAGATGGTGGGGATGAGAAAGAAAGGGTGGTAGTGGTGGTGGTGGTGGTGGTTGTGATAGTGGTGGTCAAATTTGTCAAGCTCGGACGATTTTGTCCTATGTGCTTTCACCTCGTGAAAATAATATGCCGGACTTCTGCCTCGCATCAGTTGAGCTGAACTAACGTATGAGCGATTATGGGTCTGCGAGACACCCCATCCCCCCCCCCCTACTTCACACACACACACACACACACACACACACGCTCTCTCTCTCTCTCTCTCTCTCTCTCTCTCTCTCTCTCTCTCTCTCTGCACTTCACACACACACACACACACACGCGCACACACACACCCTCCGCACTTCACACACCACACACACACACAACACACACACACACACACACACACACACACACACACACACACACACACACACCGTTGCCCCCCCCCCCCCTCCTCTCCCCGCACATATACAGGGAGTATGAATCCATTCAAGGAGCAGAAAGCGTTCTCGCAATGGCGAACCAACAAACGTTGTTTTTTTTCTTAATCTCAAACAAAATTATGCAATGTTAAACAATTAATCATACACGTTCGAGTTTCTCGTTGAATGCTCTCACCTTGTGAAACGGGTCAACAGCCCGCACGAACGGCTTCCGCGCTGGATGTTTTGAATTGTGATTGATTATGTTTGTTTTCAGCGAACGTCAGAAGAGCATTGCCGATTCGAATGTGACATAACGCCCGTATGCCGCCTCTATGGTAACGACACAAAGGATGGACGTTTGAGTGTTTTTTAAAAAAATTTTTTCACAAGCTTTTTCTTCTCCTTCCTTTTTTATCAATTTTTTCCCTCTCTTTCTTTCTTTCTTTCTTTTTCCTTTTCTTTAATTTTTTTCATTTTTCAACCTTCTTCGTATTGGCTTAAGTACTGAGAAAGGCAAACGGGGCGTTTACTGTGTGGATACAGAGAGATAATGATGCATCCAAAGTCTATAAAAACAGCAGCAACAACCATAATACCACCACCACCATCACCATCACCACCACCACCACCACCACCAACAACAACAGCACCAAACAGCACACACACCAACCAACCATAACAGCTGCCGCTTCCAGTTATGTAACACTTCATATTGCGAATTGGCCCGATCACTATCGTCACCAACCACCAACCTCCCTCCCCTCCATAACCCCCCATCCTCCCCCTCCCCCAACCCATCCCTCTTCCTCTCGTGCAACAACTCAAAAAAAAAGGGTGGGGGTGGGGGTGGGGGGGGGGGGGGGGGGCGGGATGGGGGAGAAAGACAGAAAGAAAAAGAAAAAAGAAAAAGCGCAAACGAGGCGAAGACGGCGATGACGTCACCAGCGGTTGCTGATGACGCGTTTGATCAAGTGTGGTGGACGGCCACGCCGCAGACATTTGTCACTCTGCTGCCGCTAATTACAGGACAAGGTGTTACCCCTTCCGGAGACGGAAGGGAGGAGGAGACAGAGGAGGAGGAGGAGGAAGGAGGAAGAGGGGGAGGAAGAGGAAGGGGGGGGGGGGGTAGGTGGAAGGTTGGAGGTGGTGGGGGTGGGGTTGGGGTGGGGGTCGGGGGATGGAGGGGGTTGAAGGACTTGGTGGAAACACTGTGGTGTCAGGTCCGTGTTTAAACGTTGGGAGGCTGGCTATTAGTGTGCAAAGGGGGGGGGGGGGGGGGGGGGGGGGGGGGGGGCGGGGGGGGGGGGGGGGGGAAGGGGTGTTCTTCCTTTCTTGCCTGCTGTTTTTTCCTCGCCTGCGTCTTTCTCCTGAGTCTATAACCACCATAAGTCCCCCCCCCCTCCCCTCCCGCCTCCCTCACACCTCCACCTCCACCCGAACTACCAGCCCCCCCCTCCTCCCTCAATCCCTACCCATATTACCAGTCCCCATCACCAACCCACACCGGCAAACTCCCTGTCTCCTACTTTCCATCTGTGGCTACAAGCCACAATTAGCATTAAAAAAAAAAAAATCACTTTGTGATCCATGTAAGTATTTGGAGCCAAAAATTCGTATTAAAGTGATAATTGATCAAATGAACACCCCCCCCCCCCCTAAGTCGTTTCACTCGTTTCTGAGCGATTTCTGCCGATGAGATCATTCACAATCTAGAAATATGTATGAGCTACCCCTTACCTGACGTCACATTTGAGGCCTTCGTTTTGACCTGCGACTTTATCTTTGCGCCGAGTGGTTTCCTCAAGGAAGTCCCATTCCTTTCATTTCGATCTGTCTGCTAGGAGCCCCCTGGCAAGTACTTTGATGAGCATATAAAAGAAGAGAAGGTAAATCAACTTTTAAAGTGACATAATTCAAATCCTCAAAACAATAGAATTGAGCCTGTCTGCAAATACCTGACTTCTTAAGCACGACCTTGATGCATACCGGTGTGTGTGTGTGTGTGTGTGTGTGTGTGTGTGTGTGTGTGTGTGTGTGTGTGCAGCCTGTGAGCGCGTACATTATGCCATCGTATTATGTCGTAGTTGGGGGCCTCGTTGGCGCAGTGGGTCAGTTGTCAGACTCTTGTTCCAAGGACCCGGGGTTAGATTCCCATACGAGACAGCCAGATATGAAGAGGGTTTTATCTCCGGAGACACCATCTGTACAGGTTCCATTTCCGTGCTAGCCCTTTGAGTGAGATTCCTACATGGCTTCACGTGTCCGATGCTTCATGAGCGAGACCAAAAATTAAGGTCACATGTTTTAGCTCACGGAAAATCAATAGGATGGTTGGAAAATCAGTAGGACAAAGTTTTGGAACGGTTAGAGAAAAATTTATTTTTTTGAAACTACACAGTTACAGTTTCGTTTGAATATAGAATAGGGATCATATTTGCCAAAACGTAAATGTGCTTCTTTTTTTTTTAATAAACTACACAGTTACGATTTCGCTTGAAAATAGAATAGGGGTTACATTTGCGACAATCTACATGTTGTCTTTTTAATTACGCAGTTACATTTTCGTTTGAGAATAGAATAGGGATTATATTTGCCAAACTGTACACAACTGAAGTGGAAAAAAAAGACGCTGTCTCAAAGTGGTTTCAGTTTTGTTGATATTGTTGTTGTTGTCGTCGTTGTTGTTGTTACTGTTGTTGTCGTTTTTTACGGCAAGGTTTATAATAGACCGTCAGATTCATTTCTCTTGAACGGAAAGATTGCTTTCCCAGTGCCTCAGTAAGCCTCATGAGAAAATGATACGCTGGCTTGGAATCGTTCCAACGCTGTCAGTCCATAGAAGCAGCGAATTGGACGTGACTTGGTCATCAACATTGACTGGTCTGTCCGACTTGGCACAAAAATCCTTTGAGACGAGGTACCGGTTCGACTGCAAACGTTTTTTTTTTTTGTCGTTTCCAATAACAATCGGTCCAGCTGGATCGTATGAGGCCTAAGCGAATCCTCCCTACCCATTTAAAAGAAATCCTGTCTTTGTAGTTTGGTTTACCTATCCAGGTGGATTTATCAACAGAATGCTGCCTCGGACAAACTCCCGCGTTGCCGTGGGTTCCTTTACGTGCGCGCTAAGTATGTGCAGCACACGGGCATTGTTTTTTTTAAATATTTTTTTTATATATTAAACTCATCTAAAAGACGAACACCTACATGTACGCATATTTCACCAAGAACAGAAAAAGAAATGAGAAACAAAAATCATCCAACACGTTGGCACGCCTGTTGAAAGTGAATGAGAGAGAGAGAGAGAGAGAGAGAGAGAGAGAGAGAGAGAGAGAGAGAGAGAGAGGAGAGAGAGAGAGAGAGAGAGAGAGAGAGAGAGCATCTGTGACTTACTGTCTACTTGTTCGTCGCATAGATCATTCGTTATATTGTCATTTTGGGGAGGCTTTGGAACCAGTGTATCTACATGTTATTACATGTTATTGCTTGTCATTTGGGCTCCGTTCCCAGGTGGGGTGCTGATAGATAATGTTTTGTGACAGAGAGACAGAGAGACAGAGAGAGAGAGAGAGAGAGAGAGAGAGAGGAGAGAGAGAGGAGAGGAGAGAGAGAGAGAGAGAGAGAGAGAGAGAGAGAGCATTCGAAGAGGGGAATGTGATAGAGGAGAGTAGGGGGCATGGTAGGGGTGGAGAGGGGCTAGGCAAACGAGAGGGGAGGGGGGGAGGGGAGGAGAACTGGGATGCATGATGAACCGAGATTGTGGACAACCTGACATCAGCAGACAGTGACTTAGCCATTGAGGTCCGAGTCCACAGTTAACAGATTAGGCCCCAAACACTACATTTTTCTCTATTACATTCAAAGCTGCACATGACGTTTATCAGAAGATCAGCCATTATCCAAATCTGTTCATGACACAATCCAGCCTTTAATCCATACTGTGCCTGACTCAGGGGGCCGGAATAGCTCAGTTGGTAGAGCGCCGGACTCGTAATCCAAGGGTTGCGGGTTCGAATCTCCGCCGGGCCGTTTTGGTGCAGGGGAATTTTTCCCTCGAAGTTAACATACGTTCTGACTCCATTTTTCACACAGTCCTTCAAATGAGACTATAAACCGAGGTTCCGTGTGTGAACGCACGCATAATATCTTGCACACACGTAAAATCCCATCACCAACTTTCGAAA
>CM031598.1:84318761-84328761 GCA_018398815.1 Conus ventricosus
ACTATCACCAGAACATTAACACATCTGTGACTAGGTCCATTTAGCCCGACGTTTTGATTTGGTCCCTTATTGTCACCGCGGCACGGGTAGGCTGTACCGGTACACGCTATGGTTCGGGGGGGTTGGTGTTGGTTTGTCCTAGCCGGTGTTTGTATACTGTGTCCAGTGTCCACCCCCCCCTCCCCTCCCCCCCTCCCACCGCAATATCAGCGTAGAGATGTACGCAGCCAGCACTACGTAAGTTCTCTCTTTTTTTTTTAAAGTACCTTCAAAACGTTAACACACATAGAAATGTTCGTCTAGAACCGCATGTCTATCATTAGTTCTGTGTCTGTCCGTACGACCTCAACTCGCTGAGAGCAATGTCCTGCAATATGAAAAGGTAGATTCATCCAGCACTGCTTTCACACGTCATCTCGTGTGCGTATGAAATTAAGACAGGTATGCTGACTGCCAGTATCACGTCATCATTGTTTTTTTCCCCCTCATGTCCTTACATCATAACACATGCAGACAGCCTTCAAATAGTTGTATTTTTTTCAATGTCCTACAACATTAACACACAAAGACAGTCTGCCATTACTACATTTCGTACTTTATTTTTTTAAATGTCCCACAACAAAAACACACAAAGGCGGTCTACCCAGTCTACCATTACCTCATTTTCATGTTTTTACTCCCTGTCCAATCCACCATTACTGCATTTCCATGCTTTTACTCTACGTCCCATAACATGAACACATTGATATTGTGAGCCGCTGTTACATGTTCACTTTTTTTTGCAATGTCTCACTACATCGACATACATTGTTAATCTGCCAATAGCTCTACCTTTAGTGTAGTTTTCCCACATCCATACAACATGAACACTACCGTCAGTATGATTTTCCCGACAGCCAAAGTAACAGCACTGCTTTTCGGTATAGCGTCTATGTTCCTACGACATATTTCATCATCCTGCCCCCCCCCCCCCCCCCCCCCCCCCCACACCACACACCATATTCCCCCCTCCCCAACACCAGCCGTACTTTTAAATACACAATTACACTTATCTCCACAACACCGGGGGCCCAGAGTTTCTGTGGACAGGAAGATGTGTTTGAAGCATTTATTTTTTCTGTCCCAACGATACTAACATACCAGAAATAATTGTTGATGCACTATTTCTTTTTCTTGTGTTGTCATAATCTTAGAACACCATTCCCAGGTAGACT
Organism: Conus ventricosus; assembly: GCA_018398815.1. Lineage (NCBI taxonomy): Eukaryota > Metazoa > Mollusca > Gastropoda > Neogastropoda > Conidae > Conus > Conus ventricosus. The sequence goes on from CM031598.1 coordinate 84,319,976, forward strand.
GGTGAGCATTACTTTTGAACGGGCTCTTTCCACTGTCGTCCCAGCATCACCACACCAGGCGTTGTTTAGACGGCAGTACATGTTCACAGAATCCCACACCGGCGAGTCTGCAGGGTGCCCATGCGGTACAGCCCCAGTGACTGTGCAACACTTCTGCAGGACTGTCCCACACACCAAAAGCAAAGAGCAGAGACCGGGCCTGCTGGCGCATCGACAGTCTACGATGGAGAAGTTCTATGGATCTCTGGAGGGCCTCCGCCGTACAGTAGCCTTCGTCTGTGCCTTTGGGGTTCCTGTTTGAGTGTACAAATACGAATACGAAGAAGAAGAAGAGGAAGAGGAAGAAGAAGAAGAAGACGAAGAAGAAGAAGAAGAAGAAGAAGAAGAAGAAGAAGAAGAAGAAGAAGACGAAGACGAAGAAGAAGAATTTAGACGGCATTATATTCTCTAATTCATATATTTTTCCTATGTCATCATAACATTAGCACGTCTGAATGTGCATTCAATCCGCACTATCCCCAATGTCACATTAGCGCACCAGAGATGCGTTCGTGACAACTTTACTACACTCCTTTTGGACCTACTTTTCATTATGTCTTCAGACCATTAGAGCGCCAGAGATATGTTTAAACAGCACCAGGTTTTTTCTCGCACTTTCCCCTGTGTCTTCACAACATCAGCAAACCAAAGACTTCAGACTTCAGACTTTTATTATATCCCCACATGCACAAGGACAATGCTTTTGCAGGCACGTAAAACACAAACACAAACCATTCAACATTAATAAATCAATCTGTGGGTAAAACAGGCCTTTAAAACAAAATCATAGACACCTTATCCAATGCAGTTTATGTACAAGTATAATATTACACATTTATACCCATACAAATCCATACCCAAACATTCACACAGCACGCACGCACGCACGCACGCACGCACGCACGCACGCACGCACGCACGCACGCACGCACACACACACATACACACACACACACACACACAAAGGGGTATTTCTTTCTTTCGTACGCACGCACGCACGCACGCACGCACGCACGCACGCACGCACGCACGCACGCACACGCACACACACACACACACACACACACACACACACACACACACACACACACACAAAGAGGTATTTCTTTCTTTCGTAAGCAGGCTGATACTTCTGCGGACACTGCCTGTATAGACAGGCAGTGGAGGTTTGTGTGTATGACCGTTTTTTTTTATCCCGCCATTAAGGCAGCCATACTCCATCTTCGCGGAAGGTGCATGCTATGTGTAACGTGTCATCCATACCAACGGCCAAACTGGCCTTCTCTTCCGAAAGTTAGTGATGGGATTTTACATGTGTGCAAGATGATGTGCGTGCGTTCACACACGGAACCTCAGTTTATAGTCTCATTCGAAAAATATATTCATCATTCAGGAAAATAGATATGGGCATTCCTCAGGGATCTGTTATTGCACCTTTATTATTTACGATCCTTATACATGATCTCCCAAAGGCATTATCAAAATCCACCAATGTAGTGCAGTATGCAGATGATATTGCCATTTGGATTAATACTTCATTAAGGAAGCATTCGAATAAAAGGGCAGTAAAATTTGTACAATGTATCAAGGAGAATTGGACAGATTGTCTGCTTACATGAAAGAGAACGGACTTGAATTATCTGGTGAGAAAACTTGTTTAATGCTTTTTAATAATGGCGAAAACCCAAAAGCTCTGCCCAACCTTATTCTTGACGACAATGTTCTACAATATAAGCAAACAGTCAAATTCTTAGGAGTGTTTTAACACCGAAACTGAGCTGGAAAAAGCATATTGAAAATTTGATAGATAAAGCTAGGAAAAGATTGAATTTGCTCAAAATTATATGTTGTCAACCATGGGGTCAAGACTGTACTGCACTTTTACATTTATATACATCGTTAGTCCGATCAAAATTAATATATGGACAGGAAGTATACTTCTCTGCATCTAACTACCTTTTAAAGAAACTGCAAAACTTAGATAGTAGAGCCTTAAAATTAGCTTTGGGTGTTCCAGTGCACACAAACACAATGAAAAGAAAAAGAAACACCCGAAGGTGCTGGGGAGGACCCAGAGAAGCACTGTCTTCACCTGCCTTTAGAGCAGCCCTGTACCACCCTTGGAGGCCTGCGCTGTGTTGACGATGGGTACAGGCACGCGCAGGACACTCCATTAAGATATCAAGGGACATAACTGCTCCTGAACAGAGGTAAATCAGACTGCAGGATGCAACTCATAACAGCCTTAAAATAGCATCCCCATGGGTGTACCAGCCCGTATTTCATGACTGCAGAGCCCACCGGCGAGAAACACCACCCTCCAGCTGCCGAGCACACCCCACAGACCCAACCACCCATGCCCAAGACAAACATTTTACCTCTTAATGAACAACGAACGTTGGATGTGTCCAAATACGTTGTAAGAGGCCTATCTGTAAAAAAAACTCTGCTACTGATGAAATTCTTATGGATTCCAACAAGGAATACCCCAAAAGGTCTAAAAAATATATCATACATAGAGCCAATTAGAAATTTCACTTGTGAGCTTATGTCAGAATGTAGTATTGATATTGATGCAATTCTAGAGGTTCCCATTTTTCCTCAAATGCCCCCATGGGAGCATCTCAACGCAAAAATTGATGATGAATATACTACTTTGAAGAAAGATGACAATGTAAATATTCTAGTAAATGAAGTTCGAGAACATCTCGAAAAGACTTATCCAAATCATTTAAAAATATTTACAGATGGTTCAATAATGGAAACGTCTGACAGTGGTGCTGGATTCACTATACCATCCTTAAATGTGCAAAAGTCTTTCTATCTAGGCAGAGAATTTTCAATTTATACATCAGAGCTATATGCAATTATGAACGCTCTGAATTACATCTTATATGACACGCCAGTATCATTTTATAGTGTGCTATTTTGTGTTGATTCAAATCAGTTTTACAATCATTAAAGCACTGGAACTCTAAAATTAGAACTGATATTCTTTTTGAAATTAAGCATCTATTACATTGTTTACTTTCCCGAGGTATAGCAGTTGATTTTTGCTGGGTTCCTTCACATTGTGGTTTAAAAGGGAATGAATTAGCAGACAAATTGGCAAAACAGGGAGCTTGTACAATTTTTGAAACACCCTTCAACAAAGTCTTAAATTTTTCTCCGCATGAATTGATCCAGCGATTGGAAAAGAATATGCGGAAAAAACATCTTAATGAGAATTTATTCGTCCTGCCATCATGTCCAAGGTATCTAGCCAGATAATTCATAAATTACGGTTAAATACATGGAATACAAAATATTCACGAGGCATAGCGTGTATATGTCAGGAGAATATCTCAATTCGTCATCTTTTATTTGAATGCCCTATACTAACCCCCGCTTATAAGGAGAAGAATATTTTTATAAATAATTCTGACCATGTTGATAGTGTGGTAAATAACTCTTGCTTTTTTGATATTGCTTTGGTTATTGCTCATTCCCCAGTTGCCAAACTATTGTGAAAAAAGCCATTTGAGATATGTGTGTTAATAGTGTTTTTTTTTGTTTTGTTTTTGTTTTGTTTTTTGGGTGGGGGGTTGGGGTGGGGGGCGGGATGGGGATTGGGGTGGGGGAAGGTGCTGGTAGTACAATGGAATGCACATTGCAGTTTAAAGGTCTAAGATCATCTTGCGATGAAAAGACGTTAAATAAAACTACTGAACTGAACTGATCTCATTCGAAGGACTGTATGGGAAATGGAGTCAGAATTAATGTTAACTCCGAGGGGAAAAATTCCCCTGTGCCGAAATTCGAACCCGCAACCCCAGGATCACGAGTCCGGTGCTCTGCCAACTGAGCTATTCTGGCCCCCACAAAGGTGTATTGGACCATCATTGCTTTTTGATAGGCATTTCCCAGTCTCCCCCAAAACATTAACACACAAGATTGAAAGGACACACCAACATCTCTCAACAGTTCTTACACACAAGATTGAGAGGACACACCAACATCTCTCAACAGTTCTTACACACAAGATTGAAAGGACACACCGACATCTCTCAACAGTTCTTACACACAAGATTGAAAGGACACACCAACATCTCTCAACAGTTCTTACACACAAGATTGAAAGGACACACCAACATCTCTCAACAGTTCTTACACACAAGATTGAAAGGACACACCAACATCTCTCAACAGTTCTTACACACAAGATTGAAAGGACACACCAACATCTCTCAAAAGTTCTTACACACAAGATTGAAAGGACACACCAACATCTCTCAACAGTTTTTACACACAAGATTGAAAGGACACACCGACATCTCTCAACAGTTCTTACACACAAGATTGAAAGGACACACCGACATCTCTCAACAGTTCTTACACACAAGATTGAAAGGACACACCGACATCTCTCAACAGTTCTTACACACAAGATTGAAAGGACACACCAACATCTCTCAACAGTTCTTACACACAAGATTGAAAGGACACACCAACATCTCTCAACAGTTCTTACACACAAGATTGAAAGGACACACCAACATCTCTCAACAGTTCTTACACACAAGATTGAAAGGACACACCAACATCTCTCAACAGTTCTTACACACAAGATTGAAAGGACACACCAACATCTCTCAACAGTTCTTACACACAAGATTGAAAGGACACACCAACATCTCTCAACAGTTCTTACACACAAGATTGAAAGGACACACCGACATCTCTCAACAGTTCTTACACACAAGATTGAAAGGACACACCAACATCTCTCAACAGTTCTTACACACAAGATTGAAAGGACACACCAACATCTCTCAACAGTTCTTACACACAAGATTGAAAGGACACACCAACATCTCTCAACAGTTCTTACACACAAGATTGAAAGGACACACCAACATCTCTCAACAGTACTGTTCTTACACACAAGATTGAAAGGACACACCAACATCTCTCAACAGTTCTTACACACAAGATTGAAAGGACACACCAACATCTCTCAACAGTTCTTACACACAAGATTGAAAGGACACACCAACATCTCTCAACAGTTCTTACACACAAGATTGAAAGGACACACCGACATCTCTCAACAGTTCTTACACACAAGATTGAAAGGACACACCAACATCTCTCAACAGTTCTTACACACAAGATTGAAAGGACACACCAACATCTCTCAACAGTTCTTCTCCGATGCCTGACACAACTATAAGTAGTCTCTTTCCCGGTGCACAAGACAGCCAAGATCTTGCACGAGACAGCCAAGGTGTTGCACAAGACAGCCAAGATATTGCACAAGAAAGCCGAGGTATTACATGATACAGCCAGCCAAGGGGAGGCACGAGACAGGCAAGGTATTGCACGAGACAGCCAAAGCATTGCACAAGACAGCCAGCCAAGGTACTGCACGAGACAGCCAAAGCATTGCACAAGACAGCAATCCAAGGTACTGCACGAGACAGCCAAAGCATTGCACAAGACAGCCAGCCAAGGTACTGCACGAGACAGCCAAGGCATTGCACGAGACAGGTAAGGCATTGTACGAGACAGCCAAGGCATTGCACGAGACAGCCAGCTAACGTACTGCACGAGACAGGCAAGGTACTGCACGAGACAGGCAAGGTATTGCACGAGACAGCCAAGGCATTGCACGAGACAGCCAAGGCATTGCACGAGACAGGCAAGGCATTGCACGAGACAGCCAGCTAAGGTACTGCACGAGACAGGCAAGGCATTGCACGAGACAGGTAAGGCATTGCATGAGACAGGCAAGGCATTGCACGAGACAGGCAAGGTACTGCACGAGACAGGCAATGTATTGCACGAAACAGCCAAGGCATTGCACGAGACAGCCAAGGCATTGTACGAGACAGGCAAGGCATTGCACGAGACAGCCAGCTAAGGTACTGCACGAGACAGGCAAGGCATTGCACGAGACAGGCAAGGCATTGCACGAGACAGGCAAGGTACTGCACGAGACAGGCAAGGTATTACACGAGACAGCCAAGGCATTGCACGAGACAGGCAAGGTACTGCACGAGACAGCCAAAGCATTGCACAAGACAGCCAAGGTACTGCACGAGACAGGCAAGGCATTGCACGAGACAGGCAAGGTACTGCACGAGACAGCCAAAGCATTGCACAAGACAGCCAAGGTACTGCACGAGACAGGCAAGGTATTGCACGAGACAGGCAAGGCATTGCACGAGACAGCCAAGGTACTGCACGAGACAGCCAAGGTACTGCACGAGACAGCCAAGGTACTGCACGAGACAGGCAAGGCATTGCACGAGACAGGCAAGGTACTGCACGAGACAGGCAAGGTACTGCACGAGACAGCCAAGGTATTACACCAGACAGCGAAGGTACTGCACGAGACAGGCATGGTATTACACCAGACAGCCAAGGTACTGCACGAGACAGGCATGGTATTACACCAGACAGCCAAGATATTACACCAGACAGGCAAGGTACTGCACGAGACAGCCAAGGTATTACACCAGACAGCCAAGGTAATGCAAGAGACAGCCATGGTATTACACCAGACAGCCAAGATATTACACCAGACAGCCAAGGTATTGCACGAGACAGCCAAGGTATTGCACGAGAAGCCAAGATATTGCCCGAGACAGCCAAGGTAATTACACCAGACAGCCAAGGTAATTACACAAGACAGCCAAGATATTGCACCAGACAGCCAAGGTATTGCACCAGACAGCCAAGGTAATTGCACCAGACAGCCAAGATATTGCCCGAGACAGCCAAGGTAACTGCACGAGACAGCCAAAGTATCGCATCAAGCTCCTAAAAGTATCCCTGCTAGCTTGTCTCCCTTTCATGAATTTTGTTCTGGCTGCCCCCCCCCCCCTCCCACTCCTTTTCCCGACCCCCCCCCCCCCTCCCTCCCCCACGCCAGAGGCAGCAAAACGTTCCAGCAGGTTCGATCTGCAGCCACGTTTGCCACGGGAACTTTGTTTAGATCTGTTACCAGTTAACAAGGTGAAAAGAATGAGATAATCAGGCTGTCTTCGGAAGATTGCATTCATTACTCATGTGTGCCATTTTTTTTTTACCCAACGTATAGCGGCAACATTTCATTTCTAAGTTGTAATGCATGTAATATGTGCGAAATACTTGACAGATTCAAACCGAATAAAAAAAAATCCATAAACAAATATCACTTAAAATCAAAATATTACATTCATCCTTCTGGGAATTATATCAGTTCATTTTAGGTGACTAGTAAAGCATGTTATATCTGCGAAATACTTTGTAGATTCAAACTAGGGGATAAAAATCCGATTTAAAATCAAAATATACTACTAATCTTTCTGGGAATTTTATTAGAACCAAGCCAAGTTCAAAATGGCATAGGTACACAGTAAAAGTAAAACATTAAACCGTTCACATCAGCCACGAATGGTTTCGAGGAGTCACTGTGTGCATCAATTTTTCCCTCCGTGTTGTTATGGGAGCCGGAGTAGCTCAGTTGGTAAAACGCCGGACTCGGAATCTTGGTGATCCTGGGGTTGCGGGTTCGAATCTCCGCCGGGCCGTTTCGGTACATGGATATTTTTCCATCGGAGTTAACATCGGTATTGACTCCATCTCCCAAGAGTCCTTCGAATGAGACTATAAACCGAGGTTCCGTGTGTGAACGCACGCATAACATCTTGCACATCTCCCATCGGAGAAGACCAGTTTGGCCGTTGGTATGGATGACACGTTACACACAGCATGCATCTTGCGTGAAAAATTGAAAGAATGAAGGAAAATAAGGAAATTGAGTGAACGATGTTGACTGGATGACACGGGAAACGACTGAATGAAGCGCCGGTAGGCAGCTCTTCAGTCGGCACTACCCAGGTAAGCAGCCCGTTGTGTACACGAGAGTGTGGATTGTTTGCACCTACAACCTTTGGCAAGGCGCTTTAAATATGCTTTGTTACTGTCATTATTATGTTGTTGTTGTCGTACCCTGGCTATAATCCAAACAGCCGAAGTATTTGAACACTATGGTACAAATGAAACAGCTGGGGATGAGAACATAACGTGTGTGACCGTTTTTGATTAACCCCGCCACGTGGGCAGCCACACTCCGACTTCGGGGGATTTTGGAGACTGATAATGTTATGCTAGGAGCTTGTCACGACTGAAGACAATCCCCGCATAACTATGCAGAGCATAACAACATTTTGATGTAGCCTTGGTGTTCTAGCCTATGTCAATTGGCCTGACACAGCCTTAAGCCAACGCGGGTTAGTATTATCATTATTATTATTATTATGCCCATGCGTATCTGTATGAGTCTGTTTATTTGCTATGGACAGACAATATCATTGCAAAGGAGGGATGGGGTAAAGGAGTAGAGGGAGAGATGGGTAGACGGGTCATGGAGGTCACGGGTAAATAGAAACGTCAACATGAGTTATGGACGGGGTTGAATTGGGAGGAGAAGGGCGCGGGGGGCAGGGGGAGGAGGGTGGGGGGGGGGGGGGGGGGGGGGGTGATTTGCTGTAGATCATGGATGACGACTTTATGTAGGTTCAATCTATGAGCGCTCACATTATGCAGAGTTTATACCGACACAAGATTGACGTGCTTTAAGCTGCTCATCATCGCACAGGTAGTGCATGACAATAAAATGATGGCGAGGAAGGGAGGGTGGGGGGTGGGGGGAGGGGGGAAGGGGGCGGGAGGGGGGGGGGAGGGGGCGGGGAGAGGGAGTGGGCGTGTAGGGAAGAGAA
>CM031598.1:84331261-84346261 GCA_018398815.1 Conus ventricosus
GATCTGCCACACCACTACGACTCCAGATCCCTCACCTGAGTCCTGTGCACCATGTCAGAAGGCATCATCATCTGTCGCCGTACTATGACCCACTTTGAAGCAGACAACATCCTGACTAACCTCAACCATGGCTTCAGACCTGACTCCTCCATCGATAATCATCTTCTTACTTGCTGTATTTGATCTACTTCAGTCTTTCAGTCGAGACAAAGAAGTTGACATAGCCTCATTAGATTTCTGTAAGGCCTTCGATACCATCCACTGTGTCCGTCTACACACCCCCCCCCCCCCCCCCCCCCAATGCAAAACTGCGGCATTATTAGGCTCCACCACACATGGCTCAACTCAAAAGTTTCTTAACTGAGCGGCCCATGACAGTAGTTGTTGAAGTTCTTCCTCAGCTGCGATCGGCTTCGGCGTCACTCAAGGTACCGTTCAAGCTTTATAGCTTCATTCTGATCTTTTAATCACACTGAGCGTCTTAAAAGATGCATGCAGATCACTGCCTAATATACAGGCAGATCGAGGGCTTCGGCGACCACTACACTCTTCAAGAGGACCTCGTCATCTGGAGTCGTTGGCCGAGAGATGGGGCACACCACCGTTCTCCTCTTTACTCCCTTCACTCATCAATGCCGTACTTCAGCTTGTCTCCCCCGACCCACACCTTGGCCTTCAGTTCTCTTCCGACTTGAAGTGGTTCCACCCTATTATGAATTCAGTCACCAAGAAGGCGAACTGCGCGTCGTTTGCTCACTGCGAGGTGGTATAGCAGGGAGTGTCGAGGGAGAGGTGGCAGATCTCTACTGATGGCGTTGATGTGATAGGTCAACGTCGGGCGGTGCAGCCAACCTTTTAGTCACCACGCATGACGGTGGGTCTAGCCTGTGTCGCCGGAGGACGGCTCCTAGAGAGGGGGCGGGATAGCATGGCAATTCCTCTCTACAACAAACACAACAGACTTTGTGCAGAAAAAAACACCTGTTGACAATAACATAAGAAACAACGATAGATTAGATTCAGTGCCTCACACAAACATAGCAGGACAGTCATATCTTTCAAAACAATAGACTAGAACAGTCTGGACAACATAACTGTGGTCTGGGAAACCATGTTTTGGTCGGCATGGTGGGCAATCCTCTCGAGACTGGGCTGAAAACATTGCCCTCCAGGCTGCAGTCAGTGAGGACAGTGACAGAAAATCGTGTAGTTCCAGCAGTGTCCATCATGCCCGCTCTTTGAGGAGGCCTCACGCGTCACAGAACCATCGCACCCGAGCATGAGGAAAGCTTCCCGGTAGTCCTGAAAACAGACATTTTAGAGAGTAAGAGGTGAATTTTACCGACACCCACCGTCGGTCGACCAACACCACAGAGTGGACACCAGTTCACACAGAACCAGAAGCAAATGCTGGACACCTGTTCAGCAGGAAGAAAGAAAAGGACCCGGACTTCTGTCTGGGACGACGACCAGAACAAGACAGTAAAACCCCCACCAGGACCCACGCCCAAGACTTCTGTCAGTGACCAGACATCCTGCCAGAACAACCCACACTACAGACTTTGGTCTGGGACACCATGTCCTTTCTGGTCGTCAGGACATCAAACTCACAGTTTCTGGTTCAGACAAACTCCACGTGAGGTGTCCTAGACGGAATCTCCTGACATTGTCCATCAGACTGCAAACAGGTTGACTACATGACCTTCATCCGTCCACTCCTTGAACATGGGGCCGTCGTGTGGGACCGCTCCCGAAGCAGGATGTGGAGAAGAGAGAACAACACACAACGGAACACAGCCCGTTTCATCTCCAGAGAGCACCAGCCCGTTCATCTATGGCTTCGTGACTGGTTCCCAGAACGAATACTGTCTTCCTCCCCACCCCAGCCCACCACTCAAGATCGGTGCGAGGACTTTTCGCCTCATCTTCTACACAGTGGGCCACAAAGCGGTCTACAAAGGGGACGGCACTGTCACGCGTCTATCACCTCACAGAAAAAAAACAAACCAGGACAGCAATTCCTCTCCAACAAACACAACAGACTTTGTACAAAAACAAAACAAAACAAAACAAAAAAAAAAAAAAAAAAAGAACCACCACCAAAACTTGTTGATAACAACATAAGAAACAATGATAGATTAGATTCAGTGCCTCACACAAACATAACGGTGCGGTCATATTTTGCAAAACAATAGGCTGGAGCAGTCTGGACAACATCATTGTCAAAACTGAAAAAAAAAGAAAAAAGAAAAATTGACTGATACCTTACGTCGGCTGTAAAACAAGCCAGACGCTGGTGGTTGGTTAGATGCCAACAGGTCTGTACATCTCACGCTGGTCTCGGAGACTGCGTTTTGTTCCCCAGCAGACACAGGAGGGATGAAAAGTTGCGGTTGGAGAGAGAGAGAGAGAGAGAGAGAGAGACTTACTGACTGATTTTAGAATGTCATGTAATATAGTCCATGGTCGTGGTTCCTCGGCTCTGGAAGGCATAATCAAAGTGAAGAGTTATGAAATACAGTGACCTAATCTATGAAATACAGTGGGTTTCTGACCTGACCTATGAAGTACAGTGGAATTTTTACCTATGAAATACAGTGGATTTCTGACCTAACCTATGAAATACAGTGGGTTTCTGACCTAACCTATAGATACAGTAGTTTCTGACCTAACCTATAGATACAGTAGTTTCTGACCTAACCTATGAAGTACAGTGGGTTTTTGACCTATAAAATACAGTGGATTTCTGACCTAATCTATGAAATACAGTGGGTATCCAACTTTTAAAATAAAATGAGTTTCCAACCAATGAAATACAGTAGGTTTCCAACCTATGAAACACAATGGGTTTCCAACCTATGAAACACGATGGGTTACCTTCCAACCCATGAAACACAATGGGTTTCCAGCCCATGAAACACAATGGGCTTCCAACCTATGAAACACGATGGGTTACCTTCCAACCCATGAAACACAATGGGTTTCCAACCCATGAAACACACTGGGTTTCCAACCTATGAAATACGATGGGTTACCTTCCAACCTAGGAAACACAATGGGTTTCCAGCTTATGAAACACAATGGGTTTCCCAAGTTATGAAACACAATGGGTTTCCCAAGTTATGAAACACGATGGTTTTCCTTCCAACCTATGAAACACAATGGGTTTCCAACTTATGAAACACGATGGGTTACATTCCAACCTATGAAACACAATGGGTTTCCAACTTGATGAAACACAATGGGTTTCCAACTTGATGAAACACAGTGGGTTTCCCACTCATGAAACACTGCGGGTTTCCAAGATGTCTTCTACAGGTCAGAACCAACGTCCTCGACCAGGTCCCTCGCAGTCAGCTGGGCTATAAAGAACATGACGTTAAAAAAAAACAAACAACACCTTGTCACGTTTCCACCAGTCAACTTTGCAGGCTGGTTAACCCTCACCCTCCCTCCCTTCCTCCCTCCCTCCGACACCGCTTCAACAGTTGGGTTTGTACCTAGATTACAAGCGTGCGGTGGGGGGGGGGGGGGGGGGGGGGGGGGGGGGGGGGAGAGAGGGGGGGGTGGGGAGTGAGGTGACTGGAGTGACTTCAATGAAGAAGGTTCGGAACATACCACGCCTCATTAAACGGCTGGCGACAAACTTTCTCATCGACCAGGGGGTGGAAAAAAGGGGGGTTGGGAGGGGGGGGGGGGGGGGGGGGGAGGGGGAGGAGGACCTGCCCCTATCATCACCCGTTGATCTCCGTCGTGTTGCCGTGCTCCGCTGAAAGGCCTAGCCATCTGTTGCGTTGATGATCCGCCTGGGCATTGAAGGACAGTGGGGCGCAAGCGAATGCACGTGCGTGCAGTGAAATTCACGCGGACAAGATTAGAGGCCTAATGCGGAACAAAAACAATAACACACACACACACACACGCACACACACACACACACACACACACACACATTGGCACTTGCGCGCGAACAGACAACTCTCAGGTTAAACGTGCGCACGCATGAAACGCATGATGAACGCGCGCGCGTGCGCCACAGCACACCATACGTGAGGCACACGAACAGCATAATTATATTTTTACTCGGTCATTATTTCCAGTCATCCTCCATCTTTACCACTCTCCTCTCTCTCTCTCTCTCTCTTCTCTCTCTCTCTCTCTTCCCCCCTTTCTCTCTCCCCTCTCTCTCTCTCTCTTTATCCCGGAGAGAGAGAGAGAGAGAGAGAGAGACAGAGCGAGACCGAGACAGAGACCGAGACCGATACCGAGAGAGAGACAGAGACGGACAGACAGACAGACAAACAGACAGACAGACGGTCAGACAGAGGGGGGGGGGAGGGGCACATTTTTTTCACAGTACTCATATTCATCGCCTAATATTTAGCATAATTTTCTCGTATGTACTCAGTGTAACGAGGTGCGCTTTGTCACGTGACTCCTCTGATTGTTGGTCATCACCCATCCACTCGCCACTCTCGCCCCACTCTTTAGGAAAACGGGCTTTTTTTTTTCTTGTCGTCTCTGATGACGCATACAACTTTAACCAGTGTTTATCATCACTGACCAATTTCCTGGCTAAAGAAGGCCCTGGAAGGGAACTCCTATGATGAACAGGAACATTTTCATACAGAGGCACGCAACCAATGTCATTCTCTCCTCTCTCTCCGTCCTGTGTGTGTGTGTGTGTGTGTGTGTGTGGTGTGTGTGTGTGTGTGTGGTGTGTGTGTGTGTGTGCGTGCGTGCGTGCGTGCGTGCGTGCGTGCATGCGTGCGTGCGTGCGTGCGTGTGTGTGTGTGTGTGTGTGTGTGTGTGTGAGAGAGAGAGAGGAGAGAGAGAGAGAGAGAGAGAGAGAGAGAGAGAGAGAGAGAATGTGCACATCAGATCTGAGCATCATAGGGAAGATTATATGACATGCATCATCTTGAACAGAACCACCACACGCCAGCTGGACGATGGTAACTCGAACAGCCAATCCGACTGCAGGAGTGAGCGAATGCCCCATACGGTCAGATTCTGGAGAAGTGCCACTAGCAAAAATATAATCTACCTTCTCATGGTCGACCTGACAAAGGCTTTTGACTAGACCAGCCACGAGGGCGGTGGTCCATCCTGTCCAAATCTGATTGTCCACCCAAATGTGTCCACATTATCCGATCTTTTCATAACGGTACGATCCTCACGGTTGCTGAAAAAATGATGTTTGTCATTAGCGTAAAGCAGGGATACGTCCTGGCACCCACCCTCTTTAGTGTCCTCTTTGCCCAGATGTAATTTCCTGCTCTGAATCAAACAGGTGATGGAATCACTATTACAAGCAGAAGTGATGGCTGATTCTTCGACCTGCGACGTATCTAACACTAACCTAGAAGAACAGTGCTTGAGGCCCTCTGGAGAGGACCTCGTGTTCTGAGATGATCGTGCCTTTAAAGCACACAGAAAACCAGACCCACAAAAGCTCGCTGACCGCTTCTCCTCAGCTGAGCAGTCTTTTGGTCAGAAGAGGGAGGTGATGTTGCAGGATGAGCCAGACCTCGATGCACCCGAACCAACCATCGTGAACGAGGACATGAATCTGCGCAATGTCGATCTCTTCAGTAGCTCGGGAATTGTCTATCATCCACCTAGAGCACGGACAAGAATCTTACCACCAGATCTGTAGCAGCTGACCCATTCTTTCGCAAGCTATGGACGCGTGTATAAAACAAACGTAGACTGGCCATCAAGACCGAGCTTGCAGTCTACAATGCAGTTGTCGTGGCCTTGCTTCATGGAAGTGAGATGTGAACATAGTGTTGAGGACAAGAGAAATAACCCGACTAGTAACTCCTGCGTCGTCTTCGCAGTCACGGGAATCTTATGGGAAGACTGAATCTCCAACAACGGAATCCTTCCGCGCACTGAGTCATTGGCAATCAGGCTTTCCCGATGAAGATTCAGCTCTCATGGGTTGGATGTGTGGTCAGAATGGGGGAGAATCACCTACATAATATGATCTATGAAATGGCATCAGGGAAATAGGCCAGAAGGTCCATTAGGTGCTTTAAAAAGACAAACTGAAAATACCACTAAAACCACGTAACAGTCCAAAATCTTGCTGGGAATCTCTTGCTGTGTACTTCAGTGCTTGATGCTCCTCTGACACTAAGGATGTGTATGCTCACGAGGAATAGCTGTTAAAGCATCTGGGCATTAGTCGACCTGCCAGGCAAGGACAGGAGATCGGAACCTGCTTCAGCAGTTGCATGTTTCTGAATACGGACGACTGTGCGTGTCGAGTCTGGGGCTGTGATGTCACTGTGGCGTTGCCGATGTCATTAGTTTCTGTGATGAACGTGGTGGTGCTGACGATGATGATAATGCTGCTGCTGCTGCTGCTGTTGACGTTGATGATGATGGTATTAAGGAGGAGTGTGTGTGTGTGTATGAGTGTGTGTGTGTGTGTGTATGAGTGTGTGTGTGTGTGCGCGCGCGCGCGCGCGCCTGTGTGTGTGTGTGTGTGTGTGTGTGTGTGTGTGTGTGTGTGTGTGTGTGTGTGTGTGTGAGAGAGAGAGAGAGAGTTTAAAATAGACATTGCCCTTTAATCACAGTAATTTCAAATGACACAAGAAAGGAGAGGCGGAGGGGGACAACGCAGGTCGTTTGCTGGTTGCCATTCTAAGCCACAGCAACACAACATATAACACACACAAACCTTCAAAAAGGAACCGTGCAAAGCAACAACACTTTGATTATTTACGGGACAATTCGTTAGAGCAAAGAAATGAACATGATTGAACCACAAGAGCCAGATATTACGGCGATGAATTAGGCAATGTAATTAGCGGCGGCGTAAAATAGAATATTTGAGCGCGCTTCAAAGCAACAAAGAGCGGTTTAAAAACAATGATTATGAGTCGAACAAAGCAACTGCCAATTGTCGATGAAAATGGCTTTCTGGCAAGCGAACAAGCTAGCACCAAAAACCTGTCGAAACTCTAATCTAGCCTCGCCTTTCTCTATCAAAAGGGCGACAATGTCAGACTAATTCTTGTAACTGGAAACATCAAAGAAAAATCCATT
This sequence comes from Conus ventricosus, assembly GCA_018398815.1. NCBI lineage: Eukaryota > Metazoa > Mollusca > Gastropoda > Neogastropoda > Conidae > Conus > Conus ventricosus. The sequence goes on from CM031598.1 coordinate 84,338,321, forward strand.
CGCACAAATTACCAGAATCTCTCTCTCTCTCTCTCTCTCTCTCTCTCTCTCTCTCTCTCTCTCTCTCTCTCTCTCTCTGTACGTATGTGTGTGTGTACGTGCGTGCGTGCGTGCATGTGTGTGTGTGTGTGTGTGTGTGTGTGTGTGTGTGTGTGTGTGTGTGTGTGTGTGTCTGTGTCTGTGTCTGTGTGTGTGCGTTTTTGTGCGAAAACAGTATATTCTCTAAAAATTCTGTGAAAATCTATGCTAGTTCCATGCGGCTTAATTAATAAAATACAAACTATGAGGCAAGCTATCGTGCTATTCTTACCCTGACGTTTTACTAGTTTTAGGCTATTGTTGTCTGAAGTCTGTGTATCAGTGGTTAGACTGTACTTCGTACCGGTGTGTAGTCTGTGGTTATATGTACACTGCATATATGATATGTATTAAATGATCCCCGCCCCACCCCAGCCCTTACCTCCCCCTTTAGAAGTCTGTGGTCTAAGCTAAGTAAATCGTCGTCGTCGTCATCATCATCATCATCATCATCATCATCATCATCATCATCATCATCATCATCATCATCATCAGTGTGTGTGTGTGTGTGTGTGTGTGTGTGTGTGTGTGTGTGTGTGTGTGTGTGTGCGCGCGCGCGCGCGCGTGTGTGTATGTTTGTCTATCTATCAATCTATCTACCTATCTACCTGTCTATCTATCTATCTATCTATCTATCTATCTATCTATCTATCTATCTATCTATCTATCTATCTGTCTATCTATTCTCTCCTACCCCTCACTGTTTGCCTTTGATGTCGTTTGATTCTGTTTGTGAGCCTTTGGTGGTGAGAATACCTTGCTGTTACTTGTAGTGTGTCTCCATGTGATGCCAAGAGAGAACCAGCACAGTCAGTCAGTCAGTCAGTCAGCCGGGATCCACTGCTGAGCCCAAACCAGTGACCACAAGGCGTGTATGGGCAGGCGACGGAGACAGGTCTATTTTCAGGAAGGACCTTAAAATTGCGCTGCTAATGGAGGCTTTTATATTGATGTTGTAACACCCTCTTTTTCATTTCTCTTTTCTTTCTCTCACACCCCTACCCCAAAGCTGCCTCTTTTTTTTTTCTTTCTTTCTTAATTTTTTTTTTTTTTTTAAGGGGATATCTTTGTCAAGTCAATATTTTCATGACGGAAGGATTGTTCTCCTGCGCTTGCTTTCCTTCCACTGCTCTCTGGTTCAATGTATCATTGTTTGGTCCGTCAGTGGGAGACCACACACCTCAGGAGAACCATAAACAGTAAACAAGTGGGGTAACGTTTGCTCCCATAAGAAAACCTGACACAGAGTAACTTTTATTTACTGTTCCCTGCCTCATTTCATTTCCAATTCAGGAGAACCAGTAAAGTCTTCCGTCAGCACTGTGAAGGGACTCACGATGTTTGGGGTCATGAAACAGGACAGCTGACCCTGAATGTTCACAACGAACTGCAAAAGAACCGGGATAGCCCTTGTGGGTGACAGACAAGACCTCGGCTAAGAACGCTGTAAACGACGAAAGGAAATCCCACCAGTAAATCCCACGATCTTCCCAGGCGCCACTCAGAAAAGACATTTATGGCTAAGTGTGGAGGATGTCCACACGTTCCCCCTCTTGATTAGTATATGACCTAAAAAGAAACGGTATTGGTACCGCCACAGGATACATACAAACAGATTACAGGACCAAATACAATGCATGTCGACCTCTTGGGTCTTCTTCAGGCAAAAACAAACAAGATTTAGGACAGTGAAAACGAAGAACGAGAAACTTATCTTCTCATATTCGGCGCAAAATGGCTGTTGGATAAAAAAACAAAAAAAACAAGGCCGTTAAGGATGGGGTCATGGGAGTTGGAATAGTAATGATGACCGTGAAGATGATGGTAACAATGGCGATGATAGTGATAATAGTGGCGATGATAGTGATAATAGTGGCGATGATAGTGATAATAGTGGCGATGATAGTGATAACAGTGGCGATGATAGTGATAATAGTGGCGATGATAGTGATAATAATGGCGATGATAGTGATAATAGTGGCGATGATAGTGATAATAGTGGCGATGATAGTGATAATAGTGGCGATGATAGTGATAATAGTGGCGATGATAGTGATAATAGTGGCGATGATAGTGATAATAGTGGCGATGATGAAAACGTAAAATGATAAGAAGAGCGATACTGGTCACTTTTTAAAAAAAAGAGTGTTAACAATGGCTAAACACTGAAGGGGTGAAAGACAAAGGGGGGGGGGGGGGGAGGGAGGGTGGAAACAGTAGGGTTTGTTTGCTTGTTTTGTAATTATTGCATCATGGTATGATACATTAGTGATGGTAGTGATGATGGTGGATTGACTATAGTGCTTAGTGGTAGGGAATGGAAATGATACAGAAAAAAAACCCTAATGGGTGGTGATTGTGATGATTGTAGTTATAATGTTACATCATGATTGGAAAGGAACGGACCAGATCAATGGATGAGGGGCTACTCTTGTTGCAAAACAAAACAACAACAACAACAACAAAAAAGAAAGTATATGATCACCATGCACAAGGATGCATCGGGGTATGGGCAGAAGCGTTCATACTTTCCACATACAAATTCTGCTTTTGCACGGGCACACATACCCTGCCATTGTCATCGAGCCCTCACACAGTAAGGTGACGGGGGCACCAATAATGGTAAAATAAAATGAAATTTCGTTTCGAGCTTAACTCCGAGCCCTCGCCCGTCACAACACGACACATCATCTGTATCATGCAAAATGTAAACAGCACACAGATAACCCAGTGATTCCATCCCCTTACCTCAATTATTTTGAATTATTCTGGAAAAATAATAACGCGTGCGTGCGCGGGCGCGCGCGCGCGGGCGCGCGCGTATCTCTGTGTGTGTGTGTGTGTGTGTGTGTGTGTGTGTGTGTGTGTGTGTGTGTGTGTGTTGCAGCTTTGTATTCGTATACATGTCAAGAGTTTGTCGGTCTGTCTTTTTTTTTTTTTTAATTAATGTTTTAAAACAAATTTTAGCATTTCGTCTTTAAATCTGTTTCTTTTAACGCATTTTCAGTAGAATTCTATTGATTGAGAGTGGAGAGAAGTAAGAACTGAAATTTATTATTAGAAATGAATCTTAGTATTCCGTCTTTAACCTTTTTGCTGTTGTTGTTGTTTTTAGAGCAGTTCCATCAGAATTCCATAAATGAAGTGAGGACAAGGTTGAGAATGAAAATGTATAATTAATTTTGAATAGTATTTTGCATTCGGCTTTTGATTTTTACATAGTTTTAGAATCTTTCATGTGGCGGTGTCTATAGGGTGAAGAGTGGGACATTGTTATAAATTTAACTAGTATAGTTTGACATTCTGTCTTTTTGTTTTTGTTTTGATTTTTAGTGCGTTTCTATCAGAATTTAATCCATGGTCATCGTCTAATATCATTGATGATGGACAGACGTTAAAATAACCACTGAATTGAATTTGTGGAGTTTGAAAAGGCCAAGAATTAAAATTTGTTATTAGTTTAAAGTGAATTTCGGCATTTTGTCTTTAACTTTTCATTCTGGTACAATTCTCTTAGAATTTCATTTATGGAATGCGGACTGGGTTGATAATGAAAACTATTTTTTTAGTGAATTTTGGAATTCTGTCTTTAAATGTTCTTTGAAAGCATATCACTTTTAGAATTCCATGAATGGTTGTGGAATAGACTACGAATGAAAAGATGCTATCAGTTTAAGTGAGTTTTGACATTCTGTCTTTCATTCTGTTGTTGTTGTTGTTGTTTTTTGGACAATTTTCCATTGAAATTCGATTTTTGGAATATATGCAGGGTTAAAAATGGAAATCTGTTCTTAATCTAAAGAGAATTTAAGCCTTTTCTTCATTTGTATAATATTTGTTTTTCTTAGAATCATAACAATACAACGTGGACTAGGTTGATAATGAAAATATGTTATTGACTTTTTTGGTGTGAATTTTGTTATTCCGACTTAGACGTTTCTTTGTCTTGTGTGTGTGTGTGTGTGTGTGTGTGTGTGTGTGTGTGTGTGTGTGTGTGTGTGTGTGTGTGTGTGTGTGTTTCCATAGGAATTTATGGAGGGAGTGTGGACCAGGTTCGTAATGAAAGCTGAATCCGTTTTGTGTAAATGTTGGCATTTTGTCTTTATCGTCCTTATTCATTAGTTACTTAATTTTCTATTTTTATTTTCCTACTTTAATTGTAGCACAGTCAAATTTGAATTCAATTGATGGAAGTGTGAAAACGCTAAGAAAGAATGTATATGTCTTTCATTTTAAATCGATTTTGGCATTCTATCTTTCAACCTGTCTTTCTTTCTGCCTTTCTTTTTTTTTTTTCTTTTTTTTTTTTGCGCGTTTCTGTTAGAATTCCTCGGACAGAATGTGGACAAGATGAAAAATGGAAATCTATCGTTAATCTAAAGTGAGTGTTTGCTCTTTTTCTCTTTCTTTCTTTCTTTTATGGGCGCAGTTTCCATTAGAAATTCATTTATGGCACAATGGCAACGTCAGAACGAAGTTGCAAGCCCTTCGCTCAATCCAGACTACGCTCTGTTTCTCTCTCTGTCTCTCTGTCTCTCTGTCTCTGTCTCTCTCTCTCTCTCTCTCTCTCTCTCTCTCTCTTTCTCTCTCTCTCTCTCTCTCTCTAAAAAAAAAAAAGGCTGAAAGAAAGAACTTTTAAAAGGCAGAATGCCAAAATGTTTACTTAAAATGAATGACATATTTCCATTCTTAACCGTCTTCAAAATTCATCAACTGAATTCAAATAAGAATGAGATACAAATAAGTAAGTAAATGAAAAAAAAAGAAAAGAAATAATGAAATCGTGAAATGGTCAATGACGAATTACGATAAAGACAGACAGAATGCCAACAACAACATTCACGCTAAACTAATAACGAACTTTCATTACGAACGCAGTCCACACCCCATACTACATGAATTCAATGGAAATGCACAAAGAAAAAAAAAAAAAAAAAAAAAAAAAAGAAGAGAGTCAGTGGACTTCGTGTCTCCGTGGAAAGATGCTGAAAGCCGCCGGGTGCTGATGATGATCGATGCGCGTCGGCCACTGCCTAATGCACCGCGCACGTGACTCAAGATTTTAAAAGGTGTCTTAATGAGTCTGAAGTTTGCCTTGGCGAAGGACAGGATGGGAAGTGTCGCGGGCTTGTTTACCTAGTGGGCCAGGAGATGGCTTTTGTCTGACCAGAAGCTCCATTTAGACATGTTCCATCTTCTGCGTCCGGCACTTAAGAGATTCCATCCTTGCTTGGCCGTCACAGGAAGAAAATGCCAGTCTGTCGCTGCTTTGTCACAATGCCTTTTGTCTGCTGGGTCCGCTACGAAGAAGAGAATCCAGCATTTTTGTTCTTCTTGGTTATTTGGTAACAAGTCAAAAAAAAAAAAAAAAAAAGAATAAAAGGACGGAAAGAAAAGAAACAAAAGGAGAGAATGGATGTGATCGAATCGAAATGCCGGAGAGAAACTGTTGTTGTTGTTGTTGTTGTTTTTTCAATCATTGGTCTAAATATTTATTGACAGGAATACTCATAACAACAACAGCAAAAAATCATAGCCCTCATTTTGGGTAAACAGCGTAGGCAGTTTGAATCTCCCCCAGAAAAAAAGGCCAAAAAAGACAGGGGGGGGGGGGGGGGGGGGCAGGGAGAGGATGAGGATGGGATGGTGGGGGTGGGGGAGGAATGCAAAGGGGTCGAGATAGAAAGGAAGGAGGGGCTGGGTTTGAGGAACCTCAGAAGATAAGGCGAAGACGAGGTCGATTTTTGAAAAGAACATTTTCAAAAAGGGAACTAGAAACCTCCCTCAAAGACGGGAACAGCAAGGACTGCGATATTGTCTTTTTTTTCTTCTTTTTTTTTTTCTCTCTTTTCTTTTTTGTTTGTTGAGATCCTCATTTCCGGCTCTAAACTAAAACCGCTACGTACCACAAAGTTGGTGGGTGGTGGAAAGAGAGAGAGAGAGAAAAAAGAGAGAGAGAGAGAGAGAGAGAGAGAGAAGAGAGAGAGAGAGAGAGAGAGAGAGAGAGAGAGAGACGTTAGTATGGCAAAGCCATCTTGCTGTTCGTCTCCAAATAAGGGAGTGGCCAAAGACCAAAGACTCCTAAGTCCAAACGAAAGGTTTTACTTTAAATCTTACAAAACAAAAGGGAGGTGACTGACAAAGCTCCCATCTTTCTGAAATCGCTTCTACTTGTTTGAGAAACTCTAAAAAGGTGAGATTTATGTTCTATAAGCCTGAGGCACTTAAAGACAGATTGGTCCCGGGAAGTGACTTGGGAAATGCCTTTGCGAATGATTTTCGTTTCAGACTGCTAGACGGAGCAGAAGGTAAGTGTGTTTGTGTTGCTGTTAGGTTTGTGAATGCCAAGACTTAGTCCTTAGCTGCTGGTGTGTTTGACCGAGTTGAAATCTTTTTTTTTTTTTTTAATCAATTTTTTTTATTTTTCTCCTTGCAAAAACAGCACATTTAACACAAATTCATAGCGTTTCACTTCATATCAGCGTACGAATCACACCATTTATGCTTCAACAGCCGTTTTGACCAGGTACCATAAACAGTTTCCGTACCATGTGTTAACTTATTTGTACGGGAGATTTTTTTCAAAAATTGATTAAGTACAGAACATAAACATTGGGAGAAAAAAAAGGCCAAAAACAAAGAGAACAGAAACAACAGAGAGAGAAAGAGAGCGAGAGAGAGAGGATAGGACACCGACAAAGCCACCAGGGGATCCAAACGTGCATGCATGTTAAGTAACAGAGACAGACTTGTCCCTAAGCATATACATCAAGTCCAAAAGTTACACTTCTATTAAAGATTGGTATAGTTGCCATTTTTCATGCTGTTTTTGACTTGACTTTACACTTTTCGCAACTTGTTGTTCAAACTTATATCTTGTCTTTAAATAATGTAGAAAGCTTATCAAAATTGGAAGTTTTTTCTCGCATTTGCATTTATAGATAAAATTTTTCCTAGAAGTAGTATGAAGGACCGAGTTGAAATCTTGCTGCGACGGAGACGACTGTCTCAGAAAGCCTTAGTGAAGACGTTTTTCTTACACGCGTATGCATAACGCATGCACGTATACGCACGAATATGGCTTGCATGCACGTTCGTGTTCGTTCTTTGAAATGCCAGAGTAACACACCCCATGATTCTGTAACTCATTCTTCGTTGTCATTTTCCCCTTCCCGCAGACACACACATAAACTGCCACACACACACACACACACACACACACACACACACACACACACACACGCATACACACCACACACACACACACACACACACACACACACACACACACACACGCATACACACACACACACACACACACACACACACACACACACACACACACACACACACACACACACAGACATGCACACGCACACGACACACACACACACACACACACACACACACACACACACACACACACCACCACATACAGCCTCCCTCTCCCCTTACCCCTTTCACTTACCCTTCCTCTACATATAAGCACACAGACTGCGCTATCACTCACGCCGTCACCACCACACCAAAACCACCATCTCTACACGCGCACGCAAACAAAATAAACATACTCATAAGCACAAACATATACACAGCCCCAATCTCCTCCATCTCCCCTACCCTCCACACACACACACACACACACACACACACACACACACACACACACACACACGCACTCGCACACTGTCCCTCTCCCACCACCACTACCACCACAACCACCACTACCACCACCCACCACCACCATCACCGGCTCTAAAAAAATCCTCACTCCACATCTCAACACAAATTATGACGCTCTCTCTCTCTCTCTCTCTCTCTCTAGCTCTCTCTCTCTCTCTCTCTCTCTCTCTCTCTCTCTCT
>CM031598.1:84351261-84381261 GCA_018398815.1 Conus ventricosus
GGCTACGTCAAAATGTTGTTATGCTCTGCATACTTACGCGGGAATTGTCGTCAGTCAAGACAAGCTCCTAGCATAACATCATCAGTCTCCAAAATCCCTCGAAGTCGGAGTGTGGCTGCCCACGTGGCGGGGTAATCAAAAACGGTCACATACGTAATGTTCTCATCCCTAGCTGATGCATTTGTACCATAGTGTTCAAGTACTTCGGCTGTTCGGATGATCCCAGGAGTCTTTTAGCCAGGGTACGACAACAACTAACAAAACGTGAATTGAACTAGCTTTCAACATCCCCACTGACACAGAAAAATCAACCGAAAAGGACAAACCAAAAAAACAAAAACTTCATGGATCAAAACAATTTCAAAATGCATACGCATAGGTTTCCCAGCAGAACTGGGAAACGAACCGCGGAACCCACAGACTATGCACAAGACAGTTAAGGAACCTTGCAGTCGGCGGTGCCTAACTAGCTCTCACCTGGAGAGACCCCACCCCAACCCTCACCTCTTCTTCACCACCACCACCACCACCACCCGGAATTGACTCTAGTTCCCTAAAAAGTAGTAAGTTCCCCAGGCTCTTGCAGACTGACTTACAGTAGTAGTAGTACGTCCCGGGGCAGATTATTGCCAATTCCGCCGCGGCGTTCGATTAGGCGAATCAAAAGGTAGCAAATCCATTAAGAGATTAAATGTCGTCAACCCGCCGCTCCCAACGCGTGACCGAAGCGGCGAAGGGTGGTGAATTATTCACACTCGCCCAAGAACGCGGATGCAACTCCGCCAAGACTGCTGCAAAGGGCAAGAGGGAGTGAGAGGGATCCCGGGACGGGGTGGGGGTGGGGTGTGTGGGGTGAGGAGGATGGATAGGGGTGGGGGAGGGAAAGGATTGGGAAGAGGAGGAGGAGGAGGAGAGGAAGGGATAGAATGGGTATGATGGGAGAGGGCGGGTTAGGGGACAGGAGAGGGAAGGGAGGCAGGGGACAGGAGAGGGAAGGGAGGCAGGGGACTGGAGGAGGGAACATGCAACAGTGTGGTATGGGAAATTATAAGCTTCAAAAACTCGTAAACCGTTTTGCTTTGTAGTGACAGTGTTATCTTATGGTCTTCCAAAAACACCACTGGTGATAATTACAATTTTCACGTGATGACAGTAAACGCTTATTATGACTCCTGTAAAACCGGGTATCTATGATTCATTTGTAGGCGTGCCTGCATCATTAGTGACAGTGCCGTGGACGCCAGGCCTTGAAAGCTGAGACTAATAAATCGGAAATGAAATGAGGTAGGGAACAGTAAACGATAAACAGTAAACAAGTGAGGTATGTTTTGCTCCCATAAGAAAACCTAACACAGAGTAACTTTTATTCAAGACTGGCACAGCCTTTTAAACTTGAATAAAGTCAGACAAATACATAGACGAACAATCTAATAGTGGGGAAAAAAACAAGCGCAGGCCAACAACTGAACTGTCTTCATAGTAATGACTTGGCAAAGATTTGGACTTAAGGAAGGGAGGGGGGGGGGGAGAGTTTGAAGATGGAGAAACTGAGAACATGAAATTAAGAAAATATGTTACAAATATGAAAACTCTTCACTAGCTGCACAAGGGGACCATCGCAATCCCTTTTGAAGGCAGATATATTTGTATTGCCTGCTCCGAGGGTTTTCATATTTGTAACATATTTTCTTAATTTCATGTTCTCAGTTTCTCCATCTTCAAACTCCCCCCCCCCCCTCCCTCCTTAAGTCCAAATCTTTGCCAAGTCATTACTATGAAGACAGTTCAGTTGTTGGCCTGCGCTTGTTTTTCCCCCCACTATTAGATTGTTCGTCTATGTATTTGTCTGACTTTATTCAAGTTTAAAAGGCTGTGCCAGTCTTGAATAAAAGTTACTCTGTGTTATGTTTTCTTATGGGAGCAAAACATACCCCACTTGTTTACTGAGACTAATAAGCCGACAAATGCAAGAGATCAGTGCCCAAATTAACTTGTTTCACTAGTAGCTGTTTACCAGGGTTTTAATGTGATTTTGTTTTCTTTTGACTTATCTTCTGATTATTTGACAGCGTCAAAATCTGTAAGGAAAAAAGAAAAGAAGAAAATTCTTGTCACGGAAACGGTTATCATTTTCACGTGATAATTTCTTTTGTTGCACAGCGAAAATGAATGTTTTCGGGTGGAGGTGGTAGTTATCATTGATTTTGTGATTAGTTTGTTGTTAAAGCATTGTTTTCACGTTTTTTGAAGCGAATACGCTGCTGTAGTTGGGCCGACATTATTAGGCATTGATAGCCCGGCGTGAGAGAGACCTAGGCTTTTATCGGATTTCTACTGACTTTTGTCAGGGTGTTGGGTTTTGTCATATATATGCATGTATGCGTGCCTGTAAGCCGCAAGAAATGTTGGGCTGTTGTTACAGTCATAGGATGGTGTGAGGCGGGGATGGGATGGGGGGGGGGGGGGGGGGGGGGGGGGGAGAGGGGGGAAGTGGGTGGGGTGGGGCGGGGAGGATGGGAGGCAGTGGTGGGGGGCAGAGGGTGTAAGGTGTCGGGGAAGGGGAGGGGGTTCAGTTTTTGACATCCTCGTGTTTGTGTGGGGATAAGAGTCGTGTGTGTGTGTGTGTGTGTGTGTGTGTGTGTGTGTGTGTGTGTGTGTGTGTGCGTGCGTGCGTGCGTACGTGCGTGCGTGCGTGCGTGCGTGCGTGTGTGTGTGTGTGTGTGTGTGTGTGTGTGTGTGTGCGCGCGCGCGCGCGCGCGCTGGAGCTTAGTCCTCAGTGAAGTGTCCAATGGTCAATCTCGTCGTGCTGGTCAACGGAGGGGCATCTGTGGAGCACTTGTTCTGTGGTCTGCACGGCCTTCCTGTCCGCAGGGGCAGATTGAAGTGAGCTCCAGTCTGTGAGTTTCCCTTCGGGCAGCATCAACATTTGGTTGCTGCTGTTACCATCCTCGAGAAAGTGGACGCGGTGAGAGTCTGAATAAGGCACGATAAAATAGAAAAAAAGAAAAAAAAAACTTCACATAGAAGTATGTCTCCGCTTATATGAAAAGACTGGGGTTTTTGTTCTTTCTTTTAATTATGCAGTATACTGAAAAACAGACAAACACGTCCACTGAAATATTTGTGTTTGATTGTAAAATGTCACAGTGATTGCATTCATGAACAAGTTCAACTGACCTCCCACCTCCACCCTAGTACCCCCCTCCCCCCCACTCCACCCCACCCCTTTTTTTATACGTCCAAACAGGCGATCCCCTTTAGTTCTGGTAATGACGCATTGCTAGACTGGCCTGCATTCGTTCCACAAATCACACCTCATCTCCCCCACATCTTCCTCCTCTTATGTTCCCCCTCCTCTTCTTTGTGAGGATGGAAGGTGAGATTAACGTTCTCTTAAAAATAAGACTTTTACGGATAAGAGCAAGGAACGAATTGCTGCGCCACCAAACGAAGAAGTAAACAAATTACAAAACAAATGCAATTTCGACATATTTGGTTTTTGTCAGACAAGACAAACAACATTCAAGACAATGAAAACGAAGCACGAACGGACATTGAAGACAATAAAAACAAAGAACGAACAGACATTGAAGACAATAAAAACAAAGGACAAACAGACATTGAAGACAATAAAAACAAAGGACAGACATTGAAGACAATAAAAACAAAGGACAAACAGACATTGAAGACAATAAAAACAAAGGACGAAGATACATTCACGGTAATAAACAGAACGCAGAACAGATCATTAAGATAATTAAAAAAAACGAATGAAAAACCTGACACTCACTTATCGCCTGGAACTGGCTGCCACAAAGGCCCAGGGAAACGAGGCTGAAGGGGAGGGAAACGAGGCTGAAGGGGAGACAATTTGTTCCCAGGCCGAGGCCCGTAGGGAGTGGAGATGTCGGAGGAACAGAACAGTTGCTGTTCATCTCAGGTGATCGGGGTAGGGGCCGATTAGTCAAGGGGTTGTTCCTTAGAGAGAGAGAGAGTGCCGCTGTGTTGCCCACCTTCCTTCATCCTGTTATAACAGGGTGAGAGAGAGAGAGTGCCGCTGTGTTGCCCCACCTTCCTTCATCCTGTTAGCTAAGCTATCACAGTTGACAAGGTTCACCTGACCCATTGGAGTCAGTTTAGGCAGAGCCGCTCTTGATGACCAGTCCTCCGGCGGACTTTGCAGCCTAGGCCAACCATCTGCACCAGTGGACGGGAGTGGGGGGGGGGGGGGGGGAGGAGGGGGGAGGTGGGGAGGGGTGTGTGGAGGGGTAGGGGTGGAGGGGTGGGGGGGGGGTGTCATTTGTTACTGAGTTCTGGGTCCGTGGGTCTTTACGTTGATCCCAAGGGGGTTGAAAGGACATCTGAAGTGAGGCGTGGAACAGATAACAGTAAGTAGCAAACAAGTAGGGTAACTCTTGCTCTCAGGCGTGGAACAGATAACAGTAAGTAGCAAACAAGGGGGGTAAGTCTTGCTCTCAGGCGTGGAACAGATAACAGTAAGTAGCAAACAAGGGGGGTAAGTCTTGCTCTAACAGTAAGTAGCAAACAAGGGGGGTAAGTCTTGCTCTCATGACGAAACCATTACACGCCCATGACTCCAAACGAATAGTGCTGACGACACACAAATCGCCTAGCAGAAATGACAGCACAGAGCACACAGAACAAACAAGGAGACACCCCCAAGAGCACTGTTGACCTCTCGTGTTCCCTTTTTTTTTCTGTGCACCCCCACCCCTGCCTCCTCCCAATTCCCTCTCCCTCTTTTCTTCCTTTTCTTTTTCTTCTTTTTTTTTTTTTTTTTTTTGAGGGGGGGGGGGGGGGGGGTGGCGACCTTGGCTTCCATAGCTTGCTTGAAGATATACAATTTCCGCCTGTTGGAAGACCAGGGCTAAAGGCATGTAAGCTTTCACACTCGCTCCAGACAAAACTTCTGGGCCAATCTTTCTGAAAATGTGTATGTATGTTCATTATGGATCACGCATGATGCCCGATGTTTTGTTTTACAGTTATAGTCGTTACTAACGGATATAACGGCCCCTAACGGTTTTTTTTTTTTTAATTTATGGAATATCTCAGAAAGTACTTGGCCGATCGTGCTGAAAACTTGTAGGCCTATTCATTATGGGTCACGGATGATGCCCGATGTTTTAGTTTACCAGAATAGCCGTTACTAACGGCTATAACGGCCCAGAACGGTTTTTCTTCTTTATGGAATATCTCACGCGTGTTCAAGATAAACTGGGAGTACGTTTATATGCTTTGCATCTTGTTTTCCTTCTGTGTGTGACGGCCGTAAGTAATTTTGATTCCTACAACCTGTGTGACGTTACGCGTATTTTCTGCGGAACTGCTACAGATGACATTTTTCGAGCATGCGCATATGAACAATTGTGTCTCTTCTGAATTAAAATCCAGCATGCACATGCAAAACAGACACCGAAGGTCATGCCGACTGTCATTCTTAAAGCCACTTCGTCATTCTTAAAGCCACTTCGTCATTCTTAAAGCCACTTCGTCATTCTTAAAGCCACTTCGTCATTCTTAAAGCCACTTCCAACTATTTAATGCCACTAGCACATCTTTGAAGTCTGACACGAAGGTCATGCGACTGTCATTCTTAAAGCCACTTCCAACTATTTAATGCCACTAGCACATCTTTGAAGTCTCGAGCATTTTCAGTTTTTGCGTCTCTCTTTTCGTGTGTAAAACCTGTTCTTGAGCGTAAATGTGACGATGTACTGTCGATGTAACTGTTTCATTTTCTTTTTTTTTTTCTTCTTTTTTTACACGTCTTCTCGTTACTGCTCTTGTTTACTAAAAATAAATGTAACGAGTTTCTTACCGAATTAAAAAAAAAAGCTTCTAGGTTCAGATTCAGGAAAAGCAAAATCTCTTATGAACAATGGTAGTGAAGTGCTTTGACGCACTTGTCAGTGTGTGTGTGTGTGTGTGTGTGTGTGTGTGTGTGTGTGTGTGTGTGTGTGTGTGTGTGTGTGTGTGTGAGTGAGTGAGAGAGAGAGAGAGAGAGAGAGAGAGAGAGAGAGAGAGAGAAGAGAGAGAGGCAGACAGGCAGACAGACAGGCAGACAGAGATAGAGAAACAGAGTACATAGAAAGGGGTGGGTACTGGGGATAACAGAGTCTGAGGGCTGTTTCTTCGAGCCAGTCAGAGATGGATTTCCTTACTTCAAATCAACGAGAGCAAAGAAAACGAGAGGAAGAACGGGAGGGGAAGATGGGAAGGGAGAGAGAGAGGGAGGGCATCCCAAAGCCACAGTCTCCACCACCGCCATCATCATCACCCTGTTTAAAAAAAAAAGAAGAAAGAATAGAAGAACCTATCTAAAAAAAAAAATTAAAAAATAGAAGAACCCATTTAAAAAAAGAAAGAAAGACAGAAAGAGTAGAAGAACCTATTTGAAAAAGAGAGAAAGAAAGAATAGAAGAAACAGCATTAAAAAAAAAAAAAAAAAGACGAAAAGAACAGAACTTCGCTGTTTTTTTTTTTAAACCAACGAAAAACCCCTTCCCGTCACTGCGAACCGGCAAAAAAAAACACGTTGTCCCTCGAGCGCCACTAGCAAGCAAGCAAGTACTCCCCCCCACCCCCACCCCAACCCCACCCCTCACCTCCTTCCCGTCCACAAAAAGACCCGGCGACTTTTCCCCCGCATACCCAAACATCGCTCTCATTTTCATAAGTCCACAAGTCCTGCTTGAGCAGCAAGACCGTCCGTTTATTGTCATGCATACGATCACGACGCAGCGACGAAGACGAACAAACAAATCGGCCGCAATTTACGGTCGCGGACGTCGGGAGGGATTATTTCCCTTGGTGGCGCTTCCAGACGGGAATGAAGTCGCCCAAGAGCCAGAAATTGCAAGCATTAGCAGCCAGTCAGTGGCTCGTCCACAAGATTTGCCAAGTAGTTTTTATCTCCCTTTGTTCACTAAATGCGACGCTGAAGAGGAAAGATGGTGTTGGTTTTGTTTTGGTTTTACTTTACTTTTTTTCCTCTCCCTCTCACCAGATTTTGTTGGAAGGGTTCGCGGAGGGAAGGGTCCCGGGAGGGTGGGGGAGATTGGGATGGGGGGGGGGGTGGGGGGCGGGGAGCTGGCGAGTGAGAGGGACAAAGAGGTAAGAAAGGGACAAGGATAGGGAGAAGAATTGGGAGGGGGTAAGCGGAGTGTGTTTGTGTGTGTGTGTGTGTGTGTGTGTGTGTGTGTGTGTGTGTGTGTGTGTGTGTGTGTGTGTGTGTGTAAGTGTGTGCGTGCGTGTGTGTGCGCGCGTGCGTGCATGTTTGTGAGGGAGAGAGAGAAAGAGAGAGAGACAGAGAGACAGAGATCGACAGAGAGAGAGAGAGAGAGGAGAAAGAGGAGAGAGAGAGAGATTGAAGGTGTTGAGAGGCAGCTGAAAGGGCGGGGGGGGGGGGGGGGGGGGGGGAGGAGGAGGGTAGAAGTGGGGGAGGAGGAAGGCGGTTTTAAACAGAAACAAGCTTTGATATATGTTTGCTTGTGTGTGCACACTTGCGTGTGAAGAGCGACAAATAAGAACATCATCGTCTTTCAATGACCATTTGACCCCAAAACGACAGCTTCGTTTTCTCACAGCAGGGAAATTTCTCACAGCAGAGGAAATAGGGGACAAAGGTTAGGGAATGATTTCTGGCATTCTTCTCACAACCGTCACAGAGGAAATGCTGGACTGAGCGAAATCTGGACAAAAAGTCAGAAAGCACAGGAAAGGAATTGTATGGCTTGACAATTCTGTACAAGTTGATCGTCAGTATTTCTTGTTGCTCAGGTTTTGTGTGTCTTTGTAAGGAGAAGAGAGAGAGAGAGAGAGAGAGAGAGAGAGAGAGGGGGGGGGGTGTGGGGTCGGAAGAGCATCATTACTATGTATTCACGCATCAAACGACATGTTATCTGAAAAGGAAATGAAAGACAGCCAGATTTATGGGACACACTGAGTAATGCACCTATAAGAACAGATTTTTAAAACAAAGCCGCCAGCCGTCTCGGATTTGTCTGTAATCTACCTACTTGTTTTCTTTTTAATCATTCGAGCAATCCACAATTTACTGGTGTGTAGAAATCCAGAATATCAAATTTTTACAAAATTTGTTCAGGGAAAATTTTGTATGCATATAGTGTGTTGAAGAATGAAGTTGATGTGTCCGAACCTAGCCCGATTCTACATATTTTTTTTCTTCTTGTTTTTATATAATGTACTCGTGTAGAACCAGCATGGTGTTTTCCACAAGCCATGAACTGTTCTGGACGGTAATTTTGTTATATTTAGCTCTCTAGTGAGATGTCAAATGTGTTCAATCCTAACCACCCATCCCAACCCCTATTCTCCGACTCATAAACTTTCATTCCACAGGGTAAACAACTGTACAACACACGCAGTACAAATCATTGTACAGTCGAAGACAGTTCTTTGCAAGTGCATTAGGGAACAAAATAGCCAACAGTATCGACAGCTGTGTAAAACCAATTCCGCACCTATGAATATCAGTATCAAGAAAAATGGCAGTGGTAGCAGCATTGTGTTAGTAGGAGTTGTAGTCGCAGTGTTTCTGATGCTGCAGCTAGCGCTTGTTTCAGAAGGCGACAGTAATATCGACAGTTCTGTCTTTCGGCTTCCAGCGTTATCTGCCATCCATCACACGTCACCTGCAGAACAAACAAAGGTGTTTCTGCACCCGTGGTGCTGACAATGACGGCGAGTCAGGACGGTTGGCGTGCACAGCCTTCGATCGAAAGGTCTTCCTCACTCTTCCTCGCTCTCCTAGAAAGCCATTGGCCTCCTCTTCCCACCCCCACCCCTCCTTACTGACGGCGCTCGCGTGAAACTCTAGTTTAATTATTTTATTTCCAGGCGAAGAAAGAAAGTTTTCGCGCTGAAGTGCTATTTTCCATTAAAGGCCCAGTCCATTTGGGAAGCAAAATGTATTGGGCAATGCCACGGGGCGGTTACCGACACGCTAAGTTGAAATCTCCTGAGAGTGGTCTCCTTTCACTGTTCGTGACGACGTCAATAACACCGTGGGTTCTCTCCCTTCCGCGGGTCTTCGCTCCTCAGGTGGACGTGGTCGTGAACCATCTCGCGCAGCTTGTGTTACAAGACTGCTTACCAAGTTGTGATCTGTCAGTATTAAAAGACAGCTCCACGACAGCCCAGTCCTGGCGTGAACTCGGCTGTTTGGTCGTAAATGGACGCTTCTGGTAACAGTTTTAGATCTGACCAGTAAAAAAAAAAAAATAAAAAAATAAAAAAAACGTAACTAACTTTTCCCTTTCCTTTCTGTAGCCCAGAAAGCTACAGGACCAGAATCTTTGTTTCTCACGAAGTTTTCAGCATGCTGAAGCGTTCATTTCCTTCCTTTTTTTGCCGCTGAAAGCTTGCTGGGTTATCGGGACAAGAACCTTTCCTTTTCACAAATGTTTTTGCTTTCGAAGTGTTTTAATCTCCTTCCTCTGCCGGTATATCTCTTTCCTCAGTATCTTTCCTTTTCACAAATTTCAAAAGAGTTGGGGTTGTTTTTTTCTCGATCCGCCCAGATAACAAGGACGAACAAGTTAGAAGACAAAACACGACGCGTTTCGACCTCTTAGGTCTTCTTCAGGAAAGATAAACAGTGTTCAGGACAAAGAAGGCGAAGAACGAGCAATTACTACTCATCTTCTCGAATTTGGCGCAAGATCAGTGATTGCTCGTTCCTTATTTTCATCGTCCTTAATGTTGTTTATATTGCCTGAAGAAGACTTGAGAGGTCGAAACACGTCGTGTTTTGTCTTATAATTTCTTTGTTCCTGTTCTCTGGCGGATTAACTAACATTTTTTCTTTTCAAAATTTGTTTTAGTTTCCGCCTGCAGTATCTCACTTTGAAATAACCTTTCACAAAAAAAATTTTCAGGTTTTTGTTTATTCTTAAAGCAACTTTGTCTCAATCCTGTGCCATTTTATCTTTCCCCAGTATTTTTCCTTTTCACAAATGTTTCAGTTTTCGAAGTGTTGTTATCTCTTTCCCGTGCTGTTTTATCTCCTTCCCGTGCCGTTTTATCTTCCTCCCTTGCCGTTTTATCTTCTTCCCTTGCCGTTTTATCTCATTCCTGTGCTGTTTTTATTTCCTTCCCGTGCCGTTTTTATCCCCTCCCCGTGCCGTTTTATCTCATTCCATACCGTTTTTAACTCCTTCCCGCGGCGTTTTTATCTCCTTCCCGTGCCGTTTTTATCTCCTTCCCGTGCCGTTTTTATCTCCTTCCCGTGCTGTTTTATCCCATTTCCATACCGTTTTTACGTTCCTCCCGTGCCGTTTGTATATCCTTCCCGTGCCGTTTTCATCTCATTCCCATACCGTTTGTATATCCTTCTCGTGCCGTTTTATCTCATTCCCATACCGTTTTTTCTCATTCCCGTGCCGTTTTATCTCATTCCCATACCGTTTTTATCTCCTTCACATGCCGTTTTTATCTCTTTCCCGTACCGTTTTTATCTCCTTCCCATACCGTTTTTATCTCCTTCCCATACCGTTTTTTATCTCCTTCCCATACCGTTTTTTTATCTCCTTCCCTGGCCGTTTTTATCTTCTTCCCAAGCCGTTTTTATCTCCTTCCAGTACCGTTTTTATCTCCTTCCCGTGCCATTTTTTTTTAACCTCCTTCCCGTGCCGTTTTATCTCTTTCCCGAGCCGTGTTTTTAACTCCTTCCCGTGCGTTTTATCTCATTTCCATCCGTTTTTATCTCCTTCTCAAGCCGGTTTTTTTTGTTGTTTTTTTTAATCTCCTTCCTCAGTCTCTCACCTTTTTCACAAAGTAATGTTTCAATTTTTGAAGCATGTTTTTTTGTGAGTCTTTTTTTTTTTAAATCTCCTTCCTTCCCGTGCCTCTGAAAGCCGCTGTCTGTCAGGACTGATATCTTTCCTTCCGACGCCGCCGTGGATGACTCTGGAAGCGTTTATCAGGGTGTCAACACAATGGAAATCCATGCATCTTTGTAGGAGAGTGCTGTCAAAGGTGCACGGGCTGACAGGGCTGTAAAAGCAGCCCGGCGGTGAGGGGAGTGAGGGGAGTGGAAGGGAGTAGGGGTGGGGGGAAAGGCGGGAAGGAGGGAAGGGGGTCCATTGTGAGGGGATGCGCCCGGGGATCGATATCATCTCCTGCCAGCCTCATCCTTTTTATCTATCAGCAAGATGGCTTCGGCCCCATCCATCACATTAAGCATGGATGGAGGGAATCCATCTTTCGTTCTCATCACCATTAAAAGGGTTGTCCAGGTGGGAATTGCCCGGCCGATCAGGTGAAGCTGGCCCCCGTCTCCGTCGTTTCATTAAGACAGCCGGCTTTAATGGCCGGGGCCTTTAGCCAGAGGAGAAAGCGCCGACAGGCTATCTGTTGACACACACGGGCCTGTCTGGTCTTCTCCCTCTACTGTCCTATTCCCCCCCCTCCCCCCCACCCACCCCTCTCCCCCCTCCTCCCCACTCCCCCCTCCTCCTTTTCCTTTCCACCTCTGCCTGTGGGAGCTAACGGTGCATGAAGGCACGGAAATGGAGCGTCGCAATATTGCTGGAGAACTCGGGGCCCAGGGTCTTTGCCGGGCAATCAAGTCAGTGACGATTTCATCGCTGTCTGTTTTATGTCCGCGGCGCCCTGGGACCTGGACCAAGCCAGGTGAGGAGCCCATGCCGTTGCCTGTGGCCAGGCCGGCCAAGGCCAGCTAGCAGGCATCAGGCAGACTGCCTAGCCTGCAGGGGCAACGACGCGGCCGGCCGACCGACCGACCGACCGACCGACCAACCAACCAACCAACCAGCCAGCCAGCCAGCCGGCCAGCAGTGAATCAGCCAGCTAGAAGTGGAGTTGATGACGTAGGTGTGGAAGGCGTGGTTCCATGACGCGTGGTTTCATTCTCGCTGCTGTTTTCTTTTAATTTTTTTCGTATTGTTTGACTCTAAAAGCGCTGTTTTGACATGAACAATAATCAACATGACCGATCCTTCCCCTCCCCCCCCCTTTTCTCACCCCCTACCATCCCCTACGCCCCCACGCCCACACCTCCACTCCCAACATCCGGTTCAGTTTAGTCCTGAATCGATGAGTTGCGTTGTTGGAGTTTCAGGGGGTAAGTCATCAATGGGCTACCACAGGTAAACAAAAAGTGAAAGCGATGACTTTTCTCCGAACTTGAATGTCACGTGGAGAGAACATATGAAAACACTAATTCAAATCTAAACGGAACAATCTTCTCAGGCTTGGGCCAACTATCTTCTAAGTCTGGGAGCTACGTATTTTATTACATTGCTTCGCTGATATGTTTGTGTAAATATCACTTGATGTTCTCCATGTAAGTGTGTTCACGTCTGATTAATTAAACCGTCACATCGTGTTTATCTCAACACCAAGGGTTTGTATACAACAGCCGCCGTACAAAACGAGACAAGAGCGAGATCCAGTTCCCTGATTCAAACACGTCCCGAGGATCCACCCGTATCAGACGGGAACGTGAGACTGACGACGACGGAAGAGGCAGCCCCATATCGCCCATCCTCAATCAAACTCTATGACGTGAGCGCTCATCCAGACAGGCGGAGGCTGAAAGGGGGGAGAATTAACGGTGACACGTGCTGCTTCTCGCTCTGACAGTTCGGCCCAATGTTACTTCGCGGATGGGCCGGAATTAAGTCACCTCGAC
This sequence comes from Conus ventricosus, assembly GCA_018398815.1. NCBI lineage: Eukaryota > Metazoa > Mollusca > Gastropoda > Neogastropoda > Conidae > Conus > Conus ventricosus. The sequence goes on from CM031598.1 coordinate 84,363,962, forward strand.
TTCAAAGCGAGAGAGGGAAAACTTGTCGCAGCAGAAAGTGCGCCCTTAGGGTTGCCCGTCGCCCATTCATCACAAAGAACGCCCGCAAGGTGCCAGGTAGCAAAAAAAAAAAGCAAGTTGCTTTTCTCCCCCTTCATCCCGGCCGCCATGTTGCTCTCAGATCGAAGGCGACTTGACGGGAAGACACAAAGCGCCCTGTCGGCCATGACCGCCAGCAAGAGGAGGTAACTGACAGGCGGAAACTGAGGCCTTTTCCTCTTCCAATAAAGCCTGGGAGAAGCGATCAGAATACGATCCCCAACCGGAATCTTCTTTTCCTCCAAACAATAAGTTCACCTGGGCTGCCAACTTGGGTCGATTCTTTGGGTGGGGAGAGAGAGAGAGGAGAGAGAGAGAGGTGGGGAGGGGGTGTTGAAATATGAGATTCGGGTCCCTTACGAGATGAAAATCGTTGGAGGGTTTCATTCTCCGGCGCCAGCGTTCCTGATTGGAGCGGGAAAGCTTCTCACGAGCTTGCCCGTGTTCCCCTGACAAGTCACTCCGCTGAGAGAGCGAGCAGAACGGCTCCGGCTGCCAGAGCCCAGCATCAAATGTCTGTAGTCCAAGATGCAAACATACCTGAAAAGGAAATGCAATTTCCCGCGCGTTCAGCTTGGTCCCTATCTCAGCCTGTGGTCTTGGGAGCTGAAGGGAATTTATCAATAATCTCTCTCTCTCTCTTCTCTCTCTCTCTCTCTCTCTCTCTCTCTCTCTCTGTCTCTCTGTTTCTCTCTTCTTTCTCTCTGTCTCTCTCTCTCTCTTGTCTTCTCTTTTCTTCTCTCTCTCTCATTCTCTCTCTCTCGCTCTCTCTCTCTCTCTCTCTCTCTCTCTCTCTCTCTCTCTCTCTCTCTCTCTCTTCTCTCAGACACCGTAGGGCCTACGGACCGATGCCAGGAGCGGACTACATAAGGGGAGACAATTTCCTGCCTTGTGGTAAGTAGCGGTGCGAGAGAGCGGACCAACGGGGAGCCAGGGAAGACGCTGAGATGAAAACGGTGTTTGTAATACTCTGGGTAAACAAGAACATAGTGCGTATAACTTTCATCTGTTCTTCTGGTCTGCGATCGGCTCTTAGGACATTACGGGGAGATTTGGACGAACACGGTGATGTGAGTTTTCCAACTGGTTTACCAATCGCCGGCAAAGGCGTTTCTGGAGCGGCCGGGTCTGTATCGGGGAAGGAAATGGGTTCGGTTGAAGATTTAGGCATGGGAAGCAGCGGGGGGGGGGGGGGGGGGGAGGGGGGGGGTTTGGGAGGGTGAGGTTGGGTGTTGGCGAGGATATGGATGGATGGGTTGAAGGGAGGGAGGGAGGCTGTAAGCCAGAGTCTGTAGAACAAGTCGCTGTATGGACAGTATGCCCGGGTTGTAGAGAGCGTTGAGGAGAGTAAAATTAAAAAAAAAAAACAAAAAACAAAAAGTTGCTTTAGGTTTTTTCTGGCTCTTGGCGTGGAACTCGGTTTGACTTCGGTTAAAGAAACATCTCATCTCTGCCCCGAGTTTAAAAAAAAAAAAAATAGGAATTAAACATACCTGTTTTGACAAGAATTCAGAGTTGTGTTATGTATGCTGAGGGGGATGGGGAGGGAGGGGGGAGGGTGAGGTTGTGGAGGGAGATAGGAAGGAAGGTTTGATGTGTGTTGACTTTGTTGTGAATGGTGGCGAAGAAAGCATTGAGCCGTTGACGCCAGAAGTGCTCTTTATCAAAATTAGGCTATTCACTTTATCAACTTTTAGCGAATCTTGTTCTTCTGTCATACTTAGTTAAATTACCGAAAACCCCGTTTTTTTTTTTTTTCGTTTTTCTAAAAATATGAGGTGGCAGATTTTTGTATTAGATTGTTTCAAAAATCTTATTGTTTATTGTCATTGTGAGCATTGTGTTGATAACTTTTGGGGAAAAGCTTGACGGTGTTGAAAAGCTCGTTTTTTTTGGAGAGGTGATTGATGAAACGTGGTGTGATGTGTGTGTGTGTGTGTGTGTCGTGTGTGTGTGTGGTGTGTGTGTGTGTGTGTGTGTTGTACGTGTGTGCGTTCCGTGCGTGAGGGTTGTGTGTGTGTGTGTGTGCGCGCGCGCGCCGCGTGGGTGTGTGTGAAGTATGAGGCAAGATGAAGACATATCAATAAAATGTCGCCCCAAAAAGAACATAGAATGAGTACAGCATTACAAAACGCAAAAATAGTCGGTTTTTTTTTGCTTTTATCGAGGTGTTGATACTTAAAATTGTAAAAACATTTTTTATGTTGTATCGTTTTAAATTTTCCTCTGCAGCTATTGCATGTAATCATGGTGATTTTCATCATGAACTGCATGTGGACTCTTTGATCCCATTGAAAATCTGTAAATAGTGAATATAGCGACATGGCAGTTTCGTGCTCTGACATAGACCGACCTCAATTTCGGTCTGGTTGTATTTCTAATGAAAATGACACAAAGAAATACCTATCTGGCCTGACTTTTGCCACGGATATTTTGTCCTCTTATACTAACCGTGGAGAGAAAAAAAAAGGGCGGAACGAAAGAAAAAAAACAACAATACTTGTTTGGAGGATAATACCTGCAGAAAACAAAAGAAAGAAAGCTGAACAAACACATGAGTGGTTAAGACTTAAACATTTCCGTTTTCAGAAGAAACGTGACACGAAGGAATAAAAACCTATCCCTAACCCTAACCCTAACCCTATTCCTAACCCTAAACGGGGGGAGAGTAAATGAGCCGGGGGGAGTACGATACGGGGAGTTAATTCAGTGATCGGCTGCTACACAAACCTAGTTATAGACTCAACTTGTCTTGTGTGATAATGGACTCTGCACTATGGGCCAGAAGTCGTTGTTTCGATTGGCTTTCAGAGGATGGTAATTAATCAAAAGTAGTACCTTCTCTCAACCGTGTCACTTGTTTAACAGAGTTGTCAAACGCGCGTAATGTAAATTTGTTGGTCTATAAAACGGAGTATCGTTTTTCATGACCGTTCAAAGTGATTTGGATTCTTCTCTATTCTCTCTTCTCTCTCTCTCTCTTCTCTCTCTCTCTCTCTCTCTCTTCTTCTCTCTCTCTCATTGTCCTCCTTATCTCTCTCTTTCTTCCACGAAGCAGTACGCATGCACACTGTTATCATCTCTCTCTTTCTTTTACGCACGCATGTGCACGCACGCATGCACCACGCAAACACACACACACACCACCGCACCACACTCACGGACACACAAACGCAACCCACACACCGAACACACATCGACGACACGCATGCACGACGCAAGCACGTACGCACGCACGCAAGCCACAACCACAACACACAAAACACACCACACACACACACAATCACACAACACACACACAACACCGTTATCGACGGTAGAGCTAAGGACTGCGATAGTACAGAAGATAAGGTCAACACAATTTACATCTCTTCTTTCTCTCTCTCTCTCTCTCTTCTCTCTTATCTCTCTCTCTTTTCGTAAACGCCACCCCTTCCCCCCGCCAACACCCACCCATCCCACCTATTCCTCACTCATCACCAACACCACACACAACAACTATTCGATTTTTACGGCAGAAACAAAAGAACACAGTCAGATAGTCATTGAGCTATTGGTGCCAGCATCTTGTTTTATGGCCACTACCACCTGCACAATCACCTGTTCTGACGTAAACGACTGCGTGGGATCAGTACTTCATCATTGTAACAAAGCCTGGTATGGTGGTGTCAAACGATGACAGATCTCTTATTGGTGCTGAAAGCTTTGGACGCAAATCTTCTGGACCGTTGAAATTCATGCAGGAATAACAGAGAGCGTGGTGAGTTTGCATGTTTTTTTGTTGTTGTTGTTGTTGTTGTTGTTGTTGTTGTTGTTGTTGTTGTTTTCTTCTCTGAATCTTCACTTTTGGTCACAGTGAATTTGTAGATCAGGTCATTCCATACAATGGGAGAGAAGAAAAAAAACGACAAAAGAAACAAAACATAAAAAAACGCAATACCCATTTCATATTTTGTCCTTACTATCCACGCATTTTTGTGTACATGTCGTTACATTTCCACTTGTTCATCACTCGTCGTAAGCTGGTCTGAAGTAAGCAGTAAGAAGAGTTATAAACAAAAACAAAACAAATGTTCTGTGAAGCCACAAATACATCATGCAGAAGGCGGACAAGTAGGACAAAAGCATAAACCATAAATATCATTACCAACTGCTCACAACACCCCACCACCACCACCACCACCACCACGCAACCCTCTTCCTCTAAAAGAAAAAAAAGAAGTAGAAGAAGAAAAGAAGAAGAGGAAAGAAGAAGAAGAGAAGACGAAGAAATAAGGAAGAAAAGAAAGAAGAAGAAGTTGAAGAGACGAGAGAAGAGGAAGGAGGAGGAGGCAGGAGGAGGAAGAAGATAAAGAAGAAGGAATCGTCACAACAAGAATTCCCTATTTCAGAAGTGTGGTTTCATATAACCTCTATGCCAGGACTGCGTTTGGACGTTCAGTCATGTAACGGACCACGTTAATCCTCCCAACAGTACAGTCGAACAGGTAGGTATTTCAAACATGGGCTTCCCCACCGCCCTCTGGTGATTTTAGCCACAGTGCGGGGTCTTTAGTGGGGTGTAGGACGACGACCTCATTCATTGTTCTTGTGGACTGCCGGTGTCGGGCGTGGAAAATTACACTGCGGGAGAAAAAAAACACCTACAGGAGTGTTATTTTCCTAGGAAGTTTACACTCCTTTCCACAGGGAAAAAACATGTCTACGCCCAGGAAATTACCTACCCAAGGAAAAAAAAAAGAATGCTTGTTTTCTTTCATATATTTTTTCATTCTTCCATGGATTAAATCTTTAAAAATTTCTTTTTTAAGAAACGTTTAACACTCGCATGGAAAAAAACCTTTCGAAGTGCCCCAGAGTTCAACAAATCCTTTTTTTTTGGCCTTTCAGCTCTGCCAAGGGGGGTGTGATCGGACACTTCTTCATCTCCACTTTGAGTTATACCACGCACTTCCTTCCGAGATTGCAGTGTTTCTTTCTAGGAAAATACACTCCAGTGTTTTTTTCCCTGGAAGTCTTTTTTGCACTTACCCCGGCATCAGGCTACAACAGGACGAATGCACCAATACGGTGAGTTTAGTGGGTTGGGGGTTGGGGGAGGGGTAGGGGGTGGGGTAGGGGGTGGGGAAAGGGCAGGAATGATCGCAGAAAATGAGACAGAAAAAATTCCAAAGATTTCTCGGAGTGAGAGAGAGAGCGAGGAGAGAGGAGAGAGAGAGAGAGAGAGCTGAGAGGAGAGAGAGAGAGTATGTATGAATGAATGATGAAATGATTGATTGATGAATGAATGAATGGATAAACGAATATGGTTTATTTGCGGTAGCGTTACAAAGCCATTCAAGAGGATGGCGAGAGATGAGAGAGAGACGAGAGAGAGAGAGAGAGAAGAGGGCGAGATTGAGAAAGAGAGAGAGAGAGAGAGAGAGAGAGAGAGAGCGAGAGAGACAGGACAGGACAGAGACAGAGACAGAGACAGAGAGAGAGAGAGACAGAGAATTGACAGAGAATGGATATGAATGAAAGGTTTATTGCGGTTAAGCGTTACCAAAGTCCATTCACGAGGATGGGAGATGACGAGAGAAGGAGAGAGAAGAGAGAGAGGGAGAGAGAAGAGGAGAGGGAGAGAGAGGAGAAGAGGAGAGATGAGTAGAGAGAGAGAGAGAGATGAGAGAGAGAGAGAGAGAGAGTCAGGACTGACAGACTGGGACAGACAGAAGACAGACAGAGAAGAGAATGAATGAATGAATGGTTTTATTGCGGTAAGCAAAGCCATTCACGAGGTGGTGAGATGAGATGGAGAGAGAGAGATGAGAGAGAGAGGATGTGAGGAGGAGAGAGAGAGAGAGAGAGAGGAAAGAGAAAGAGAAAGAGAAGAGAGAGGGAGAGGGAGGGATACGAGAGAGAGATGAGGGAGAGGGGGGAGACGCAGAGATAAGGGTGGTGCGGGCGGGGGTCGGGGAGGGGTGTCAGGGGGAAGTGGGGTGGTGGGGGAGGAACGTTCCTCTTGTGGCTTGTACCTTGAGAATGGGCCAAACCTGTGTGGCGAAGGGTGCGCAGTGCACCAGGGACGCGGTGAAACGGTGAGAGAGAGCACTGCGCACTGCGCGGCCCGGACTGGCAGGGATGTATCCGCACCGAAAATTATTCACAACCCCGTAGACCAGTTACAGTTGCCTGCCACAGTTGTGTGTGTGTGTGTGTGTGTGTGTGGGTGTGTGTGTGTGTGTGTGTGTGTGCGTGCGTGCGTCGCGTGCGTGCGGCGTGCGTGCCTGCATGCCTGCGTGCGTGCGTGCGTGGTGGATGTGTGCGTGTGTGTGTGTGTGTGTGGCGTGGGATGTGTGTGTGTGTTGTGTGTGTGTGTGTCTGTGGTTTGTGTCTGTGTCTGTGAGAGAGAGAGAGAGAGAGAGAAGAGAGAATGAGAGAGGGAGAAGAGAGAGAGAGAGAGAGAGTGAGGAGAGAGAAAGAGAGTGAAGAGAGAGAGAGAGAGAGAGAGTTAGTTGTGGATTCTCAAACCAAAACTTTTCTTCCCCCATCCAATCTCCTAGAATGCCGTGTGTGTGTGTGTGTTGTGTTTGTGTGTGTGTGTGTGTGTGTGTGGTGTGTGTGTGTGTGTGTGTGTGGTGTGCGCGCGCGCGCGCGCGCGTCCGTTCGGTGCAGCCCGAGGTGTGTTGTTTTATGTTTCGCTTTCGGTTCCTACCAAAAATCTCTTCTCTCTCTCTTCTCTCTCTCTCTTCTCTCTCTCTCTTTCTCTTCTCTCTCCATATAACTCCAGCTGTTATCCACACCCTGTCCCTCTTCTTTCCTCCTTCCTTCTTCCTTTCTCTCTCTCGTCCATCTATTCTCTCTACTCCTCCTCCCGTCATCTGTCCCTGTTCCTGTCTTCTGTCTTGTCTCAGTCTGGTCTGTTGTCTGGTCTGTCGTCTCGTCCGTCTGCTGCTGTCTGTTGTCCGTCCGTCGTCGTCGTCGTCTGTTGTTTGTCCGTGTGTCTGTCCGACTGTCTTTTTCTCTTTCTAACTCTATCTACTCTCCTTCTCTCTCTCTCTCTCTCTCTACTTCTCTCTCTCTTCTCTTTACTGGGTGTCTTTCTGTCCAGTCCGCTCTTGTCTCTGACTGTCTGTTTTTTTATTTGTCTGTCTGTCTGTCTGTCCATGTTTCCTGTCTTGTCTTTGGTCTCTGTCTCTTCTGTCTGTCTCTTTGTCTCCCCATTCCCCTCCGGCGTACATCATTACGCCTAAACTCTCTCTCTCTCTCTCTTTTCTCTCTCTCCTCTCTCTCTCTCTCTTTCTCTCTCTCTTCGTTCAGCAGGAGATGAAGTTGTGCAGTGAGCGGACGGGAGGGCGGTCGGCCACTACGTTGCCAGCTGTGAACGCATCGTTGTGCATCGTCATTGTTTGGTGCCGGGCGGTGATTATTTTGTTGTCCATCTCTACCTACTACCTACCACCACAACCACCACCACCACCACCATCATCATAACAGCATCTTATTTCAAAATATCCATTGGGGACCGTGTTTGTATTGTCTCATCAGTTAATGAGCTCAAGTTCCTAGTTGTTGGCTTTTGAAGTGGAGGGCATTGTTTGGGAATGGATTTTGCCATGTGTTTATAGAGGACGAACCTCTCGGCCTAATTGAGACACGGCTGGGAATTCATTCATTTTTCACTGGCCGTTGTATTAATGTAATTGCTTCCCGTTTCTATTAGTTCTTTACAGCAAGCCCGTGTTGCGGTTTTTCTGGCTCCTCTCCCGGCCCCACCCCACCCCCTCCTCCTATCCATCTCTCAATACAACTATTCCCTCCCCCCTTCCCTCACCCTCGTCCTGACTTTTTTGAAGTTGAAATGTGGAGTATTGTTTCTGTCTTGGTGTGTGTTCAGAGGGTCGAGGGCGGGGGGAGGGGGGGGGGGGGGCATCCCCTTCGCTGCATAATGTTGTTGATGGATATCTACTTTGATTGCCAAACGGGGGGCCCAGGCGATCGTTGTTAGTGTATAGCCCCACCAGTCTTGTTCAGAAAACGAAATTAAATTGGACAGCTCTTGCTGGGACGGGTTTAGTTAGATTGCCGCGGAGATCGACACCGCACGCCCGTTGTCTGTGTCTTTCAGGTTTTGGAAAAAGGGAGGGTTGGGCAGGATGGAAACATTTTGGTAAAAAACACATAACGGTAATGAGGAACTTGTGTCAGGGCCTTGTTTACCCGCCATCCAACAAGGGTTCCATTTATTTATTGTCTTAAGCGTCAGGGGCAGCGGTGCTGCGTTTGGAGATTGTTGGGGTGGGCGTGGGGGTGGGGTGGGGTGGGTTAGGGGTTGGGGTGGGGTGCTTGTGTACCAAAGGTTGGGCTGGACGTTCCCCAGCTGGGGTGGAGCAGAGTATGATCTGGTCGTTTTGATAAGAAAACCTCCGCGTTCCCCCGCACCACTACCACCGCTCTCTCTCCTCTCTCTCTCTCTTCTCTCATCTCTCTCTCTCTCTCCTCTCTCTCTCTCTCTCTCTCTCTCTCTCTCAACCGCTCTTCTCTCTCTGATTCTCTCTGTCTCTCTCTGTCTCTGTCACTGCCTCTCTCTTCTTTCTCTCTCTCTCTCTCTCTCTCTCTCTCTCTCTCTCTCTCTCTCTCTCTCTCTCTCTCTCAATCCCTCTTCCCCTCTCTCTCTCTCTCTCTCTCTCTCTCTCTCTCAGGCGAGGAGGGAGGGGAAAGCGTTGGAACAATTGAAAGTGTGTGTGCACAAAAGTCAGCATAATTATTTTAGTGACGGAGGCACGGTGAGCCACGGCAGCGAGCGAGCGAGCGAGCGAGAGAGAGAGAGAGAGAGAGAGAGAGAGAGAGAGAGAGAGAGAGAGAGAGGGAGAGAGAGAGAAAGAGAGAGAAAGAGAGAGAGAGAGAAGGGTGGGGGGTGGGGGGTTGGTGGTATGAAGGAAGGGGAAGGGAAAAAAGGAGAATACAGAAGTGAGAAAACTGTCACTTGTGACAACGATCAAGGAGCAAAATCGAACCAGTCGCCCGTGGCGAAGTGGTTAGCGTCGCGGACTTCCGGCTGGGAGGTCGTTGGTTCGATTCCTATCAGAGTCATGTGGGCTTTTTCTGCCCCGACCGGCTCCTACGCAGAGCTGAGTTTGCTACGGGCTCAGTTGGGAAGACTGGGACCACACAGTCGAGTTTCATCCACTTAATGGATGCGTTTCTGAGAGTGTTGCTCAAATTTCCTGACCAACACGGCAGGTGCCTGTATCTCTCGGGCCTGGTTGACGCCGGGGTACATTATGAAAGAAAGCGTAGAGTACAGCCCTGTCATGCAGTCTCAGAGCGGAACGGAAATCCGTAGTATCATCTTCATCATCCTCGTTCTCATCGATCAGCATTAAAAAAAAAAAGTCTCAAATAAATTCTGTGGACCTTCATGCCCTGCTCTCATGGTGACCTCAATTTCGATGTCCTCTCCACGTCTGTGGCCTTCTTTTGATTCTGTCGAGGTCACCGGTATCGGCGAGTCCATGGGGACTGTCGTTGAACGGACGTAGTGACGCCCTCCGGAGGGACAGCTCACTCACGCCGGCTCCGCGACTAAGCATTTATTGTCGCCAGTAGGGGGGCTCAGTAGGTGGTGTCCTGCGTATGTTGGATCAGAACAGGCGCCACTGAACACCACCGAAGTGACTCGGCAGCAGTGCGGTGTCTCCTCCGGTGGGTTGCCTCTTGACGACTTGACATTGACTGCTCCCTGTGGATTGCCGGTGCCGGGACTGCGGCGGGGCCGACCGGGCTGTGGCTGTGGACGGGGTGTCGGACTGAGCGGCGTGGGTGCACTGCCTCTGAGGTGGCACAGAGGACGGGATGGGACGGGACGGTCTGTCTGTCTGTCTGTCTGTCAGTGTGTCTGTCTGTCTGTCTGTCTGTTTGTTCTCTCTCTCTCTCTCTCTCTCTCTCCTCTCTCTCTCTCTCTCTCTCTCTCTCTCTTTCCTCTCTCTCTCTCTCTCTCTCTCTCTCTCTCTCTCTCTGAGAGATTAAGAAATTCCAGACTGCATCATAAAAACGTACAAGCTATCCAGAATTACTGTTATTGCCCATTCGGATTCCGAAGGTGTTTTACCAGTCACAAAGTGCAACTTCTGGTATTCAGTGCAATTTGTGGTATTTCCGCGCAATTTGTGGTATTTCCGCGCAATTTGTTTTCTTTCTGCAATGAACCTTTTTTGTTTTCTGTCTCCAGGCTTTTTTTTATGTTTGACTTGTCTTTTCTGTCCGCTGGTTCGTCTCTCTCTCTCTCTCTCTCTCTCTCTCTCTCTCTCTCTCTCTCTCCTGTCTCTCTCTCTGTCTCTGTCTCTCTCTCTCTCTCTGTTCTCTCTGTCTCTCTCTGTGTCTCTCTCTGTGTGAGTCTCTCTGTTTCTGTTTCTGTTTCTCTCTCTCTCTCTCTCTCTCTCTCTCTCTCTCTCTCTCTCTCTCTCTCTCCCTCTCTCTCTCTCTCTCTCTCTCTCTCTCTCTTTCTCTCCCTCTCTCTGTCTCTCTCTCTCTCTCCTCTCTCTCTCTCTCTCTCTCCTCTCTCTCTCTCTCTCTCTCAGAACACCTTGTTTAATTATGCTCATTATTACTCATCCCCTTCAAATGGGGCCAAGGCCTTTTCTTGAGAGATAACAATAACGACAACGATAACGATAACGATATTTTATTCAAAAAAGGCCAACGCCCCATTTGAAGGGAAAAGATGTGTAACTAACAGAAAACTTTTCACGTACTTCAGTGTACAAAATCAATACGAAAATATGCTCGGTGTTTATATGAATTACAATAACATTATATTATATACTGTTCCGCCGTTTAATCGACTTGTACAGATACATTAAGAAAATCAGATACATAGAAAAATCATTCATGACACCTTTATTTCTTGACAACAAAAGTAGGACTAAACTAAATAATGATGGCCTGCTATAACAGTTGGCAGGAATACGTTTTGCTCTTAAACCATGAAGTACTGGGCCACACAAAACGAAGTGAACTTCGTCCTCTACACTGGATCCACACACAGGGCACAGCAAAGACTTGTTATCTTTCTTTATACCTTTGCCTATGCACTGATATGTCAGAGACACCTAAACTAAACTTTGTTGAAGCACATTTTGTAGATCTGTTCATTTCTATTCCTATGTATGGTTCTGCTAAATGCTTTATTGTGAATAGTCTGTACATAGAGAATCTGTCACTACTTTGGACATGACGACAATCCCAGTCTTGCCATCTACAGTCTACCATGCGTTGCTTAAAATACGCAAAAAAAGAAGAAGAAAACCTTGGGATTTGACCCTACAAACGAAAAACCATGAATACATAAACATTTTCGAATGTTCGTTGCCCTAGTAACTTTACCTCTGGCATCAGAGAGAGAGAGAGACAGAGAGAGAGAGAGAGAGAGAGAGAGAGAGAGAGAGAGAGAGAGAGAGAGAGAGAGAGAGAGAGAGTGAGAGAGAGAGAGAGAGAGAGAAGAGAGAGAGAGAGAGAGAGAGAGAGAGAGAGAGAGAATGAAATCGCTTCTTTTTCTCCCGTTTCATTATATGTGAATTTTACATTAAAAAAATATATTTGTACATTTTCACAGGCAGGTGACACGAGTTTCTCTTGGCTTGTTTGGTCGCCTTTTCAGAATCATTAGAATCTCTCTCTCTCTCTCTCTCTCATCTCTCTCTTCTCTCTCCTCTCTCTCTCTCTCTCTCTCCTCTCTCTCTCTCTCATGATTAGATAAGGCAGCAGCTCAGAATGAAACAGTTCACTCATACGCTTTGAAGAAATTCTTAGGAGTAGGTAATACGATTCCAAATGACCTTGTAAACGGTGAAACTAAAAGATATTCCATATATATAAACTCTGCTGTTAAATGCATTCGCTATTGGTCAAATTGATCACAAATGGAAGAGCGAAGAATACCTCGTAGAGCATATTGTATGCTATATGATTTAGATATTAAAAGTAAAGTAAAATGGGTGTCACAAGTGTGTACCTGCTTGCTTGAATATGGTTTGAGGTTTGTCTGATATATCCAAGGAGTGGGAAACATTATCATTTCAATCGTGAGTTTCGTCAACGATTAATGGACTGTAACTGGCAAAAAATGCACTGAATATATTCAGACCAGTAGCAGATTTGACTCATAGAAGTCTTACCTGCTACTGGATTTGAATCCACATCTGAAATATGTCACAAGATTCAGGCTTGGAATATCAAGTTTGACAGTTTAAAAAAACTTTTTGATAAAGGCTTTTGAACCCGAAAATGTTTTGTTTTTTCCATTGTGCAAAGAAGCAAAAAGAAAAAAAAGTAGTACATTTTGTTTTTGTTGTCCAGCACCCCTGAGATTTTGTGGAAAGTTTTTTCCCCCCCTAGGTAATCTCGACAACCTTCGACTTTCAAACCCCAAACTTGTAATTTTCCTCTCGAGAATTTGGTTTTTTTCTTTGGGGATGTATTTCATTTGTTTTTTTTTTTCTTCTTTGGTTTAAATTTTGGCACATTTTTTTACAAAAGTCATCTTTTTGTAATCTTTTCTTTTTTTTTATTACAATTTTCCCCTATGTATTGTTCACATTTCCCTTCATAAGGGGCCAAATTGGGCCCATTCGAATAAAATTTTCCCAGTTTCCGACTCTCCCCTCTTTTCTCTTTTCCCCTTTTCTCTCTCTCTCTCTCTCTTTTTCCCCTCTCCCCCCTCCTTCTGTTTTGTGGCTAACCCTTTTATTCCCCTCTCCCCTTCTCTCTCTTTCTCTCCCCTTTTCTCTGTTTAAAACAAAATGTCCATTTATTTTACAAAGCCTTCAAATTGCGTTTGTTCTGGTTTTTTTGATTAGATACTAAATATGTTGTTTTAAATTTTGGGATTTGGGGTATGGAAATTTTGTTTCCCCTTTTTGAGGGGGGAAAGGCAACCCATTCATGAAAAAAACTTTCCGTTTCCCTTTCGTTTTGTTCTCTCTCTCTCTCTTCTCTTCTCTCTCTCCTCCCCTCTCCCCCTCTCTCTTTCTCTCTCCTCTCTTCCTCCCTGTCGCATATTTTAAGTGAAAAAAATTTGGCCCCCCCAACTTCTTTTTGAGCAATGTTCCAGTTTGCTGCAGCATTTAAAAATTTTCTTTAACGCCCTTCCCCCCTTTTTTCCCCCTTCGTCCCCTTTGCAAACGTTTTCTGCTTTCCACCCCCCACTCTCCCCTTTAGTTGTTTCCCCCTCGCCCCTGACACACCCTTGTCTCCCCCCCTCATAAAAATTTTTTTTCTAAAAAAAAAAAAAAAAAAGAAAGTCCCCCATTTTGGGGACAGCAAAATTTTTTAGTTTTTTTTAAAAAAAAGATTATTCTTTATGTTTTTTTCGATGGTTTTTCTTTTTGCTTTAATTGGTTCCTTAGCCCTTTTTTTTCCCCCGCGATGTTAATTTTAAACAAACCTTATTTAACTCAAAATTAAATTTGTTAAATAAAAAATAAAAAACCTTTTTTTTGTGGTTAACCCATTGCCTTTTTAACCCCAAACCAAAAACCCTGTTAAATAAAAAAAAAACTTTGTTTTTGGGTTTTCCGATTTTGGACAAAAATTCAAATTTCAAAGTATTTCATTTTAAGCGAGGGTTTTGTTTTTTTTTTTCCTAAGCCGGTTTTTGTGTTTTGTATTTTATGTACCAAAAGGTTTGGGATTGGGTTAAAGCCCGCGCATTTTAATGAAAAAGATTCAGTTTTGTTTTTCGACCGTTTGGTTTAATGTTTCCCCATAACGATAAGGGGCGCGCGCACGTTTCATGTGTGGGAAAAAATTTCAACAAAAAAAACGGCCATGAACTGAAAAAAACATCCCCCGTACCTTTATCTAAAGAAGTCTCGAAAAATTATTTCTCTTTTGTCCGGGGTGAAAGGGGGTGGGGGAAAAGGGAGAGTGGAAGTTTGAACCGGACGGGAGAAAGGGTGGGGGTTTGGGGGAGGGGGGGGGATGCTGGGTGATGAAAGAGAAGCATCCTTTTGGACGTATTTCAAACGGTTTTAAAAAAAAAACCAAAAACAAACCCAAAACGAAAAACCCCCTCCTGCCTGCTTTGGCGCCACTTTTTCCTTTTTGGTCTCTGCTCACACAGAGCACACTGGGCCAAGGAAATCGGGGGATTTTCGAGGCCCAAAGAGTTTTCTCCCAAAATCCCTTTCCCCCTCCCCTTTTTCCCCCTGCTCATCTTTAAAACCCCAATTGTAAAGGGGGGAAAGGGGCGGATTGAAACGGAGCCCCAGGGAACCCCCCAAGGGAATTTAACTTGCGTTGCCCCCTTGTCCAGGAAGTTGGGCCAAGGAGAGAGGGGCCGCCGCGTTTTTGACCCCCCGGGGGCCCCAAATCTGAAGGGCACGCCCCTGAGAGAGAGGGAAGGAGGGGGAGAGAGAGAGACTCCCGAACCCCAAAAATTTAAGACACGCCCCCTGAGAGGGAGAGGGCAGAGAAGGGGAGAGAGAGGAGAGAGAGAGAGACTCGGAGAGGACCGGGAGAGCGGGAGAGCTTCCCCCAGTGGGTGTTTTTTGTCAACCCAGCGCTGCTGGCCCCGCGTTTTGGGGGAAAAAAACACTTTCCTTTTCAAATTTTGCCCTTTTTCCCCTTCAACCTGATTTGGGTTTGGGGGGGATCCTTTAGCAAATTAAGCAAAAGAACCCCGGGGCCCCGCAGCCGGCGGGCCCAATAGGGGGGGTTTTCCCCAAAACGTGAACGGCCCTTTGGGGGGGGGGGGGGGGGGGGGGGGGGGGTGGGAAAGGGGCGAGGGGAGGTTTGGGGGAGGGGCGGAGGGGGGGGTGGGTGTGGGGGGGGGGTGCGGGGTTTTGGGATTTGGGGAGGAGGAGATCGATGGTTTTCTTGTTGATTTCATTGTCCCGGGCCCCTTTCCCCGCACGCGCTCCTTGCCCGGGCGCCTTTTAAAGTCATCAAGTGGCTTTCACCCCCGAAAAGGTGAGATTGAAAATTTTTTTTTCTTTCGTTTTTTTTTTGGGTTTTTTTTTTGCCGCCCCCCCCCCCCCCCCCCCCCCCCCCCCCCCCCCCCCCCCCCCCCCCCCCCCCCCCCCCCCCCACCCCCCCCCCCCCCCCCCCCCCCCCCCCCCTTTTTTAAAAAACCCGCAGTTTTGGGTGGAAGGAAGTAGGGTTGGGTATCGTTTGGAAACGAGGGGTTAAATGGTTTTTGTGGCCCCGGGGCCCTTTTTTTGTTGTCATTTGACTTCTGTCTGTTGTCTCTCGGGTTTTCTGTCTCTCTCTCTCTCCTTTTCTCTCTCTCTTCTTCTCTCTTCTTACCTCTTACCCAATTGCTTTGCTGAATCTTAGAAGAGCGATTTTGGAAAAGGCATATTTTCACGAAAAAGCTTTCACTTCCCCCTTCTCTCTTTCTCTCTTCTTCTCTCTCTTCCTCTCTCTGGGGGGTCTGATGGGCTGTCTGTCTTTTTCTCTCTTTTTCTCTCTCTCACTTCTTCCTCTCTTCCCCTCCCCTCTCTCCTTTTAAAACCTGCTTTGTTATATTTTAGAAGGCGTTTTTTTTAGGCTTTTTTGCACGAAAAAAGCTGCACTCTCTCCCCCCCCTTTTCTCTCGGTTTTCTTCTCTGTTTCCCCTGTTTTCTCTCTTCTCTTCTCTTTTCTCTCTCCCCCTCTCTCTTCTCTCTCTCTGTCTGTTTTTACGCATTGCTTTTTTGATAGAAGAAACAATTTTTATTGGATTTTTTCACGTTTAAAAAGCTGCGCTCTCTTCTGTCTCTGGGCCTTTTTTACCACTTTTTTTCGCTGTTTTCATAGAAGAGCGATTTTGATAGGCATATATGCACGGAAATGCTGCACCCCCCCCCTCTCTCTCTCTCTCTCTCTCTCTCTCTCTCTCTCTCTCTCTTACCACATAGCTTTGCTGATATCTTAGAAGAGCGATTTTGATAGGCATATTTGCACGAAAATGCTGCACTCTGTCCCTTGTGCAAAGGGGCCTAAAAAGATGATGAGCAAAATATTTCCAGCCTCAATGCGCTGCATTTCAGAACTGATCAAATGAATGTATATCCCTAAAAAAATATCTTCAAAAACCCCATCTCTTTTTTTTTTTTTTTTTTCATGTTGTTCTACTCGTGGTAAATCAGAACAGAATACGAGTGACGAATGTTTGCACAGACTCATTCATATAAGCCTTTTAAATGACGCACTGTTTTGTTCGATCGAGAGGTGAAGGATGACGCCGATAGCCAGTACAGACAAACGACCGGACTTAAAAGGCTGTATGGAGCCGGAATAGCTCAGTTGGTAGAGCGCCTGACTCGTAATCTTGGTGATCCTGGGGTTGCGGGTTCGAACCTCCGCCGGGGCGTTTCGGTACAGGGGGATTTTTCCCTCGGAGTTAACATTGGTTCTGACTCCATTTCCCATACAGTCCTTCGAATGAGACTATAAACCGAGGTTCCGTGTGTGAACGCATGCATAACATCTTGCACACACGTAAAATCCCATCACCAACTTTCGGAAGAGAAGGCCAGTTTGGCCGTTGGTATGGATGACACGTTACACGTAGCATGCACCTTCCCCGAAGATGGAGTATGGCTGCCTTAATGGCGGGATAAAAAACGGTCATACACACAAAACTCCACTGCCTGTGTATACAGGCAGTGTCCGCAGGAGTATCAGCCTGCGTACGCAGAAAGAAAGAAAAGAAAAAAGGCTGTATTCTTTATCTGAGAATGTACTGTCATTGTATAAGCTAGTACATACAAATGATCAGGCTTAAACGCTGTATTCTGTATATGAGGTTGCATTGTCATTGTATTTTGCCCTCTTCAGAAGAGGTCATGGTTTATGAGTGGATACACGTTAGCCTCTCTCTCTCTCTCTCTCTCTCTCTCTCTGTATTTTCCCCCCACAATAAAATTACATACATAAGTAAATCCTAGGCTGGACCATCGGCCAACATGAACAAACTGACCATCAGCACACACACACACACACACTCACACACACACACACACACCACACACACTCACACACAGACAGTTAGGCATCAAAAACCGTGTGGACGTCCTTAGCTCTTTGAAAATATCAGCACTCTGGTCATTCGATTTGCTTAAATAAAAAAAATTTTAAAAAAAGAGAGAGAGAGAAAGAGAGAGAGAAAGAAAGAAAGAGATGGACGACGAGTAGTAACGTGATGCGTACCTGTCAGCCCCTCTCTCCTCCTCCCCCATCCCCACCCCTTCCCTCCT
>CM031598.1:84386261-84393761 GCA_018398815.1 Conus ventricosus
CAAAGACGATGTCCTGCTCCGACTGAAGAACGATGACTCCCCCGACCGTTTTTGGACTCCTAGCAACCGACCCGTATCCAACACATTCTGCGCACAAGCTCTTTGGGATCCAAAATTGTTTGAGATTTCATTTTTTGTTTGTTTGTTTCTATGGCAGAAATATGTTTTTTTTGCTTTTCTTTTAAAAACGATGAAGATTCCGAGATTTGACCAAAACTGCAATTTATAAAACATATAATTAATTTAGAATTTCTCATCGGTACTGACGCAATGATGCGCGTTTCGAAGATGCTACGTAATTTGGTTAAAGCAGTGACGTTTCGTTGCTAGAGCAATGCAGAATGTGATGGCACTGGCTATGCTTTGTTAGTGTGTGGGGTACGTCAAATAATTAAAAAAAAATAATTTGTGTTACAGAGAGAGAGACACAGAGAGAGAGGAGAGAGAGAGAGAGAGAGAGAGAGAGAGAGAGAGAGAGAGAGAGAGAGAGAGAGAGAGAGACAGAGAGAGAGAAAGCAAAGAAGCAGAGAGGCAGAGAGAGACAGAAAAGGGAAGAGAGAGAGAGAGGGGGATGCAGGGAGGGAGAGGAATTGTGTGTGTGTGTGTGTGTGTGTGTGTGTGTGTGTGTGTGTGTGTGTGTGTGTGTGTGTGTGTCTGTGTGTCTGTGTGTATCTGTGTGTCTGTATACGCGTGCACACTTGCAAGCATAGTGTGACTTTGAAATAAACCGTATCAATCGAGTGTCTTTGTCCCCTCTCTCCTGATACAGCTGTCCCCCCTTCCGGGTATTGTTTATCATCAGAGTGTCGGCAGCCCCGTCTTGCACCGTTCTGTCGGCCGTGTGACAAGGTGTGGTAATCGACAGTGCCAACAGTCAATACAGGGGTGATGCTAGCAGGGACTGTGTCGGTTGCTCTTGTCCAATGGATGTCTATCAGCGTTCCGGAGTTCCAGAGATGGACAGATATTTCAAGTTACCTTTAATTGACTTTACTGGTCGCTTGTGCATGATTTATGATTGGCTGAGTGCTTCAGAAGGGATCGAAGGAATGCTATGTTCTCTCGAGGAGAGAGAGAGAGAGAGAGAGAGAGAGAGAGAGAGAGAGAGAGAGAGAGAGAGAGAGAAGGAGTGGGGTGGGAGGAGAGGAAGTGAAAGGGATTGTGTGTGTGTGTGAGTGTGTAATTGTGTAAGTGTGTGTGTGTGTATGTGTATGCACTTATATGTGCGCGCGCGCGCGCGTGTGTGTGTGTGTGTGTGTGTGTGTGTGTGTGTGTGTGTGTGTGTGTGTGTGTGTGAGTGAGTGAGTGTGTGTGTGTGTGTGTGTGTGTGTGTGTGTGTGTGTGTGTGTGTGTGTGTGTGTGTGTAAGTTACTAAAAACCAGTGATATGGATCATCATGCAACTTTAGTCATTAATTTGTAAAGTCAATATCAACAAGTAATCGAAGTTTGAAGCCCCTAAATTAAAAAAACCCCACACAAATATTGAATGTAAAGCTGGTCGACTTTAATGCCACACGCCACAATTAGGATTTCACACCAAAATATTAGATATTCGATAAAAGCGTTTTGAGACATAGCATATATTTAAGCCCTTATAGATTGATGGTAAACTAAATAAAGATTAAAAGTTTCCCCCTCCCGCCATCATTTCACTTTTTTTTTTCTTTTTTTTTTTTTTTTAGGGATTTCTGCCGATGAAATCATTTGCAGTCTAAAAACGCATGAGCTACCCCTTATCTGACGTCACATTCAGGCCTTCGCACTACTCGCCCGTGACTCGGTCACGCGCCACGTGGTCTCCCCAAAATAGTCCCATTCCTTTCATTTTTTTATCTGCCTGCTTGGAGTCACCTGGCGTGCACATTGATGGACAAAGGAAAAACAAGACAGCGAACCAACTTTCAGACACAGTGGAAATTCCCGAAACAATCGAATTGTCCCCGTGTGTTTTGCTATTATTTACTATCATACATGTGTTTTAATATTCTGTGATATCAAGTTTGTGACCATTGTGCAATACTGAAAATCTGTCATAAGTATTGTTGTTTATTCAAATGTGTTTTACTATTGTTTGATCATTTGTTATGTGCATGCTTCTTTTAATGTGAATTTAAGTCCGACAGTGTTGTGCCTGGTTTTTTGTTTTTTGTTTTTTTTTAGCAAATTCTGAAAATCGGTAAGTGGTGCGTGCGTGCGTGTGTGTGAGTGTGCGTGCGTGCGTTCGTGTGTGTGTGTGTGTGGTGTGTGTGTGTGTGTGTGTGTGTGTGTGTGTTTATCTACATGTTTGAAGTTTTACATTATAACGAAACTGATTTCGGTTTTCATGTTTATTTATATCACCAATGTATAGTCAGTCAGCAGCACGAGTGTAATTTCTCAGAATTGAGATAATAAAGTATTCTTGTATCTTGTATCGTGTGTCTCGTATCTTGTATTTTGAATACTCGATTCCTTGAGCAAGTTTCAACACGAGGTGACTGAGGGCAGAAAATGAAGCAAGTTCTAAAAAGAGACGGTCTGAATTCTTCTGCCAGACAATACAGACAAACAGATTGCGAGACAAACCACCTTGAGCATGGCCTTGGAGCATTCCATTTTTGGTGTGCAGCTTGTGGGACCATGTATCATACTGTGGGCGATGATGTTCTCTTCATGGAAGGAACAGTGAGCTCTAAGAAGTGCTTTCAGGTACCTACTAGATCATCTCCATCCATCTCTGTACGAGCGATTATTTTCAACGAGGTGATTGCTCTTCTAAGAAGACAACGCCTCCACACACACACACACACACACACACACACACACACACACACACACACACACACACACACGCACGCACGCACGCACGCACGCACGCATACACACACACACACACGCACATACACACACACACACACATACACACACATACACACACACGCGCGCGCACGCACACACACACACACACACACACACACACACACACACACACACACACACACACACGCACGCACGCACGCACGCACGCACGCACGCATACACACACACACACGCACATACACACACACACACATACACACACATACACACACACGCGCGCGCACACACACACACACACACACACACACACACACACACACACACATACACACACACACACACACACTCACACACAAGCCCCTTGACACAGAGCAAAGGAAGGGGCAGACAGCCGATCCTGCCGTGTCCAGCATCGTCGTCACCTGATTTTTAAGTCCCAGTGAAAATATCTGGGCAGTTTTGAAAACCAGGAAAAAGAAAAGAAAAGGGAAAAAGGGAAAAAAGAAAAAAGAAAAAAAGGCGAATGCAAAGAGAAAAAAAAAAAAGAAGTCGCATGCATCGGATGGCCACTGCAGCGAACTTCGAGTTAATAAGAACTCACAGTGGCGTGGAACAAATTGCTCGTGTGGCAAATTGCCCTTCGAATGAGACTTTAGACCGAGGTACCGTGTGTGAACGCACGCATAACTTCTTGCACACACGTAAAATCCCATCACCAACTTTCAGAAGAGAAGGCCAGTTTGGCCGTTGGTACGGATGACACGTTACACATAACATGCACCCTGCGTGAGAAATGGAAAGAATGAAGGAAGTTAGGAAACTGAGTGAACGATATTGAATAATATGGACTGGATGACACGGGAAACGACTGAATGAAGCGCCAGCTGGCAGCCCTTCAGTCGGCACTACCCAGGTAGGCAGCCCGTTGTGCAAACGAGTGTGGATTATAAAGCGCTTAGATGTTGGTCTCTAGCCGAGAATAGGCGCTATATAAGTATTCATAATGATGATGATGATGATAATAAATAATAATAATAATAAATAATAATAATAATAATAATAATAATAATAATAATGTCCAAACACCTTTTACTCTCTACCGCGATTCGTAGGGCTTGTTCTGAGTCAGAAGGACCCATCGTAAAGCATTAAAACAAGTAAGGAAGAAAAGTGTGATGTGTTAACTGGTAGATCTCATACATGCCACTGTTTTCACAGTCTTACAATGATTTGGCAAGAGCTTTCCATTACAAAGGGGGTCCACAGGGGAGGCAATTTCAAATTGTATGAGAAGAAGCGCATGGTGGCTTATGCCTTTCTCTTGAGATTATTGTTTGTTTGTTTGTTTGTTTACGTTGGTTTCGTTCTTGACACCGTAGTGTAAATCGTCATGTTGATACAGTGAGCTTGAAAATAGCGTTGCTCGTTGTCAGCAATATTGTGTAACGAAAACAAACAGACAAACAAACAAAAAACAAACCAACCCAAAACGACTATTTTTTCATGGTTGCACTGTACATATGTCTCCGCACACTTCAACACCATCCATGCCGTCAGCTACGGATGCGGCGAGCAAAGTGAGCCTTCTTTAAAATCATCAGTGAAAATCACATACCCCTCCCCCCCCACCCCCCCATCCCCACTTGCTCTGCATCCCCTCCACTCCCCCACCCCACCCAAGAAAAGAAACTATGCTTACTCTCGTTGTCAAAAATGATATGAACACAGACTGACCAGCAAATGTTGTTCCATCTCTTCCCCCAGCCCCCCCCACCACTCCTTCCTTCCTTCCACGAACACCAGTGACCCCCTTCTATGCTCTTCCCCCCCCCCCCCCCCCCCCACGCCTTCCTTCTTCCCCAAGACTAGTCAAACGTTTCTAGTTTGTTACTGAAAACTTCCTGTGTTTGAGACTATGTCAACAGATGGAGCCGGGTATGTGGACAGTGTCATTTTACTTGTTGACATCCTTCACTGGAAAGATAACATTAATTAGCGCCGCATGTCTCACACGCACACTTAATGTTAGTGCGAGTTTTTAAAGTGTGCACGATTAGCAGGAAGGAAATTTGACCTGCAGGATTGCTTGACCTCTCGCGCGTGCGAGCCCGTTCTCTCTCTCTCTCTCTCTCTCTCTCTCTCTCTCTCTCTCTCTCTCTCTCTCTCTCTCTCTCTCTCTCTCTCTCTCTCTCTCTCTCTCTCTCTCTCTCTCTCTCTCTCTCTCTCTCTCTCTCAGTATGTTTGTTCAAATTAAACCATACAACATGTAATTTAACCAGCAGTGAAGTTCATCATGCATTATTTCATACTTTAATTTTTTGTCAATGTTTTGCGTTTGTTTTGTGCGTGTTTTTTTTTTAAATTGTCGTGTTTTAAGTCTGATCAGAAAAGAGTCGCATATTCCAGTCATTGTTTTCTCTGTCATCACCTCCACCACAACCTTCCCCTCTCCTCCCCCCCCCCCCCCCCCCCCCCACTCAACGCATGAACCCAACCCACCGTTCAGTAAAATCGAGTTTTAACCGTCCACACAACCTAGGATAATAGAGCAGACGTGCCGTGGATCAGTATCTCAGGAGAATGGGGAAGATACCATTCTGAGAGAGGGATGGAGAGTAGGGCTGTGGGGTGCGACTTCGAGGGATGTTTGGAGACTGATGGCGTTATGCTAGGAGCTTGTCACGACTGAAGACAATCCCCGTGTAACTATGTAGAACAAAACAACATTTTGATGTAGCCTTGGTGTTCTAGCCTGTATCAGTTGGTCTGACACAGCCTTAAGCCAAGGCGAGTTTTAACATACTAAAATGAACAGTTTGTTTCAACATACTAAAAGGAACAGTTGGTTTCAACATACTAAAATGAACAGTTGGTTTCAACATACTAAAACGAACAGCTGGTTTTAACATACTAAAATGAACAGTTGCTTTCAACATACTAAAATGAACAGTTTGTTTCATCATACTAAAATGAACAGTTGGTTTCATCATACTAAAATGAACAGTTTGTTTCAACATACTAAAATGAACAGTTGGTTTCATCATACTAAAATGAACAGTTGGTTTCAACATACTAAAATGAACAGTTGGTTTCAACATACTAAAATGAACAGCTGGTTTCAACATACTAAAATGAACAGTTGGTTTCAACATACTAAAATGAACAGTTGGTTTCAACATACTAAAATGAACAGCTGGTTTCAAAGTGAGGATACTGCAGGCGGAAATGGAAACACATGTGTCACAGAGAAATGACAATTAATCCGCCAGACAATACACATGTGTCACAGAGAAATGACAATTAATCCGCCAGACAATGGTAATTTGCTTGTCCCCTTTGTCTGGCAGATTCATTATAACTTTTCTCTAAAGTGAACAGTTTTTTTTTTTGTTATGCAAGTTTAAAATTTGTGACTACCTGGGATAATATGGCAGACAGGGATAACTAACTGTCCAAGGCTAATGGCGGAAGGAGTCCTATCTGCACTGATACCACCAGAATGACAATACGTTAAGTTGGGCAACAATTTGTTGTTGCTGTTGTTGTTTTTGTTAATCGTTGATTGCAGTGTAGAGTATCGTATGATACAGTGAGCTTAAAATTACCGTAGATCATTTTCCTCCATTATAGTACAACGAAGATAAAAGACAGTGAAATGATGATTTTTTTTTTTATAATCAAAATGGTTGGACTGTATATAGTGTATTCCAAGAGAGGGATGGAGAGTGGGCTGAGTTGGATGAGATGATGCAAGGGGCATATTTACCACTGCAGCAGCACCAGTAAAACGGAGATTTATTGAAATGAACGGACTGTTTGTTTCTGTTTGTCTGTTCTTAATTAGTTAATCACATACAAGTTGAACGTCCAAATCCACTGAGGACAATTTGGCAGACAGGGAATAACCATCCAAGGAGAGTGGGGGAAAGGGCCTATCTAACATCACACTGGTACCACCAGAACGACAACACTTTAAGATGGGCAGCAAAAAGGGTTTTTTTCATGTTGGACGTCAGCGTGATCCGAACCCTCGACGTCTTGCTCTGAAACGATTTTGCCAAAGGCCAGCACAGCTCTCGGTAGAGCGCTGGACTCGTAAACTTGGTGATCCTAGGGGTTGTGGTTCGGATCTCGGCCCAGCCGTTTCGGTACAGGCGGATTTCTCTTTCCGAGTTAACGCTGGTTCTGAGTCGACTTTCCGAAAATCCTTCGAATGAGACTATAAACCGAGGTTCTGTGTGTGAACACACGAATAACATCTTTACCTTTTACCTTTACCTGTCCCTTGACATCGTCTGTTGTCGTTGGGGCACCCCTGATGATCCGGCCACCACTCTCCTCCATCCGTCCCTGTCCTCCACCGCTCGCTGAGTTTCCGCCAGGCTCATTCCAGTCCACTCTCGACATTGTCTTCCCACCTCTTCTTTTGTCTTCCTCTGTTGCGGCTTCCTCTGACTGTTCCTTGCAGGACTGTCTATGCAAGGCCTGCTGAACGGGACACATGTCCGTACCACTTCATTTTTCGTTCTTGACGACTGTGCGTAGGTCTTCATGGGTCTGATTGCTTGTTGAATATTCTACGGACTTCTTCATTTGTCACATGGTCTGTGTAACTGATGCCCAAGATCTTGGAAAGTAGTAATGCTTATATGTTGTGTTGTTGGGTGAACATGGAAAGTAGTAATTGATAAAGTAGTAA
>CM031598.1:84398761-84403761 GCA_018398815.1 Conus ventricosus
CATCATTTTCCGAATATGTCCCTACTGTAGAAGCATGTACAGGATTCCCAAGCATAATTTAAAAGCCTTGCTATCAACACTTTGCAGTTTTTTGCAACAAATATTTAGGAGCACAAAAGAAAGCTTCTTGAGCATACGATAGCTTAGAACGAACGAGGGATATTGCCAGATGTTTCAATGTTTTTACATCCTGGCACCAGCTTTGCTTGCTAAAGATTTTCAAAAAATTCAAACTTTTCCTAGCCTGGTTTAAGAGATAATCAATGTGAACTTTCCATGTCAATTTAGATGTGAAGTAAACTCAAGAATTTTACTGAGTGGACATACTAAAGTGTTATTCCATCAAGTCTAAAAGACGGCAGATCAACAGGATCATCACCATATTAAATAACACTATATACGGTTTTTTTCATGGAAAGTGTCAGTCCATTTTCAAACAAGTACTTACTAAGATTATTTAGCTCTGCCTGATATATTTTTTTGTAATAGCTGATTGATCTTTTTGGCGTGTTGTTTTTTTTCTTAGACTAGCATTTATCCACATACACAGATCATCAGCATACTACACAACGGTAGCGTTTTTAGTTACGTGCTTTGGAGATCATGTAACAAAATATTTAAAAAACATTGAGCAATTACGGAACCTTGTGGAATGCCCATTTCTAACGATTTAAAATTTGAATATGTGTTTTCTAACCCTGACTTGCAAACTTCTTTCTGATAAAAATTCTCTAACGTAGTTATAAAAAGTTACCAGATATGCCCATTTTCTTCAGTTTATAAAGCAATCTAGCATGCCACACGCTATCAAAGGCTTTTTAACATAAAAAAAATGTCGCCAGAGTACTCTTTCGCCTGGCAAATTGATGCTTAATTTGTGTTGTTAATTTTACAATGTGGTCATGCTTGATTAATAGTATTATTTCATTTTTATCACAAAAATAGATAAGCCTATTTGGTATAATTCTTTCCATACGTTTTCCTACATGAGACGTCAGAGCTACAGGCCGGTAACTGTGGAGACTTGTGGAGACTTTCCTTGCTTTACAATGGGAATAATTACAGACTGTTTCCAAATTGATGGCATAGCACCATTATTCCAAACCCGTTGGAATATTTTCAATAAAAACCAAAGATAATTATCTGGTAAATTTTTAGCATTTCATTCGAAACAGCGTCCAATCCAACTGATGATGATTTATTACCTATCAGGGAGATGGAGTCGTTCAACTCGCATATAGTTATGGGGGCATGTGTGTGTGTGTGTGTGTGTGTGTGTGTGTGTGTGTGTGTGTGTGTGTGTGTGTGTGTGTGTGTGTGTGTGTGTGTGCGTGCGTGCGTGCGTGCGTACGTGCGTGCATGCGTGCGTGCGTGCGTGCGTGCGCGCGCGCGCGTCTACTTTGCTTTCAATTTTACCGGCCAAAATGGAAGGTGTGGAATGCAGTCTATCCCAACCCATAACATCACCGCTTTGTGTCCTCCTCTAGTTCTCACTTTCATCCTCCCCACTCCCCCTCCCCCACTCCCCCCCCCCAGACCCCCCCCCCCCCCCCCCCCCTCTAAAAAGAAAAAAGAAAGAAAGAAACTTAGAAAAGGGGGTTGGTTGGTACCACGTTTCCGACATAACCACTTCCAGTTGTCAGAAAGAGATCGAGTTCCTCGTTAAATTTAATCCTTGCAGTTAACTGGGCGACTTGTGTTTCAGGGAAGAGGAGGGGGAGAAAATCCGCGCTGGTACCCTCGACAATACCGCTGTGGTCTTTTACAGCCGTGTAAAGCTTGCGTGATGAATCTGCATGCCCCTATAACTGTTACATCTGTGACGAACGATCTTCACAACCAACAAAGAACTACAGTTTTAACAGCTAATCTTTTCTTCTCTCTCTCTCTCTCTCTCCTCTCTCTCTCTCTCTCTCTCTCTCTCTCTCTTATATACTAAACGTCTAAACGCCCTTTCCTCCAAGCTGTATGATAGTCTTGACGAAGTGTTTCTGTTTACGCTTTTAGTAATGACGTGTTGGCATTAAAGTTTGTCTCTCCCTCTCTCTGGTGGTTTTTAGTTTTATGTCTTTTCGCTGAAGAGGGAAAGAAGATAGGCGTGCGTTCATGTCCGTGTGTGTGTGTCTGTTTTGTGTGTGTGTGTGTGTGAGAGAGAGAGAGAGAGAGAGAGAGAGAGAGAGAGAGAGAGAGAGAGAGACAGAGAGGCGGTTTTCTTTTCATCCTCCCTTTCTCCTTTCCCACCACCCCTCATTCCACGCCAGTAAATCGCCGCCATTCTACACCCATCCTGCCGATGACGTCAAAGACGACAGAAACTGGGTGCACGTGCGACTCACGAGCAGTCTTTGTGGCGCCTTGCCCTGACAGAGAAGGGAGGGGACAGGCGAAACGGCCCTGTTGCGTGATCCCCCGCCCTTCCTTCGGGGCCGCCTCCCCCACTTTCTGTCATTACTGCTGACGATTGGCATGGTCGCCCCTCTCTCTCTCCTCTCTCTCTCTCCTCCTCTCTCCTCTCCTCTCTCTCTCTCCTCTCTCTCTCTCTTCTTGCCGTTTCCTCTCTCTCTCTCTCTCTCTCTCTCTCTCTTCTTCTCTCTTCCTTCTCTCTCCTCTCTCTCTCCTCTCCTCTTCTCCGTTCTCTCTCTCTCTCTCTCCTCTCTCTTCTCTCTCTCTCTCTCTCTCCTCTCTCTCTCTCCCTCTCTCTCTCTTCTCTCTCTTCTCTCTCGTCTCCCTCTTCTTTCTCTCTCTTCTCCTCTCTCCTCTCTCTCTCTCTCTCTCATCGTTCTCTCTCTCTTCCTCTCCTCTCTCTCTCTCTCCTCTCGTCCTTCTCTTCTCTTCTCTTCTCTCTCTCTCTCTCTCTCTCTTCTCTCCTCTCTCTCTCTCTCTCTCTCTCTCTCTCTCTCTCTCTCTCTCCTTCCGTTTCTCTCTCTCTCCTCTCATTTCCGTCTCTCTCTCTCTCTCTCTCTCTCTCTCTCTCCTCTCTCTCTCTCTCTCTCCCCCTGTCCTTTCCATCTCTCTTTGTCCCTCCCTCCCTCTCCTCCCTCCCTCCTCCCCTCTCTCTCTCTCTCTCTCTCTCGCCCCTCTCTCTCTCTCTCTCTCTCTCTTCTTGTTCTTCTTCTTATATCTCTCTCTGTCCTCTTTCTCTTTGTCTCTCTGTCTCTCTGTCTCTGTCTCTGTCTTCTTCTGTCTTCTGTGTCTGTCTGTCTCTCTCTCTCTCTCTCTCCTCCTCCTCTCCTCTCTCTCTCTCTCTCTCTCTCTCTCTCTCCCTCTCCGTCTCACTCTGTCTATGTCCCTCTCTCTCTCTCTCTTCCCCGTCTTTTTCCTCTTTGTCTATGTCTCTGTCTCTCTCTGTCTCTGTCTCTCTCTCTCTCCTTCTCTCTCTCTCTCTCTTCTTCCCGTCTTTCTCTCTCTTCCCCTCTTCTCTCTTCTCTCTCTCTCCTCTCTCTCTCTCTCTCCCTCTCCTCTCTCTCTCTCTCTCCTTTCCGCCTCTCTCATTCTTCTTCCCTCCCTCTCTCTCTCTCTCTCTCCTCTCTCTCTCTCTCTCTCTCTTATTTTCTCCTCTCTCTCTCTCTCTCCTTTCTCTCCATCCTCTCTCCCCTCTCTCTCTCTCTCTCTCTCTCTCTCTCATGCGAACTCGCTTTCTGTGCTCCCTCTCACTTTTCGTTGTTGTCTGCTGAAATGAAGAAAGGGGATAAATTGTGCTTGGAAGTTGCCATGAGAGGTAATAACAGTTGTGTTCACGTTTTGCATCATTATCGCCCAGCCGACTCTAATTATGATATGAAGCCTTTTCAGCGCTGTCAAACTCATGAAGGCAAAAAAAAAAAAAAAAAAAAAAAGTCACATCCTGAACTGGGCTGATCGTGAAAAATCATATCCTGAAAAAACAACAACAAAAAAACAAAAAAAAAACCCAGAAGCAGTTATATGCACAGAAGCTCAACTGGTGACATTTTTATGGCAGATGACATTACCACGTGCCTAGGATGCCCTGTCTAGCTCTTGATTCCTCACTCACAGGATAAAGAAAAAAACAGATTCATTGAAAAATGATTTTTAAAAAAACCCAACAACATTTCAATGTCACAAAAATTACACCTAAAAACCACATAAAGACAAACAGAAACCACACAGTCGACATATACAACTACCTCATCACCAGATGACATACACAAAAAAGCAGGCATGTCATAAACTGTGACCAGAAGAAAAAAGAAATGTAAAAGAATTTCTAAAACAAAAGACAGGAGAATAGCTCCCGAAGAGGGGGAAAAAACGGTAGAAGAGAGTAAAGAAAACAAAACAAACAAATTTCAAATGTGATTAATAGCGAACCGCCAAGAAAACGCAAACAAACGAATCACAAGAGAAAATACGACGCGTTTCGATCTCTAAGGTCTTCTTCAGGCAAAGGTACAAAACACTCAGGACAACGAAAAATGAACGAGCAATTACTATATCTTCATTCACTTCAGCGCAAGATGGGCGTTGAATGAAAACGAGGCTGTCAAGAAGGAGACAATGTGAGTCGAGGTAGTCATGATGATAGTTATATTACTGATAGGAATAATGATAAGAGTAGTGATGATGATCAATTTTTTTTTTTAATAAATAAAGATAGGGTTACTACTACTTTTGGTGATAATATGCCAATAGCAGTTGTAGTATGGGAGAAAGGAGAGTGGGTTAGAGGATTCTTAAGCAGCATGGTTGCCGTGGCAACGGTCTTCGTGGTGATGGCGATGGTGGTGTTAATGGTAGTGATGGTAATATCAATAATAACAATCGTATTGATAATAATGATGATAATGCTAACAACTGTAGCAGCGGTGATGGTAATAATAGTACTGATAATAAAAACGTGATACAAAAATATAATTAAAAAACAATTAATAACAGCATTGTTGATAGTAGTAATGATAATAATAGTACTACTACTAATACTAAGGGAAGGGAGGGGAGAAAAAGGGGGTGTAAGGAGGAGGGGGGGGGAGGCAAAATTA
>CM031598.1:84433761-84436261 GCA_018398815.1 Conus ventricosus
CCGTTTTCCTCGAGATAGTTTCTTTTTCTTTCTGCGTACGCAGGCTGATACTCCTGCGGACACTGCCTGTATACACAGGCAGTGGAGTTTTGTGTGTATGACCGTTTTTTATCCCGCCATTAAGGCAGCCATACTCCATCTTCGGGAAGGTGCATGCTATGTGTAACGTGTCATCCATACCAACGGCCAAACTGGCCTTCTCTTCCGAAAGTTGGTGATGGGATTTTACGTGTGTGCAAGATGTTATGCATGCGTTCACACACGGAACCTCGGTTTATAGTCTCATTCGAAGGACTGTATGGGAAATGGAGTCAGAACCAATGTTAACTCCGAGGGAAAAATCCCCCTGTACCGAAACGCCCCGGCGGAGGTTCGAACCCGCAACCCCAGGATCACCAAGATTACGAGTCAGGCGCTCTACCAACTGAGCTATTCCGGCTCCCCCTCGAGATAGTGACCATTTCCCTCCAAAAACAAACAAACAAACAAAAAACACATTTCCCTCCAAAACAAACAAACAAACAAAAACAAGGATAATTATCCTAAGGAAAGAGGGGAAACAATACGATCTGGTTGAAAACCGGGTGGGGGGGTGTGGGGGAGGGGGGGGGGACAATTATAATCCAAAAACAAAGAAAAAAAAGGTTTTGTTCCCAGAACACAGTTTTGACCCTCAGCAATGAGGAAAACAACCTCTTGTCGTCTTTGCACGCTGTTATGTTCCCATACATGCCAGACAAGTGTAAGAAAAATGCCGCGCAGAATGGCTGTCTATCACAGAACATTACAGTACATAGTGTACTACTGGGTTAGGGGCAGAAAGTCTGGTGGGGGATGAAGGATCAGATAAGTGGCATAATAAGACAAGATTTTCTTTTGGGGAACATGATGAGAAAAAAAAAAGATCTTAAACTAGGTAGAGAACAGTAAAGAACAAACAGGTTGGGTAACTCTCGCTCCCATGGTGAAAGGAATACACGTCCATAACTCCAAGAGAATGCAGTTTACGACAGGCAAGCTTGCAACTTTTTTTTTTTTTTTTTTTTTGGGGGGGGGGGGGGGGGGGGGGGGGGTGGAGGGGGGCGAGTTCTCTTTGTTTGGTCTGTGTGCTCTGCGTTGTCATTTCTGCCAGGCGATTCGGTATTCGTAAGTAGCATTGGTTTGGAGTTAAGGGCCTGTATTTCGCCTATGTCACCATGGGAGTAAGAGTTACGCTACTTGTTTGTTGTGATGAGGAAAGATTTCTTTTCTTGTCTGTTGCCCATTTCCGACAGGTATGATAAAGTAATGTTGCTTATAGCCCAGCCGACCGCAAAGGGCCATTTCAGGGTTGTCACCCCCGCGTTGAAGTCAACTCACAAGGAAAAATTAAATGAAACAACAAGGTGGAAAAGGTCATCAAAGGAGGGGATCAACCAAACGTTTCGGACCTTAAACCCTTGATCAATGGTCACCTCACAAGGCATTAAAAAAAAAACGTCATTCAAACAACCCTTTAGAATACACCTAAAACACACCAGAATTTTGTTAAAAGTTTGAAATCTAATATCACATGAAAAATGTTGATCTCTTTCAGAAATGCAAAGAGCACATCAGATGGAACATTTCTGAACTAGGTTTCATGGAGTTTGCTGTAAAATGGTTGTCTCGCATCATACAAGTTCCCCCCCCCCCCCCCCCCCCCCCCCCCAAAGAATATGTTTCACTGTGAGTGAAACATGACATGGAATGCACCATGGAGCTTCTTCACCTTCCAACAGATAAGAATGGGTGTTGTTGTTGTTGTTGTCGTACCCTGGCTAAAAGACTCCAGGGATCATCTCAACAGCCGAAGTACTTGACCACTATGGTACAAATGCATCAGCTAGGGATGAGAACATTACGTGTATGGCCGGGTTTTTTTTTTATTACCCTACCACATGGGCAGCCACACTCCGACTTCGAGGGATTTTGGAGACTGATAATGTTATGCTATGAGCTTGTCACGACTGAAGACAATCCCCGCATAACTATGCAGAGCATAACAACATTTTGATGTAGCCTTGGTGTTCTAGCCTATGACCGTTGGCCTGACACAGCCTTAAAGGTCTACTTTAGAGATTTTCGATAATTTGTTAAAAACAGTCTACATGTCATATAACTACAGTACGGTATTCATTTTTCAAAAAAAGTCGCCGGAAGAATTTAACAGATAAAAAACGAGTTTTGCACACCTGTTCAAACCCCGCGGGTAGACCGAAAACCGTGACGTCACTTGATGGACTGGCCGTCAGCCGCGACCTACACAACAAGCCAACGCCAAGTGAAATCAACACGAGTTGCGAACCCCCCACAGCCTAAAAAGTCACGAGGGGGTGGCAGATATTGTGCTGTAGGCGAGTGCAGCAGCTCAGCAGGAGACGGATATTCTTTGCACACATTCCATCTGATCCAGATACTCGAAAGAAGTGGATTCGGTTGGTGCAACCATGCCGGGCCACTAAGTTATTTTTACCACGTC
>CM031598.1:84441261-84443761 GCA_018398815.1 Conus ventricosus
GAGTACGCGTCACCGGGAGCGCTGAACGTGAAACGTGGCGTAGAGTGGAAATAAACCCCAGGAGAATGAAAGTCTTCAAGTTTGAAACGATCATCTTGGATGACATGCATGTTGGTTCGAGGGGGGGGGGGGGGCGGGCGGTGGGGGGGGGGGGGGTGGGGGGGGGGGAGAGAGTCGGGCGCTTGTAAGAGGAGCTATCATAAAGGGGCTCAGCCCGCGGCGAAAGGGTTAAGGTATCTATCCATCCATCCATCCGTCCATCCATCCATTCAATGGCTGACTGTCAGCAGGGTAGCACGGAACATTGCTTCGCTCTTCCTTACACAGGCAATGCGGGACATCTGTCACCGCGTTGGGGGGGGGGGGGGGGGGGGGGGGGGGGGGGGGGGGGCTGTTAAACAGGCGTCTGCTGTATTTTTACTTATCGCTTTGTTTTACACGTTTCTTCCTAGTTTATTCCAAGCATAACTGAAAACCAGAATTTTGTACAAAATTTGTGATGAAAAACTTTTGAGCGCGAAGTTTTCAGTTCTTGCCCCTCCCTCTCTCCCCTCTCTCCCCACGCTTTCGACTGATGACCAAAAAAAAAAAAAAAAAAAAAAAAAAAAAAAAAAGAAGAAAATTGGTCTGACGAAGGAAAGTAATTCCTGTGGGCTCAGGCCGAAAAAGACCATTTTCACCTCCCACCCACCTTCTCTTTGATCGGACACTTTCAAGGCTATCTGGCCAGTTCTTGTGGTTAAAACAGTGACCCTGGCTGTGAGTTCGAACCTCGGTGTTCAGCATGAAACAGTGGCCATTTTCGCCATTCTAACGTTTTGTCAGCTTCAACGTGAGATGACTGCAGCAGGCGAAAATTGAAACAAACTTTTATTTTAAAAAAAAGAAGAAAAAGTACTGTTCTGCTGAACGAAAGAGACAAACAAATTACAAGACAAAGCACGACGCGCTTCGACCTCTTTGGTCTTTTTCAGGCAGGACAAACGACTTTCAAGACAATGAAAACAAAGAACGAACAATCACCTATCTCCTCAAACTGGGCGCGAAAATGGATTCACATCCATCTTGCGCCAAATTTGAGGGTGATAAGTGATTGTTCGTTCTTTGTTTTCATTGTCTTGAATGTTGTTGTTGTTGTTGAATGTTGTTTGTCTTGCTTGAAGAAGAAGACCAAGGAGGTCGAAACGTGTAGTGCTTAGTTTTGTACTTTTGTCTCTTTCGTTCGGCGGAACAGTACTTTTTCTTTGAATGGTTTGTCGTTTTGGTGACGGCACTACTTCTCCTATCTACCTCCACACCCGCCCACTGCCCTTCCGCCGTCGTCCTTTGTGTTGTCGTTTTGGTGGTACCTTAAATTTCTTTCTTTCTTTCTGCGTACGCAGGCTGATACTCCTGCGAACACTGCCTGTATAGACAGGCAGTAGAGTTTTGTGTGTATGACCTTTTTTTTTTTTTAAATCCCGCCATTAAGACAGCCATACTCCATCTTTGGGAAGGTGCATGCTATGTGTAACGTGTCATCCATACCTATGGTAACATGTCATCCATACCAACGGCCAAACTGGCCTTCTCTTCCGAAAGTTGGTGATGGGATTTTACGTGTGTACAAGATGTTATGCGTGCGTTCACACACGGAACCACGGTTTATAGTCTCATTCGGAGGACTGTATGGAGAATGGAGTCAGAACCAATGTTAACTCCGAGAGAAAAATCACCCTATACGGAAATTCGAAACCGTAACCCCAGGATCACGAGTCCGGCGCTCTACCAACTGAGCTGTTCCGGCCCCCTATGTACCAGTGTAGTGTAAGACAGGTCCACCACCACCCTTCTCTCTCTCTCTCTCTCTCTCTCTCTCTCCTGGGACATTTAACCTTTCTGCCATTCCGTTTGAGATGGGTGTAGACTTTAAATCTAAAACTTAGGGATACCTTTTAAAATTTTTGGAAAAAAAGGAAATCTTGAACGGGACGAAATAAAAACAGTAAATAACGAAGCAAGCAGGGTAACTCCTCCTATGATGAAATCATTACACGTCCCGTAACTCCAAACGACTGCTGCTTACGACACCAAATCGCCTGGTAGAAACATCAACACACAGCACACAGAACAAACAAGGAGTCAGTGAGTCAGTCAATCAATCCCCTGACCGCTGGGGTCGTTGGGAGGACGTGATGAGGCAGCCGCCGTTTCTCTCCAGCTCTCCTGTTGGTAGCTGTCGTGAGGAGATCCGGCATGGTCATTTTGGTCCAATCATTTACGTTTTCGGACCAGCTCTTTCTCTGCCGTCCTCTTCCTTCAACGGTACCTTGGAGGATGGTTTTGGAGAGGGTGTTGTGACGAATGACGTGGCCAAACCATGCCATCTTCCGTCGTTTGACGGTTGCCAGTAGTGGTTCATGGGGCCCAACTAGGTTGGTGACCAGGTTCCGCAGACAGTCGTTGGTCTTGTGCTCTTTGTAGGAGATGCGGAGTAGTTTCCTCAGGCACATGGTCACAG
>CM031598.1:84448761-84461261 GCA_018398815.1 Conus ventricosus
ACACTCACACACACAACACACACACCACACACTACACACACACACACACACAAGCACACACACACACACACACAACACACAACACACACACACACACACACACACACACACTACACACAACTACACCGAAGAAGAGAGAGAGAGAGAGAAAGAAGATAGAGAGAGAGAGAAAGAGAAGAGCAAGAGAGATAGAGAGAGAGAGAGAGAGAGAGAGAAAGAAGAGAGTAAACACAAACACACACACACACACACACACACACACACACACACACACACACACACACCACAGCCCACTCCCCCCCCCCCCCTCTCCGCTCCCCTTTCGCCACTCCCCCTTATTCCACACACGTTCTCAACTCAGAGAGAGAAGAGAGAGAGAGAGAAGAAGAGAGAGAGAGAAGAAGAGAAAGAGACAGAGACAGAAGAAAGAGAAGAGAAAAGAGAGAGACAAGTGAGAGACAAGAGGAGACTGACAGACAGTCAAGAGAGAAGAGAGAGAGTGAAGACAGAGAGGAGAGAGACAGAGAGGAGAAGGGCAGAGAGAGAAAAGAGAGAGAGAGACAAGCACTCCCTCCTCCACTTTCCCTCCCCCTCTCCCCTTACCCCCATCCCTAACACCCCCACCCCCCCCCCCCCCACCCCCAACCCCACACCAAAAACCATCTATGATAAAGCTTGAAGCAACGCCGGCTTGGCACACTGTGCAGAGATGCTGCTTTCGCTACCTGCCGGGGCTTCGTCATTACATTCACAACTCGTCCGGACAATGTTCACCTCTGTCACAAACCATAGAACGAAAGGGGAACAAAATCTCACACTTACTTGCTCTCTCCCACTTTAAAACCCACCCCCCCAACCTACCAAGTCAACAACCACACATTCTTTCTCCGTGTTGTTCTCTCCCGCCCTTCCCCCCCCCCCCCCCACACACACACACCAGCTATTACCACCTCCTCCAGCTCCCCCCTCTCCTCCCTCACCTCCCGCCCCATCGCCTCACCCCTCTGCCCCCCCCCCCTCCCTCCCCCGCCCTATCTCAACACAACCGACCATGTTTGTTTTCACAATCTTTCTGCGAATGCTCTTTTTTTCAACGAGAACGTGTACATACAGTTGGCTTGTTTGCCGTGTCGTTGCCCACGTTTTCCATAAGGCCGCGGTGCATCCTTGTCGTCATTTAATCCATTATCCACATGCCTGTGTTGTGAAGTGAGAGTTAAAATCAGGCTCTGTCGAACATGACTTTTGAATGGTAAACTTCAACTTCTGTCTTCTTCTTGTCGTCTTCTTGTTCGTCTTCTTCTCTCTTCTTCTTCTTCTTCTTCTTCTTCGTCTTCCGGTCTTCTCTTTCTTCTTCTGCGTCCTTTTATTTATACATTTTTCGTGTTTTTTTTTTTTCCTTCTCCAAATCTTCAGCCCTGTCACCACGATGAGTACCACAGTCCATCGCGAGGTCTGACGACTTGCCCTAAAAGCTGTGTCTGGAGCTCTGCACCCTCTGCCAGGTTTGACGCCGTAAACATCATGCTGACGTGTTGTAGATTATGTCTGGTGGTGAGTTCCAGTGCCACACGGACAGCGTTCTGGTGAGCAATCGGAGTTCGGCGAAGTGCTCAGCAGGGGCAGTGGCCAGGTCTGAGGCTGAAGAGGAATGTTTGCTGTTCCTCTGGAGCTGATGGATTGGATCAGCACCACTGTCTGCACCCAGCCTTCTCATCCGCTGGTTTTGGTATTGGTTTGGGATGAAATCATTTTGCCTCTCTGTAGGTCACTCGTGCTTGAACTGCTCCCATATGCTGCTGCCTGGGACAGAGCGTCAGTTTCCCCCCCTTCACATTCCCAGTGATCCACATGAGATGAATCCACTGGAGTACAATGGTGGATTCGTCTTGAAAGATCATGGAGGTTTTTGTCTTTGTAAGGTTTTCCAGCTCTGTTTGGCTCCTATGTGCTCTGAATCCCTGCCAGCAGGACTCAGCATCCATGAAAGAAGCGATGTTGGGTGGTGGGTATTAACTGACCTTCTGGAACGGTACTCGGAACCAATGTGTGACCCCCCCCCCCCCCCATACCACGTCTAACGGTCGAATTCCCATTGTTAAACAGGTGGTGCAAATGCTTCGCTATGTTGTCACGCACTAAGGACGAACCAGTAGGGAAAGGTGATATAGACTTGCGTAACTCACAACAACTACAACAAAAAAATAATAGCATTCACAACTGTTATAAAACAGTGCTCCAACCCTCTGTCAACCACGGTGTAATGTCAGTGGAGAAGGACTAGCGCCAGCCAAACACACATCACAGCTTGCTTACGTTCTCATTCATATATCAGCATTCGTCACATCAAACCCTAGTAATTCTATAACTTTACTACTCATG
Organism: Conus ventricosus; assembly: GCA_018398815.1. NCBI lineage: Eukaryota > Metazoa > Mollusca > Gastropoda > Neogastropoda > Conidae > Conus > Conus ventricosus. Next base: position 84,451,144 of record CM031598.1, read on the forward strand.
TCAGAAACGAAACATCAATGCATATGAATCAAATAGAAATAAAACATTCTCTCCTTCCTGAAACTTCACGCTAAATCATTTATCTAAAACATCATTAGCTAACCCGTATAAACAGATTCCTACTTTACCTGGCCAGGTGATCTTAACAATTCACTGAATCACTGCTTATCTTTTCTTTCTTTTTCGTTTCACCACTGTCCTCTTTCACAACACACACAACTGCTGGCACTGGTTTTGTCTGATGGCGCCTGGTCAGTGAGACTGTTGGCGTTGGTCTGTGGTTCGCTTGGCGAAGTGACGCGCAGGTATGAGGTCCGAACCCCTTAGGAATAGAACATGACACAACACATCATCTGTTCGCCTTTCTTTCGTCCTGCATTAACCAAGTGCACTCTCTCTCTCTCTCTCTACTATCTGCTCTTATCACATGGACATGTTGCTTTTCTTTTCTTTTTTCTTTTCTTTCTGTTCCCTTCTTCATTAATTAGCAACCCTCTCTCTCTCTCACAATCTCGCCTCATCCTTCCGCTGCAGACTATCTCATGCTAATCTCTCCACATGGTTCTCTTCTCTCCTCCCTCATCTCTCTGCTTTTCTCTCCTCCGCAGACTTCCACTCCGAACCTCTCTCTCTCTCTCCTCTGTTTCTCTCTTCGTTCTCTCCCCTCGTTCCTCGTTCTCCCCTTTCGTTCTCAACTCCTCGCCTTCCTGTAGCCGAGAGCCTACTCCCCGAACTTCCCCCTGTCTGTTTCGGTTTTCCTTCTTTCTTCTTCCCGTTCTCTCACTCTCACATCCTCTTTATTCTTCCGATCTGTCCAAAAAGGGCGAGTAACCATTGGTCCAGTTAGTTTTAACCGCCCTGACACCCGAATTTATCCCACTCTAATTCAATTGGATGTTCAAATCTTGACAGTCACGCTTACACCGTACTCCGCTGTGGTGTCCAATTGGTCATTTAAGTTTGATTTTCCAGATTCACCCCACCAAACTCTACCATCCCCCCTTTCCTACTTTGACTTGGCGCCGTGTGGCTTAAGCCGTGGACACTGGTCCAGGTAAAGTGGCTAGCTGAGTCTGGTAGGCGCACGACTCTGAGTAACAATACGCTGGTTTCCACAAAAGTGCTAATGAGCCTGAGCTCCGGCTCTGCGACGTCGTCTCGCTAGACATCGAGGCGCCGGTCCCAAAACGGCTTAGTCAGTCTGGGTGGGTCGGACCGTCATCGGGGAAACCTCTCCACTAAGCTTAATTGCCGGATCCGGAACCATGGGCACGTCTACGTGGCGCCAAGATTCTGCGTTTGGACTTATGTCCAGATCAAATTGGTTGCGACTCCCCAAGTTGGGTTGTTTCCTTTTTTGTCCGTGACATTTCCTTCCCCCTTGCAAAAGAACCTTGCTCCGCATTGTCTCAAACAACGGTACAAAAAAGACAAAACCAATTTGCGGACCACAGCTACACTGCAAAGTTTTTTAAAATACTTTACCACCAACGTTTATAAGTTATAAAATAACATCATTAGTGAATACCCCTCCAATGAGTATCAGTGACGTGCGCTCTTGCGTATTTTCAACTCATTTTTATAACGACCCTCTGTGACACTTTATGCCAATGCCCCTACCTGCGGAATCGCCATATCTTCTCTTCACAAGTCTTAATGAAAAGCACAAAAGAATATGCTCACGATCCATGACACTTCACGGATAATCTCCAACTCTCACTTATGCAAATAAGCATCACTACACAAGCGACGGTATGCTCCAAGCATAACTACATACATGAACAAAATCTCACAAAGAAATATAAACAAGTCCTCCCACAAAAAAAATATGAACCATAGCCAACTGGAATGAACCCATATCCAATCAACATAACTGTAGACAACACATATTTATCAACAAAGCACCCCGGATATGACTGACTTCCACTGAGTTTTGCAGCTTGCAAGACCACAACTGCTTAAATAGTCAGCTCCGAACATCTGTCACCGGATGTACTGCGAAACTCGATACCTTGTAGGGCTGCAGTGCCAATTGCCCAACGCAGACCCTTCTGTTTTTTTCACGCCTCCTGCAGGAATTTGAGTGGTTGGTGAGGCTGCTCTATCACGAAACTCTTTTCCATACAAGTATGTGGTGGGAACTTCAGCAAAACGCCCACACGACCCGCTAAACACTCCTTCTCCCACCGTTGCGTACCCTTCTTCACACTTTTTCAACTTCCTGCCTACGTATCTCACAGGAAACTCGACTCCTTCATGCTCCTGCAACAATATGCACCTATCCCACCACCTGATCACAGTCCGCAACAAAATGGTTTGACATAGCTGTCAGCTTCAAGAGGGACGGGAAACTATCCTTTCCAACACCGTCTGCAGTGCTTGCCTCTCAGCGTCTGAACCATTCGACCACTGCCGGTTTCCCCTGCCTTGACCAAATCACGAGACTCGTGATGCACAAAATTTGGACAAACTCCCTAAAGACCCAATAAAACCTAGCAGACTCCTACTTCTGTTTTGGTCTTTGGTCTCTCTGAATTCATCATCTTCTCCACCTTTCCCCTTTCTGCTGCTTTTTTGTCCGCCACTCGACAACAAAACCTTAGAACTCCGTACAGTCTAGCCCTATCATTACAGTGACACATCCCTGTAATGACTCTTCTCCGGGAAACTCAGGCAACAAAATCTCCCCTTCTTCTGCTGGGTCCTCTTCACCTCACAATGATCTGCTGTGCCTATTTCTGAGTCTCACTCTGAATATATTTCGGAGGAAATTTGCATGGAAAAGATTTGTTTTCCATACACATCAATTCGTAATCCCGACCGACCTTTCAGTATGTGAATGTCCTCCCCATGCATCAGCAGCTTGTTGTGACTCCGTGGGAACATACCAGCCTTGGATCTCCCGCCTTGAGGATTGCATCCTCACCTTCCAGTCATATCGCTCTTCTGAACGACCCTACCTCTGCAAACTTCCTTTGGCAACCTTACATGTCTCGTACCTGTCCAACCTTCAGGAAACAGGGCGCTAGATTGTCCAATCAATCAACAGCCACTCTCCTGAACGGTGTGTCATTAAAGGGATGTTTAAGAGTGCCTTCCTCTTCACCCCCTCTGTGGCTGATCTTTTACACTCGTCACATGACATGCAGAAACGCTGAAATGTCGCCATTGCCCCTGGCCAATGAAATTCATCGAAGATTCGGTCAGCTGTTTTGCTTGTTGCCGAGATGATCCTCCAGAGCGACTCGTGACCCACTGACATGACAGTGTTCACATAACCTTCTGGTACTCTAACTGAGTGGTCACCTTACCTGTCTTCCCCCCCTTGGTGAACAACTCGGTACAACACCCGCCTTCTCACAAGAAAAATTCTGTCACAAAACCTCCTCTAACCTCCTGTTTCTCTCTCTCCACCCTCTTGCCAACTCCAAGAACCTTCACGAGCGAAGGGTCTAGTTCCTCTGCGCTGCCCTAAACTCATCAGGCGACACGTCATGCCCGACTTCCTTCCTGGAACAACTAACGTTATAACGACCTTTTCCTTCCTTCTTGCTCCGTGTCCTGAACTGCTTGCCCCTGTAGAAACAGCAACAACTCAGGCCCCTGGAGCCCTTGCCCCTGAATATTTCCAATGATCAAATCATGAAGGGGTTTGTCCATCACAACCAGACAACTCGCCTGAAATAAGGGTACGAACTTCTATATTAGCAACTGGAAACTCCCTCACAGTGCCATCGATTAGAGTACAGGTCTGGATTTGCCCCTGTCAAATCCCCTTTATCGACCAGCGTTGATCGACTACCTCCGCAATGAACATCCAGTGGTGACTCGTAACACTTTCACCCTCTGCTGCCATCCACCCTTCTTCCACTGGTAACGAACCACTTTCAGCCTAGTGCTCCTCCATCCCTGACACGGACTGCTGTTCCATCTAGCCATAAGCTGCACTCCACCCTCTTCAACTGAATCCCCTTGGGTTCCCCTGCAGGTCGTTTCCCTTGACGACCCTTATCCACTTCTTGCAAGGCTTCTGCCTTCTGGAACAAAATGCGACAATCCCTCGCCGCATGTCCTTCTTGTGACAAATGAAACCACCTAATTCCCTTTGCCCTTTCCTTCTGCCCCTAACCACTGGGTTTGCAGACTTGCCAGGAAACTCTCCTAGTCTCCTTGTACCTTCTCACCTGTGCCTAGCACCTGTTTCTTCTCCTGCCCTTCGTGCCCAATGTGCCTCTCTATACACCTCTGCGAACTATTCAAAACAACTCCCCTGCTGTCTCGGGCTTCTCTCTTTCAAAGTATATTAACTCAGGGCCGCAACCTGACAAAATCTGTTCCTTCATAACTAGCCCTTCAATTCAGCTCACTCCTTCTTCGTACCACTCAACTCTAACCATTTCTCCAAAATAGTGATCCTAGACGTGCACCAAACTGAGTGTACGTCACACCTCATTATTTAAGCTGAACGAAAATTTTCTCTTCCTGTACCTTCCTCTGTGAGTCAAATCCTTTTCATCATGATTCCTTCACACACCAAAATCAGACTGGTTCTGCGGCAATCGCCGTGAAAATCATGTAATGCCTTTACCCGCAAGAACGCCCGACACAATGACTGCCACTCTTCTGAAGCCAACCCTGACTGGTTGCAACGTTTCGAAAACGACTGATGTATCATCAATCGAATCGGTCCTTCCGAAATTTGGCACTGTCGGGGAGCGTAACTGCGCACAGAGCACTGGAAACTGAAACTCCCAACCCGGTGGTCTCCCTTTGTATTCTCACTTTCTCTAATTCTATTGAATCTTAAATTTTCTGTTCCTGCGTTTCCCTTATTCATTCCTGTTTTCCTGCGCTTTCCCTTATTCTTTCTGTGTCCTGCTCATTCTTTTCTGTTTCCTGCGGTTCTTTTAGCTTTGAACCCATTCCTGCTCTGCTATTTCTACAGCGACACGCGTCTTTCCGCTCGTTCATCTCTTTCCATCTTTTGTTGGTTCTCAACGATGCTCGCAACTCTTCTCTCTGATAACCTAAATCACGAGCGACGCTCACCAATTGTTCAATAGGGGTGTTCTTTTCGTCCGCCATTTATATCTTCTATTTTTTTTTTTTTGTTTTGAACAAATTTTTATACACACAGCCAAACTGGTGGTTACCGACACGAGTGACGTATAGCACAATCCATGAAGGATAATATTAGCTTGGGACAACGTATTAGTTTTATAAAGACGCCCACGCCTGCCCAACTATGAGAGCGAATTATAGGCAATCTGTCGAAATAAGGTACTCTGGGGCTGAAATCCAAGCCTAGTATTACAATCTTGGAAGCAATGCCAAGCCAAGTATTTAACTATCTTGGAACATTACGGTAAGACAACCCCTTGCCTTAGATTACAATACTTGAATCCCCAACCCCCACCCAGCTCCTCTCTGAGAAGTTGAACAATTATAATCAATGGGCCAGAATATCCTCCTGTCAATGCTCGCCAATAAATTGTCAACCTGTGTAAATGTCATGAGACGACTACGCACAGCCCGACACACTCACAAGCTGCTTACGATCTCATTCATATATCATGCATTCGTCACATCAAACCACTCGTAAATCTATAACTTACTACTCATGTTTCATAGACGAAACATCAATGCATAGGAATCAAATGAAATAAAACATTCTCTCCTTCCTGAACTTCAACAAAATCATTTATCTAAAACAATCATTACTAACCCGGGTATAAAGATCTACTTTACCTGGCACAGTGATCTTAAACTTTCACGAATCACTGTCTTTTTTCTGTGGCGGTGGCTTGGGCGTTTCACTGTCACTTCACAACACGAAACACACTGCATGGCACTGCGTTTTGGTCTGATGGCGTCCTGGTCAAGGTGAGACTGTGGCGTGGTCTTGGTTAGCTTGCGAAGTGAACGCTGCCAGGTATGAGGTCGAACACCCCGTTTGGATAGAACATGACTATCAAAATCGATCTGTTCTCCTTTCTTTCTCCTGCATTAACGCATTGCACTCTCTCTCTCTCTCTCTCTCTTCTAGTCTGCTCTTAGCAAAATGACATGATGCTTTTCTTTCTTTTTTTCTTTTCTTTCTTTTCTTCTTCTTTAATTAGCAAAACCCTCTCTCTCTCACCACCTCTCTCCTCAGTCCCTTCCTCTGCAGACTATCTCATGCTAATCTCTCCACTGGTTCTCTTCTCTCCTCCCCTCATACTCTGCTTTTCTCTCCTCCTGCAGACTTCCACTCCAAACTCTCTCTCTCTCTCTCTGTTCTCTCTTCGTTCTCCCCCTCGTTCTCCCTGTTCTTCTCATCTCCTCTGCCTTCCTGTAGCGAGAGCCTACTTCCCAGAACTTCCCCCCCCTTCTGTTTCGTTTTCCTTCTTTCGTTCTCCCGTTCTCTCACTCTCAACATCCTCTTTATTCGTTCCGAGCTGTCCAAAAAGGGCGAGTACCATTGGTCAGTATATTTACCGCCCTGACACCCGAATTTATCCCCCTCTAATTCCATTGGATGTTCAAATCAATGACGTCACGCCTACACCGTACGCGCTGTGGTGTCAATTGTCCATTTAATTGATTAGCCAGATTCAACCCCCCACCACACTCTACCTTCCCCTTTCCTACTTGACTGGCGCCGTGTGGGCTTAAGGTATGGACACTGGTCAGTGAAAGTGCTAGCTGAGTCTGGTTAGCGCCACGACTCCTGAGTAACAATACGCTGTTCCACAAAGGGCTAGATGAGCTGAGCTCGGCTCTGCGACACCGTCTCGCAGACATCGAGCGCCCTCAAAACGGCTTAGGTCAGTCTGGGTGGGTCGGACCGCTCGGTGAAACCTCTCCACTAAGCGAAATTGGCCGAATCCGAACCATGGCCCGGTCTACGTGGCGCAAGAATGTCTGCGTTTGACTTTATTCCAGACAAATGGTGGCGACTCCCCAATTGGGTTGTTTCCTTTTTTTGTCCTGACACCCTCCCCCCCCCCCACCTCCCCGTAAAAAGTATAATTACGAACTGAGGAAAATTCCCCGTCGGAATCAGCGAAATTAAAAGATGTGAATTAAAAAAAAAACACTTGAGGAAATGCAATTAAAAACAAAACCCCAAACCAAAAACTATGATTAAAAAAAAAAGGATTCAGACCACGTTACAACGGGACATAAAAAGAGTTGGAAACCACATCCACCACCAATTCAAAACAGAAACATGCCATCCAAAAAATTCAAGACATGTGTTTTACATACAATTAAAACCTTACCAACAACTGTGTCAACAAATTACCCTAAATTCAGCAAGTCGGCAACAAGTGATTAAAAGCCAGGGGGACAAAAGACGAGAACAACTGTAATTACACAGATCAGTAAAAACCACGTCAAAAACATATCATTACGAAAAGCCGAGGAAAGTGTGCAAAAGGACCCGTTTTTTACAACAAGGAAAGAAGCGCATCAACGAACCCACGTCAGCAACCTCGCAAAGCCACGTAACCAAATACAATGACGACCACACACACACAACACGCGAAGCCGCACGCACGCACCACGCACGCACGCACGCACGCACGCCACGCACGCACGCACGCACGCACGTCACTCACCACGCCACGCACGCACGCACGCACACACACACACACCACACACACAAACACCAACACGCAATCCGTCCTGTACACATTAAGTGAGAAGACGTTAAAGTGAAGAAGAGAAGAAAAGAAGAAGAAGAAGAAGAAGAGAAGAAGAAGAAGAAGAAAAGAAAAGAAGCAACAATATAAACAACAAAAACAACAACAACAACATCAACACACACGCACGCACGCACGCACGCCACGCACGCACGCACGCACGCACGCCCAGCACGCACGCGACGCACGCAATCGCACGCACGCACGCACCACACACAAACAACCCACACACACACACACACACACAACCCACACACCAATTCCCTCTTAATCACATAAGTGAGAAGACGTTAATGTGAAGAAGAAGAAGAAGAAGAAGAAGAAGAAGGAGAAGAACAAGAAGAAGAAGAAGAAGAAGAAGAAAGGAGAAGAAGAAAAGCAAACAATAATAACAACAACACAACAACTACATCAACACAACACGCAACGCACGAAACGCCACGCACGCACAGCACGCACGCACTCAACGCACGCACCACGCACGAACGCACAGCACGCCACGCATCACTCACACCCACACACACACACACACACACACACACACACACACACCAAAACTAAAAAACGAAACCCAGTAAAAATGCGATGACAAACCTTAATAATATATTTTGTTTCTCTAAAAGGCTAACACTACTGAAATTAAGAATCGTCATCAAACACAGCGAACAAGTCGTTAGTAACAACTGAATTTTACCAACAAAATAAAACGACGTCAACATGAGCAATTAAACAGCAACAAAAACACAGACAACGAGAGTAAGCTTGGGGCCGAATAGCTCAGTGGTAGAGCGCCGGACATCGTAATCTAGGTGATCCTGGGTTCCACGTTCGAATCTCCTCCGGGCCGTTGCGACAAAGGGGATCTTTCCCTCAGAGTTAACATTGGTTTCCTGACCCATTTCCCACACAGTCCTTTGGAATGAGACCCTAAACCGAGTTCCGTGCTGAACGCAACGCATAACATCTTGCACACCACGTACAATCCCACAACAACTTTTCGGAAAGAAGGTCAGTTTGGTCGTTGGTAATGGATGACACTTACACATAGCATGCACCCTGCTGAGAACTGGCAAGAAATGACGGAAGTAAAAACCTGTTCATATGAACAATGACTGGATGACACAGGAAACCCGAAAACTCGGTAAAACTCTAACTGAGTGGTCCCCCTTTTTTAAAACCCTTCCTGTCTTCCCCTTGGTGAACACTCGGTACAACAGCCGCCTTTCACAAGAAATTCTGTCCACCTCCTCTAACCCCCTGTTTCTCTCCCCTCTTGCCAACTCCCAAGACTTCACGAGCGAAGGGTCTTGTTCCTGCGCTGCCCTAAAACTCATCAGGCGACACGTCTATCCCCGACTTCCTTCCTGGAACAACTAACGGTTTAACAACCTTTCCCCCTTTTCTTGCTCCGTGTCTGAACTGCTGCCCCTGTAGCAGTCAAAACTCAGGTCCCCTGGATCCCTTGCCCCTGGAATATTTCCAATGATCAAATATGAAGGGGTTTGTCCATCCCCAAACGCAGACAACTCGCCTGAGAAGTAAGGGGTACGTACTTCTATCTTAGCAACTGGAAACTCCCTCACAGTGCCATCGATTAGATTTACAGGTCTGGATTTGCCCTGTCAAATCCCTTATATCGACCAGCGTTGTTCGTACTACCCCGCATGAACAACCAGTGTCTCGTAACCTTTCACCCTCTGCTGGCCAATCCACCCTTTTTCCACTGGTAACGAACCACTCAGCCTAGTGCCCTCCACCCCTGACACTGACTGCTGTCCAGTGCAAGCCATAACTGCACTCCACCCTCTTCAGACGAATCCCCTTTGGTTTTCCACTGCAGGTCGTTTCCCTTGACGACCCTTATCCACTTCTTGCAAGGCTGCTGCCTTCGGGAACCTCATGCGACAATCCCTCGCCGCATGTCCCTTCTTGTGACAAATGAAACACCTAATGTCCCTTTGCCCTTCCTTCTGCCCCACCACTGGGTTTGCAGCTTTGCAGGAAACTCTCCTAGTCTCCTTGTACTCTTCTCACCTGTGCCTAGCACCTGTTTCTCCTGCACCTTCGTCCCAAAAAACGTGCCTCTCTATACACCTCTGCGAACTTCAACAACTCCCCTGCTGTCTCTGGCTGTCTCTCTTTCAAATGTATAGTTAACTCAGGGCCGCAACCTGACAAAATCTGTTCCTTCATAACTAGCTCTTTCAATTCAGCAAACTCCTTCTCGTACCACTCAACTCTAACCATTTCCCCAAAATAGGGGATCTAGACGTGCCCCAAACTGAGTGTACGTTCTCCCCTGCTTTTTAATTTTTAGCTGAACGAAATTTTCTTCCTAAACCCCTTTCCCTCTGTGAGGTAAATCCTTTCATAAATGATTCCTTCACAGCACCAAAATCAGCGGGGTTTGTCTGCTGGCAATGCCGTGAAAAT
>CM031598.1:84466261-84476261 GCA_018398815.1 Conus ventricosus
TCCATAAAGAAAAAAACACGTTACAGGCCGTTACAGCCGTTAGTAATGCTATAACGGTAAACTAAAACATCAGGCATCATCCGTGATCCATAATGAACATACCTGCTAATTTTCACAAAGATCGGCCAAGTACTTTCTGAGATATTCCATGAAGAAAAACAACCGTTACAGGCCGTTACAGCCGTTAGTAACGGCTATAACAGTAAACTAAAACATCGGGCATTATTCCTGACCCATAATGAACATACCTGCTAATGTTCACAAAGATCGGCCAAGTGCTTTTTGAGATATTCTATAAAGAAGAAAAAGCGTTACAGGCCGTTACAGCCGTTAGTAACGGCTATAACGGGGTAAACTAAAACATCAGGCATCATTCGTGACCCATAATGAACATACCTGCTAATTTTCACAAAGATCAGCCAAGTACTTTCTGAGATATTCCATAAAGAAGAAAGAGCCTTAAAGGCCGTTACAGCCGTTAGTAACGGCTGTAACGGTAAACTAAAACATCGGGCATCATCTGTGACCCATAATGAACATTTCTACACATTTTCAGGACGATCGGCCAAATACTTTTTAATATATTCTAAATAGAAGAAAAAGCGTTACAGACTGTTACAGCCGTTAGTAACGGCTGTAACGGTAAACTAAAAGATCGGGCATCATCCGTGACCCATAATGAACATACCTGCTAATTTTCACAAAGATCGGCCAAGTACTTTCTGAGATATTCTATAAAGAAGAAAAAACGTTACAGGCCGTTACAGCCGTTAGTAACGGCTATAACGGTAAACTAAAACATCAGGCATTATTCGTGACCCATAATGAACATACCTACAAATTTTCACAAAGATCGGCCCAGTACTTTCTGAGATATTCCATAAAGAAGAAAAAGCGTTACAGGCCGTTACTGCCGTTAGTAACGGCTGTAACGGTAAACTAAAACATCGGGCATCATCTGTGACCCATAATGAACATTTCTACACATTTTCAGGAAGATCGGCCAAGTACTTTTTAATATATTCTAAATAAAAGAAAAAGCGTTACAGGCTGTTACAGCCGTTAGTAACGGCTGTAACGGGGTAAACTAAAACATCGGGCATCATCCGTGACCCATAATGAACATACCTGCTAATTTTCACAAAGATCGGCCAAGTACTTTCTGAGATATTCCAGAAAGAAGAAAAAGCGTTACAGGCCGTTACAGCCGTTAGTAACGGCTGTAACGGTAAACTAAAACGTCAGGCATCATCCTTGACCCATAATGAACATACCTACAAATTTTCAGAAAGATCGACCCAGTAGTTTTGTCTGGAGCGAGTGGAACACATTTTGACCACAGACACACAGACAGACAGACAGACACACACACACACACACACACACACACACACACACACACACACACACACACACACACACACACACACACACACACACACACAGCATTTCTTCGTTCCCATTCTAAAGTACTCCCTGTTCTTTAAGAACGGGGAGTACAAAAATAGTGATGACACTAAGCCAAACTACCAATAAACACTAACACTAGTGCACATTAACGTTTACTTGATAGTAGTCAGCATAAAAATGGGTGAAACCACACAGTCAGCTTGTGTACTTACAAACAGCAATAAAAACTTGCGTACTTACAAACACAGCAATAAAAGCTTATGTACTTACAAACACAGCAATAGAAACTTGTGTACTTACAAACACAGCAATAAAAACTTGTGTACTTACAAACACAGCAATAAAAACTTGTGTACTTACAAACACAGCAATAAAAACTTGTGTACTTACAAACACAGCAATAGAAACTTGCGTACTTACAAAAACAGTAATAAAGACTTGCGTACTTACAAACACAGCAATAAAAACTTGCGTACTTACAAACACAGCAATAAAAACTTGTGTACTTACAAACACAGCAATAAAAACTTGTGTACTTACAAACACAGCAATAAAAACTTGCGTACTTACAAACACAGCAATAAAAACTTGCGTACTTACAAACACAGCAATAAAAACTTGTGTACTTACAAAACACAGCAATAGAAACTTGCGTACTTACAAAAACAGCAATAAAGACTTGCGTACTTACACAGCAATAAAAACTTGCGTACTTACAAACACAGCAATAAAAACTTGCGTACTTACAAACACAGCAATAAAAACTTGCGTACTTACAAACACAGCAATAAAAACTTGTGTACTTACAAACACAGCAATAAAAACTTGCGTACTTACAAACACAGCAATAAAAACTTGCGTACTTACAAACACAGCAATAAAAACTTGTGTACTTACAAACACAGCAATAAAAACTTGTGTACTTACAAACACAGCAATAAAAACTTGTGTACTTACAAACACAGCAATAAAAACTTGCGTACTTACAAACACAGCAATAAAAACTTGTGTACTTACAAACACAGCAATAGAAACTTGCGTACTTACAAACACAGCAATAAAAACTTGTGTACTTACAAACACAGCAATAAAAACTTGTGTACTTACAAACACAGCAATAGAAACTTGCGTACTTACAAACACAGCAATAAAAACTTGTGTACTTACAAACACAGCAATAAAAACTTGTGTACTTACAAACACAGCAATAAAAACTTGTGTACTTACAAACACAGCAATAAAAACTTGTGTACTTACAAACACAGCAATAGAAACTTGCGTACTTACAAACACAGCAATAAAAACTTGTGTACTTACAAACACAGCAATAAAAACTTGTGTACTTACAAACACAGCAATAAAAACTTGTGTACTTACAAACACAGCAATAAAAACTTGTGTACTTACAAACACAGCAATAAAAACTTGTGTACTTACAAACACAGCAATAAAAACTTGTGTACTTACAAACACAGCAATAAAAACTTGTGTACTTACAAACACAGCAATAAAAACTTGCGTACTTACAAACACAGCAATAAAAACTTGTGTACTTACAAACACAGCAATAACAACACAAAGTCAGCAAATGTCATAAAAATTATAGAACCACGATGTCAACACCTGCAATTACAGACAAAGATAAAAACATCGTCGGACAGGAAATATGATTAGATACAGCGATAAAACCATGTACGTCCAGAAATGTTGTTACAGTTTAAAAGAACAAAACCAATAAAGACGTTTTTTGTTATAATGTCAAACGTCGATAAAACCGTGTACCAAGTGCAGTTGAATGATATCACATGAATGTCTAAAAAGGTCAAATATTACGAACAGCAACAAATACACGTAGCCTCGGTTTGATTGGTACCAAAGGAAATCTTGAATGAGGCAGAGAATAGTGCCTACCTCTTTGGATATTTCCTCTCTTTCAGATCCGTCAAAACTTGAATGTGTTGATTAGAAATTATTGGTATCTGCCACTGGCGCCCGTGAAGAAGACGTAGGCTAGCTTCTGTGCCCATTTCACACAGGCCACTCTTTTTACACACACACACACACACACACACACACACACACACACACACACACACACACACACACACACACGCACGCACGCACGCACGCACGCACACGCGCACTTACACACACACACACACACCACACACACACACACACACACACACACACACACACACACACACACGCACGCACGCACGCACGCACGCACGCACGCACGCACACACACACACACACCCACACACACACCCACACACACACACGTACGCACGCACGCACGCACCCACCCACCCACACCCACACCCACACCCACTTCTATCTTTTAAACGGCGAGGAAGGTCCATCGTGCATACCACGTGCGAACCACTCACCATGAAACGTGAGCGTTATAGGGACTGACATGCATCAGTGAATTGTCTTAAAAGTTGGTTCCACTTTCCGCCTCGCGGTCACCTCACTTTGAAACTAGAAGAGAAAAACATCATAACAGCATCAACGGCTGTAAATTAGAAACACCAATCATAACAAGACAAACCGTCTATGATTAACTAGAAAGACCTGGGAATTAAAACTTGTCGACAGGTTTAACTGAAAACATCAACAATAACAAATTGCGAAAGAAAAAAAAAAAAAAAAAAAAACCCATGCACGTCAACAACGATTTATAAAAAAAAAAAAAGAAGAAAAGAAACTATAGGTGCAAATGAGAACATAGCATTAACAGCTGTAATAAAAGTCACCGGTAATTAAAGGGGGGGGGGGGGGGAGATATACACTCCAGCTTATGTTATCATAAACACACACACGCACACACATGCACGCACGCACGCACGCACGCACGCACGCACGCACGCACGCACGCACGCACGCACACACACACACACACGCACGCACGCACGCACGCACGCACGCACACACACACACACACAGACACACACAGACACACACACACACACACACACACACACACACACACACACACACACACACCGAAAAAGATATCTCAACAAAGGCAATCTGAAGCACCAGTGGGGAAAAAAAACATATTAAATTTTAGAGAATTGAGAAAATGTGAACAACTGTAATTTGACAGTGAATAACATGTATAAATCAATTTATGTTGTTGATGACCTTGTCGACATCCGGGTCATTATATGGACTGTCACACCACAAAAACGTGATTCCAAAAGTGTTTGTTTCAAATAAACACAAAAAGCCACTTTCTTCCATACATATTTAAAAACCACACACACACACACACACACACACACACACACACAACACACACACACACACACACACACACACACACATGAAAACTGGATCTGTTTTCCACAAAATTTTAGCTGAAACAAAAAACAGTGTGTTATCAGTTTTACAAAGTGAAAAGATCACATCTGGAATGTCATCCCTGAACAAGGTCTCTCTGGTGTCTTCCGTGAAGTGATCGTGTCCAATGTCATTCATATCCATCCCGACGCTCACGTTTCATGGTGAGTGGTTCGTCACATAGTATGCTGTATGGAGCTTCCTCGCCGTTTAAAAAAGATAGGTGTGTGTGTGTGTGTGTGTGTGTGTGTGTGTGTGTGTGTGTGTGTGTGTGTGTGTGTGTGTGTGTGTGTGTGTGTTGTCAGTACAACCATGAGTTAATCTGACAAGAAATTGGTTTCAGTCTGTCAGTCAGTCAGTCAGTCAGTGTGTGTGTGTGTGTGTGTGTGTGTGTGTGCGTGCGTGCGTGCGTGCGTGCGTGCGTGCGTGCGTGCGTGCGTGCGTGCGTGCGTGTGTGCGCGCGCGCGCGCGCGCGCGCGCGTGTGTGTGTGTGTGTGTGTGTGTGTGTCCTGTGTGAAATGGGCACAGAAGCCATTTCTTCTTCATGGCCCCAATGGCAGATGCTAGGAACAGATTCACATTTCGACGGATCTGAGAAGAAAAAAAAAGAGAAACATTAAAAGAGGTAGGCACTATTCCTTGCCTCATTCAAGATTTCTCTTCCTACCATTCAAACTGAGGTTATCTGTATGTGTTACTGTTTATCTGTGTGTTTGATTATATTCAAGATAACCACAAAAGGCCTATGCTAGACTTGAATAAAAGTTAATTTGTGTTTGTTCATCTCTCAACGTATTGCCGTGTACATGTGTCGGGTACTGGGTATATGGGCAAAGTTTGGAGCATCTTTGGAGGGAATGTCTCCTTGCTTGTTCTGTGTTCTCCGTGTGGACATTTTTTTTTGCCCGGCGATTTGGTGTCGTAAACAGCATTTGTTTGGAATAAAGGACGTGTAATTAGTTCTTCGTGGGAGTAAGAATTTCCCTACGTTTTCGTCATGGATCTGGAGAAGAAAAAAAAAAGGTTGGTAACCGTTTGTAAGTTCCACATCTCCTGCCGTAAGTCTTTGACAGCTCTGAAGGTTGGGTTTCACACCTGTGTAGGTAATGGGCACTTTGTATTTGTAGCTTTCTGGTCATGTGACCGGCCACCCCATTGCCTCGAATGTCAATGTAACAGGGGCGGTAAGCAAGAACAGTGTCCAGTAAGGTCCCCACGAACTCTGTGGCATACAAGACTTTTTTTTGGTGGCCAAACTTCGTTCAAAATTTCTTTCCTTTCACAGAATGTTTACAGAGAGTTTCAGGTCTGAGGAAGGGGTTGTTTCCGCTACGGATTGCTTTATTTTTGCCGAACAAGAAGTTCCTAAAGCTTTCCTGGTGACAGTTCCATCTACACTGCTGATCACGTAGTCCTCATTCTGGTGCTCAAGATGATCTATCGGTCCAAAGAGAATGATTTGGGGTTTTTTTTTCAATCGGCCGTAACTTTAACCGCTGTGAACCCTTGAAGTTTTAAACTTTAGCTTAAACTTCTCTGGAATTTGATGAATAGGTGTTACACTGTGTAAAGAAGAATCGACAACGACAAAACAAGCGAAACACACTAACTTGATGTAAATGACACAGACAGACAGGCTGACAGACAGCAGACAGACAGATAGACAGACAGACGCACATACACACACAACACACACAACACACACGTACACACACGCACCCACCCACCCACACACACCCACACACACACACACACACACACACACACACACACACATATATATATATATATACGCGTCTTGACCTACATGCTTGACAATACTGAAAGGACACTACAGTGAAATGCTACGGTCACATTTTCCAGGTCCAGAATTACACTGTTCCCGTCCTCGATGTTGACATTATATCCACAGCACCAACCAGAATGAAGGCACCATGTTGACATTATATGCACAGCACCAACCAGAATGAAGGTACCATGTTGACATTATATGCACAGCACCAACCAGAATGAAGGTACCATGTTGACATTATATGCACAGCACCAACCAGAATTAAGGTACCATGTTGACATTATATGCACAGCACCAACCAGAATAAAGGTACGATGTTGACATTATATGCACAGCACCAACCAGAATAAAGGTACGATGTTGACATTATATGCACAGCACCAACCAGAATGAAGGTACGATGTTGACATTATATGCACAGCACCAGCCAGAATGAAGGTACTCAGACAATGAAGTATTGATCAGTATCCACCCAGCTGAATACTCAGCGACACTTGGGGTACCTGGCTATCATAGTGGCAAGATGATCAGCCACTCTCTCTCTCTCTCTCTCTCTCTCTCTCTCTCCTCTCTCTCTCTCCACACACACACACACACACACACACACACACACACACACACACACACACACACACACACATATCGATCATGCGCAGAGAGAGAGAGAGAGGAGAGAGAGAGAGAGACAGACAGACAGACAGACAGACAGACAGTCTGACTGACTGACTGACTGACTGACTGACAAACAGAGACAGAGACAGAGGCAGAGAGAGACCCGCCTACACAGGCGAAACTCATCCCCAAGACACCTATACATACATCCATGCTGCCCTGGCCCATCCCACCCCGTCCTCCTATCTCCTCCCTCCCCCACCCCACCCACCCCTACCATTAGCACACACACACACACACACACACACACACACACACACACACACACACACACACACACACACACACACACACACACACACACACACACACACACTTGTTTCAAATCAGTCGCGCCAATTGCACTCACTCCAACCTCTTCTGCTCCTTCTTTTGTTTTTTGTTTCGTCTGCTTTTGAAGGGGGGTTGGTTGTGGTTTTTTGTTTTGGGGACTTTTTTCTTCTTCTATCTATATGTGTGTTTAAACCACACACACACACTCACACAGAGCACCTCCTCCCCCTCGCCCCCCCCCCCCCCCCCCCCCTTCCTACAACAATCGGTCTCGGCGATTAACCCCACACAAGGCATCGTGGCGCCTGTGTTTATGTGGTCAGGTCACCGACGTTCCCACATGGACGTTCTGTGCTTAGTGACAGAGCTGTTCCCGCCTCGTTTTGACATGCTTCGAAGTCAACCGTGCGCACTCGCTTTGCTAAAACTAACAAACAAACAAACAAAACAAATCGTAACAAATGACCACGAAAATGATGTTCCTGAAACACCAATGAACATGTGTTTGGCCACTGCCAGTTGGGAGAGTCAGAGAAATCTGCTTGTGTGTTGGTTTTGAGGTGCGTGGAAGCTTTAGGGGGAAGGGAGGGGGCGGGGGAGGGGTAGGGGGCGGGGGGGGGGGGGGGGAATCTGGATGTGGACCAACCTCTGGGGGAAGGAAGCAGCTCCTCCATGAGCGCTGGGACGTAGATGACACCAGGCGGCGCCACTTTACTGATTCAGTGAAGACAATTTGATTTGCTTCCCACTGTGGCTTTTTTTTTGTTTTTGTTTTTTTGTTTGTTTTGGTTGTTGTGGAGAGAAGCAATATATTCTACGTGGTCTATTTATAATTATGGTTCTCTCTCTCTCTCTCTCTCTCTCTCTCTCTCTCTCTGGTTGAAAGAAGCGAGGTATTTTATGTGGTCTATTAATAACTATGCCTGTCACATTTGTTTGTTTGTTTGTTTGTTTGTTTGTTTGTTTGTTTGTTTGTTCACCCTTTCAGTCTTTTCGATTCAAATGGTTGTGCAGATGTTTTCAATCTTGCAAATCGTTATTGTACAAATGTGATTAAGTTTTCATGTAGTTTTTAGAACTCATATAGGTCTGTATGTCGATTTGGAAACATTTCTACCACCCACACCCCCCGCATCCCCCATTTTACTGGATTGGAACGAACAAGTTTATTTGTGCCAGCACAGTGCGTAAGTAGATGACGAGGCGTTACGCTTGTCGAGTGGGGATCAGTTGCTATTTCGTTTAGGTTATCTCCCGTTAGCGACGGTATGTATTGAGGACCACCAGTATTAACTGGTCGGTTCCGTTGGTCATTTGCAATCAAAGAAAAAAAACTACGCGCTGGTCGGGAATATGAAGGACGGGGGTTTCGTCGCTTTCCTTCTTTCTTCATACGCTGTGCTCTTGCAGTGTGTTACCATTCTACTCTGTTTTCATTATGGGTCACGGATGATGCCCGATGTCTTATTTTACCGTTATAGCCGTTACTAACGGCCATAACTTTCCATAACGGTTTTCCTACTTTACGGAATATCTCAGAAAAAGTACTTGACCGATCTTTGTGAAAATTTGTAGGTATCTTCATTATAGGTCACGGATGATGCCCGATGTGTTATTTTACCGTTATAGCCGTTAAACTAACGGCCATAACGGCCCATAACGGTTTTCCTACTTTATGAAATATCTCAGAAAGTACTTAACCGATCTTCCTGAAAATTTGTAGGCATGTTCATTATGGGTCACGGATGATGCCTGATGTGTTGTTTTATCGTTGTAGCCGTTACTAACGGCTATAACGGACCATAACGGTTTTTCTTCTTTATAGAATCTCAGAAAGTACTTGATCGATCTTTGTGAAAATTTGTAGGTATGTTCATTATGGGTCACAGATAATGTCCGATGTGTTATTTTAACCGTTACAGCCGTTACTAACGGCTATAACGGCCCATAACGGTTTTTTATTCTTAATGGAATATTTCAGAAAGTACTTGGCCGATCTTTCTGAAATTTTGTAGGTATGTTCATTATATGTCACGGATGATGCCCGCTGTTTTCGTTTACCGTTATACCGTTACTAACGGCTATAACGGCCTATAACGGGTTTTCTTCTTTATGGAATATCTTAGAAGGTACTTGGCCGATCTTTCTGAAAATTTGTAAGTATGTTGATTGTGAGTCACGGATCATGCCCGATGTTTTATTTTTACCATTATAGCCGTTACTAACGGCTATAACAGCCCATAACGGTTTTCTTTTTTAATGGAATATCTCATAAAGTAGTTGGCTGATCTTTGTGAAAATGTGTAGGTATGTTCATGATGGGTCACGGATGATGGCCGATGTTTACCAGAATAGCCGTTACTAAGGGCTATAACGGCCCTAAACGGTTTTTCCTCTTTATGGAATATCTCACGCGTATTCAAGATAAACTGGGAGTACGTTTATATGCTTTGCATCTTGTTAATGTTGGTATCGGTCATAGTTTTGTGGAAGTCGGAAAGT
>CM031598.1:84478761-84481261 GCA_018398815.1 Conus ventricosus
AATGTTCTCATCCCTAGCTGATGCATTTGTGTTGTTGTTGTTTGTCCGTCGAGACCACGAAGACCATCTAGTCATCCTGGGATCGGGGGTGAGTGCGTAGATGGGTGGTCAGGCCGATCTGCGCCCGGAAAGACCTATTACAGTACGGACTGGGGATGGTGGCGGCAGTTGGAGATCTGACACTGGTCTTCCTGATCAGGAAGACCAGTGATGCATTGGTACCATAGTGGTCAAGTACTTCGGCTGTTCGGGTGATCCCTGGAGTCTTTTAACCAGGGTACGGGGTACGACAACAACTAAAAATTACAAATGTAGTAATGATTACAGAATTATTGGAACGTCTGGCAGTTATCAGCGAAGACAAAATAGAGCTATCATTACGGAAGTTCGGGATCATAGAGCGATCATAGAGTGCTAGGATATAGTAATGATAGGACGTGCACATAACAGATCAGAGTGAGTACTGGGCGGTGGGACGTCAGAGATGACAGACCATAGCATGAAACACGTGTGTGTTGAAGGGGCAGAGTGGACAGGAAAGAATATGTGTGTGTGTGTGTGTGTGTGTGTGTGTGTGTATGCACGCGCGCACGTGTGTGTGTGTGTGTGTGTGTGTGTGTGTGTGTGTGTGTGTGTGTGTGTGCGTGTGCGTGCTTGCGTGTATGTGCGCACGCCCGCATGCGAGCAATAGCGCCTGTGTGCGTGCGTATATGTATGCCCACAAAGACTCTCATACGTGATATCTCATCATCTAATGAAACGGAATAGCCAATAGCGAATTTGCCTTTACAAACTGTGTGGATTGTATGGGTTTCAGGTTGATCCATTTTTTATGGCTGTGATTTCAAGTTGCACTGAACCACACCCCTCCCCTCTGCTCCACCATCCGACCCCCACCCCCCTTTTCTCGCAAAAAAAAAAAAAAGTTATCTGCCCACAAACTCTCTTCTAAAAAAAAGGACAAAATGTGTGCGTTGGGGGTGGGGCCTCGAAGGGGGGAGGTAGGAAGGGGAGGGGGGTCTCCCCACTCTCTCCCTCCTGTGTTCCTGTTAACTTCTTTTTTTAATGAAGACGAAAGGTATGTTTATGTGGGTGGGGGCTTGGGACCGGGGGGGGGGGGGGGAGTAGGGGTGTGGGGTGGGTGGGGAAGATAATTGATGGCTTTATGCTTAACTGTCTTGCTGGAAACATTGTTCCCTCTCTCTCTCTCTTCGCTCCGCTCCCTCCCTGCGACTCTCAATTGCGGCGCAACATGACTCTGTTGCCCTTGTTTAATTTATCAATCAATCAATCGTGAGTGGATTGAGTGTCTCTTTTGTGTGTGGTTTTTATTTGATAGCCCTAGATGAAAGCGCAAAAGCCATTAGAAGGCTATCAAACTAATCACAGTCATGCCTTTTATTCTCCAATCGGCAGCGTACACTACTGACTTCAGACAATGCACATCCAATGCATGTTCGCTTGACTTGTTTTCATTAAAGTTAAGGTTGATTGATAACATGCGATGAGGATAACTTTAGCTCCTAGAACATAGAGAGAGAACAGCGGATAGATGACTGAGGTGGGATTTGGGAATTCTGTGCATATGAGAGTGGAAAAAAGGGGCACTTTTCACAATGGCTATGAACAAACGTTTGTGAAATGTTGTTTGTATATCTGTCTAACGCTAACCCTAACTTTACCCAAGCCACTGACCTAAACTCTAACATTGCCTGACCTTAACCCTAATCATTAGAAAACCTTACAGATCCCATTCGGCTGTAGGTAGCAAAAAAACATCTTGAGGGACAACTTCAGAAGAGCATGGTGCCAACGCCTGGACATTGGGGCTGAAGGGAACAGCATCCACCAGCTCGACAGAGCAGCTCAAGTTACCATCTTCAGGCTGCGAATAGGACACTGCCAGCTCCTCTCCCATCTCTCACGTCTCAAACTCTCTCCTACTGATCAGTGCCCTCGTGGTACAGGCTCCCAAACTCCCACCCACATCTTACAGTCCTGCCCCCTCCTTTCCCTCCAAGCCTTGCGACACCAGACGTGGCCCAGTCCGGTTGAGGTCCAGTAGAAGCTGTGGGGACCGGTGGGGTCTCTGAGGCGGACTGTGGACTTCGCCTTACCAACCGGATTGAGGATGTAGCATGGCCGGGAACGCGAAAGACAGAGAAAGAAAGCGAGATGGCTGTTGGTAATACTTGTAAGAGTAACCTCCCTTCTTCACCACATAAAACCTTCTGAACCGATATTTAGGAAAATTGGGTGGAAAAAAAAAAAAAGGAATATGGGTCAATAAGAAAATGTTAGGAAACAAACATGTAGGGTAACTCTTGATGAAATAAATACACGCCCATAACTCCAAAGGAATCCCGCTTAAGACACCGAATTGCCTGGCCAGCTGGTGTATTCATTTCATCATGGGAGCAAGAGTTACCTTGCCTGGCTAGCTGGTGTATTCATTTCATCATGGGAGCAAGAGTTACCTTACGTGTTTGTTATTTACTGT
>CM031598.1:84486261-84493761 GCA_018398815.1 Conus ventricosus
AGCCTTCTCCCTCAGGATAATCCGTTTGAAATAAAAAGCTCCACGTCTGCACGCGTGCATTCCTTGTTGATGCCATCTTTTGTTTTTCTTCCCTTTCTTTGTTAGTTTCCTTGTTTGATCTCTATGTATCGTGCCCTAGCTGAACAGGTACTGCAGGCAGCCTTGCATTGATGCATGTAGCGCATGCTCAGCTCTTGCGTGTGTCGTGTGCATTTGTGTCTATAGTGTCTGTACTTTTTTCCGTTTGTCTGTCTCTGTAACTAAATAAATAAATAGATAAATTAATATACAAACGAAGACCGTCTTTCTTATCACAGTGCATCTATCTCTGTCTGTCTGTCTGTCTATCTGTTTCTCTCTTTTTTTGTCTGTCTCTTTCTCTGTCTGTCAGTCTGTCTGTCTGTCTGTCTGTCTGTCTGTCTCTCTCTCTCTCTCTCTCTCTCTCTCTCTCTCTCTCTCTCTCTCTCTCTCTCTCTCTCCCACAACACACGAGCAAAAAGCACGCTTCCAGAAGGGAAACGACTGCATAATCTCCACACATCCCAGTACGCCCCAATAGTAATGAAACGGAATGTACAGAGGAAGATGCAGTAAACTGAATAGCGTTAGACAATCAGACTTTTCAGTGACATCTTCCCCCCCCCCTCCCCTCCCCCCCCCTCCCCTCCCCTCCCCCCCCCCCCCCCCCCCCCTGCCTACTTCTTCTGCAGCGATGTGGATACAGGGAGGCCACTGTCAGTTGTTGTTTCTCCCCCTGTCCCTCGCCCAGGTGAATTAAATGGTAGCTTGGCTGGCACGCCTCACTGTGTTAGTTCACAGGTTGTGTCTGAACCAGTGGTAATGGGTGATGGAATGTCAGCCACGTTTACAGCCTGTCCCGTGGAGAGATGTAAACGAGATGGAGTTGTTTTTCAGTGCCCCCCCCCCCTACTCCCCCCCCCCCTACTCCCCCCCCCCCCCCTACTCCCCTCCCTGCTGGAACCAGAGGATGAGGGAGAAGAGGATGAGGGTGGTGACAGCAGGAATGGGATGTGGAGTAGGGGTGGGGTGGGGTGGGGTGGGGTGGGGTGGGGTGGGTGGGGTGGGTAGGTTGGAGTCGCGGTCTGAAAACCGAACTTAATCAGTTGTTGCTGTTTCTCTGTCTGTCGGCTGTTTGTCTGTCTTGTCGGTCTGTATCTGTCTGTCTGTCTCTGTTTCTGTCTGTCTGTCTGTGTCTGTCTGTCTGTGTCTGTCTGTCTGTGTCTGTCTGTCTGTCTCTGTCTGTCTGTCTTTCTGTCTGTCTCTGTGTGTGCGTGCGTGCGTGCGTGAGTGTGTGTGTGTGTGTTGTGTGTGTGTGTGTGTGTGTGTGTGTGTGTGTGTGTGTGTGTGTGTCTTATGAGTGCGTGCGTGCGTGCGAGCCAGCATGCGTGCTTCCGTGTGCGCAAATGGTTGCCGGTGCGCGTATTGTTTGTTCCCGTCTTCATAAATTATTAATTGTTTAAAAAAATGTTGTTGTTGTTGTTTTTCTGGAACACGAATCATTTAACCTGGTCATTTTTTTTTTCTGGTCATGAATTTTACATACCAGTGCCACCCAGTTGACGTCATGAATGTGGCCGTTGAAGGGAACACGATCCGTCTCCCGTGTCACCCACCAGCCACGGTCGGGAGATGTTCAACCAGAGATATACCAGATCAAGTTGCTGAAAGTCAATGCGCAGACACCAGAGAAACGTTTCATTATGGTAACTTATTCGTTTCAAAAAGTCGTAATCACTGTTTTCATCAATTAGTCATATAGAAATTGAATCCAGTCTTTAACACTGAGAAAAAACAAATCGTGAGTGTGACGTTACTATTTACGCCCTAACGATTATATTTTCGTCAAGATTAAGTATACCGTTGTGAATTTCGTGGAAGTACGTACATTCCAGCTTTTAACGCTGTGATAAAATCGTAATTGTAAAGTAAAAGTGTTAGTATTCACATTATAACAATTATGTTTTCTAATTGCAAAGTGAGACGACTGCAGGCGGAAATCTGGACAAATCTTAAATAAATGTTAGCGAACCGCCGAAAGAAACATGGACAAACGAGTCACAAGACAAAACAGACGCGTTTCGACCTCTTAGGTCTTCTTCAGGCAAGACACAAACAAATAGGACAATGAAAATGAACGAGTTATCATTTAGCTTTGATCTCTTCAGCGCAAGGTAGGTGTTGAATGAATGATATGGTAACTCATTCATTTTCATTGTCCTATTTGTTTGTGTCTTGCCTGAAGAAGACCTAAGAGGTCGATACGCGTCGTGTTTTGTCTTGTGACTCGTTTGTCCACTTTTCTCTTGGCGGTTCGCTAACATTTATTTAAGATTTAATTATATTTTCGTCAAAATTAAGTATAATGCTGTGGATTTCATGTGAACACAATAGTTTACTGGATTCTTTTTTTTTAATTTTTTAGGAGAGACCTTTTCCCCGTGCACTGACAGCCAATGAAGAGGCTTTGTGTGGTTAGCTGGGACTAAACGATAAAGAATAAACTGTTTTCAGTGCTTTTCGTTTTGTTATTATATCACGCAACAGTTAGGCAAGCAAGCCGTAAGCAGTGAGAACAATTCATTATCCAGCAATCTGCATTGTTGCAAAACAGATTAAGAAATTAAAAAAAAAGAAGAGGTTAAAGCATAAATATCAAATTCTTCACAGGTTTGATGTTTACGTGTTAGATCCTCTTTTTCACCACGTCTCGCCTTGTACCCCACCCTCTCTCCCACCCCCCTCCCTTTTTTTTTCTCATTCCCTTTCTTCTGACATCTTTGGCATATCATAGTTAAACGGACTGACGACTTGTTTTCCTACACTTGCCCCCTGTCATGTGCACCATAATAACGAGGGCTGGCTGCCAGAGCCCAGTATCTCTCTTATATATATATATATATATATATATGTATATGAGATACTGGGTTCTGGCAGTCACCTTTGAAAAGTGCACGTGTTTGAAAAATGTTTCCTTTTTTTTTTTATTCATTCCTAAAACCTATTTTAGACTCTAGCTCAAGGAGATGGTCAGTAAACCTTGAGGTAACAGTCCTAGTAACTGTCCTTGGTGTAAAAAAGTTCAAAATGCAGACTAAGTTAAAACTATGTGGAAAGTGTTTATGCTTCCACTCACACTCCCTGAGAGGGTCAGCGATTCAGTGAACCAGTTAGCTTGCCTGACAGGTGTTAGCAGTGGCAGTTGGGAGTGCAGTGCAGCTGAAGCATGATTTTGGCTTGACTGCAAGAAAAGCGTGATTTTGGCTTGACTGCAAGAAAAGCATGATTTTGCCTTGACTGCAAGAAAAGCATGATTTTGCCTTGACTGCAAGAAAAGCGTGATTTTGGCTTGACTGCGAGAAAAGCGTGATTTTGCCTTGACTGCAAGAAAAGCGTGATTTTGGCTTGACTGCGAGAAAAGCGCGATTTTGGCTTGACTGCGAGAAAAGCGTGATTTTGGCTTGACTGCGAGAAAAGCGTGATTTTGGCTTGACTGCGAGAAAAGCGTGATTTTGGCTTGACTGCGAGAAAAGCGCGATTTTGGCTTGACTGCAGGAAAAGCGTGATTTTGGCTTGACTGCAAGAAAAGCGTGATTTTGGCTTGACTGCAAGAAAAGCGTGATTTTGGCTTGACTGCGAGAAAAGCGCGATTTTGGCTTGACTGCAAGAAAAGTGTGATTTTGGCTTGACTGCGAGAAAAGCGTGATTTTTTGGCTTGACTGCAGGAAAAGCGCGATTTTGGCTTGACTGCGAGAAAAGCGCGATTTTGGCTTGACTGCAAGAAAAGCGTGATTTTGGCTTGACTGCAGGAAAAGCGTGATTTTGGCTTGACTGCGAGAAAAGCGTGATTTTGGCTTGACTGCAGGAAAAGCGTGATTTTGGCTTGACTGCGAGAAAACCGTGATTTTGGCTTGACTGCAGGAAAAGCGTGATTTTGGCTTGACTGCAGGAAAAGCGTGATTTTGGATTGACTGCAGGAAAAGCGTGACTTTTACACGGATAGGACAGCAGTGCTCACTGGTTGTCACTGGACTGGCTGGCTAAGATAGCAATCAGTGTCAGCAAAGGTGTCAAAGAGAGAGAGAGAGAGAGAGAGAGAGAGAGAGAGAGAGAGAGAGAGGCCTCAACTGTACTAATATTTCATAGGGGCTGTGTTTTAGAGGTGCTGTATGGAAGTCATCCTTACCTCTGTAGCACAAAGTGTAATTGTAAAACAAGGCATTACATTGCCAGTACAGGCCTAAACATGGACAGGAAAAGGTAAACATAGAAAAATACATAGGTTTCCTGATGATTTTGGAAGCACCAAAAAACGTGAGTGGAAAGAAATTATCTAAAAGTTGAAAATGATTCTTAACAAAAGTATCGTTTTTTTTTCTGTTGCAGGGGTTTTTCTCCGTCAAAGTAGTTGCCCCCTAAGTCCCCTATGTGACAGGGGGAAAAAAGAAGAACAAATTAGTGTCAGACAGTGTAAGTCTAAGACTGGGAAAAAAATGAATGAAACGAATATTGACTGACTGAGGTCTCTGCTAGGTTGGGACGATTTAAGAGTGGAAGACTGTAACTTCTTACTTGTGGCCTTAAAGGGCAATGTTGGTTATTTAGTAACAGTATGGTCTGATGGCCAGTTTGAAGAATATGTGTTTATGTGGCCTTGTTGGCTTTATCTGGTAAAGTTATTAGAAGGTCTTGTTGGCTAAGGTTGAAGCCAGTGGGGCTTGTTATGGTGATTAATGTGCGCTAATCTTTCATGAAAGGTTGTTGTGAGAAAGACAAAGTGGTGAACGAAACCTCTGAGAAAAAAAAATTATTGAAACTTTATTGTAAATATTTTTGCAAAAAAAAAAAAAAAAACTCCAAAGGGAAAATGCCTCTTAATAAGAAGAAAGGCTGAATGCGGGAGATCGTGTTAAGACCGCGAGTGAAAGTTGGGGGCAGGGAAAATTTATTTTTA
The DNA here is from genome assembly GCA_018398815.1 of Conus ventricosus. NCBI lineage: Eukaryota > Metazoa > Mollusca > Gastropoda > Neogastropoda > Conidae > Conus > Conus ventricosus. The sequence continues at coordinate 84,491,234 of CM031598.1, forward strand.
TGACAATTATATCTTCTCTCTTGTGTCTCTGTCTGTCACTCCAAGGGTAATTCACCCCCTTGTCACTGGTGACCCCGACTTCTTTCTGCTCCTTCTGTCTTTCATTGTTGTCTAGCCACAGAACTTCCGTGTTACGTGTACTGCCCCTAGTTGGCAGTGCATACATCTGTTCTCTCCCTTATTTCGCTCTCTTGTTGTATGTAACTCACCCCCTTGTCACCCCCATAACTTATTTATGTTGATTGTCTGTTTTCTCTTGTCCTGCCTTTCAAAGATTAGTGGGTCGTGGTTCGCTGCTTTGTTGTTCGTTACATTCATTTAGCGACCCAGTGCTAGCTGCAACACTTATTCTCATACTTTAACTTCTTTTTTCTTTCTTTCTGCGTACGCAGGCTGATACTCCTGCGGACACTCCCTGTATAGCCAGGCAGTGTAGTTTTGTGTATATGACCCTTTTTTATCCCGCCATTAAGGCAGCCATACTCCATCTTCGGGGAAGTTATACTTTAACTTTAACCTGCAGCCATTATACTTTGAAACTTCCTTTTATTCAAATTGATGCGAGGAACTTCCCCTCATTGCATTTTGGATCCTCAAGCATAGGCTGTAAGATGTTCTTTCATTTAAATTGTTCTTTACTTATCTGTGGTAACTTTCGTCTCTGTATCGTCTTCTTCCATTTTCTTAAACATCCTCCGCTGGTTTCTTTAGGAATCTGTTGGATTGTGATGTTTCCCCCGTGGTATTGTAAATACCATGAAATTACAGGTGGTGATCTATTGTCCATACCATGGGTGGACTACCACACCAGCGGAACCAGCCGTGTCCACCACTGACAAGCTTTCATCCAGAAGACAAAATTCGAATCTTGACAGGCATGATGTTCTACGACGTCAAACCTGGCCAGAGGGTTCAGAACAGCAGGTTCAGCTTTGGGGCAGCCGTCATGACCTCGAAAAGACTGTTGTGGGATTCATCTTGGCGACAGGATAGAAGGTCTGACGCAACCAATGAAATCGACCGCAGAAGAAGAAGAAGAAGAAGAAGAAGAAGATTCTAGACTGGAAGATCGCCCTGATCACAATACCAGACTCAACGGTCCCCACTGTAATCACTATTTGGTTTAATATTTATCACTTTAACGCTCTATTTTTCTTCCCGTCTCACCTTCTGCCCTTTCCTGTCCTTCTCTTTCTGTATTCCTTGTGAAATCATTGTGATACAGGAGGAGGACTTGATCCCCCCCCCCCCCCCCCCCTTAATTTTCTTTATTGTTGGTTTCTTTTTCCAGACCTCTCTGACAAATACCAAGAGGTTGAGGTTTGTCGTTTTACTGTTTGTTGGCGTTCATTTTGCGATGGAGTATATCAAGGTTTTGTTTTCCTGTTGTCACGAGCTGTCGGTATTGTTTTCATGGTCATTACGTTTGATCGTCATGTCAGGCAACAAAACGAGTTAATATGCAACAACAAATTCAGAGATGATCTTTTTTTTTCGTTTTTTTTTTTTTTACATGAAAACGGCAAATGTCGTCTTTATGGAGAACATTACTATTTATTAAAAAAATGAATCAATAGATGAATAATTGAATAAAATGAAACCTTTATCTTGGATTTGAAAAGTACGAAGGTCACATGTGTCATTATATCTTATGGAATTGAAGATTTACAGATATAGCTTGACAGGTGTAACAACTAAAGTGGTTAGGTCATCAAAGTCTCTATCTCAGGGGCGCCGGTTCGAATCTCCACAGCGCTAGACTGTGAGTGAAGCGTGGAACGTGATTTTCCGGATCTTTCTGCTCATCAACGGAGGCGTGGGTCTGAGAATGAACGGACATCCTTTGTGTGTGAACACGCGCGCAGAAGGCCGGACAACGTACGTTATGCCTGGTTCACACGAGTGCAACAATGAGGCAACAATGGGTGGCAACTCCAAGTTGCCTATGTGTTGCTACATTGTTGCTTCAAAAGTTGTCACTACAGCAACTCATTATAAACCAATTAGACCCCATTGGATTTTCCCAATAAAAGTTGCCTATGAAGTTGTCACAGCCAAAAGTTGAACGTCGGGAGATATAACTTTTGGTGGGGTTGGCAACTTTTGCATGACAACTTCAAGTTGCTTTTGTGTGAACAGCTTGGCAACACAGGTATATCCGGTAGGCAACAAAAAAGGGGCGGAGCGAAGTGCATGCGTGCGACAAAAAGCGGCACGTGCCGCCACGCTTTTCTCGCTTTTTTCCACACGCATGCAAGCACGAATTTTGTTGCTTGCATGACAACTTTTTGTTGTGCGTGTCGGCAACATGCATGCAACCTCGGTGAGTTGTCGTCGGAACAGTATAAAAGTCCCCCTGGAACCGGCTGCTTTTATAGCAAAAAAACGGACGTCACTGCAGTTGCCTCATCCTGTTTTCAACCGAGCCAACAAAGCTGGCAACTTTTCCAGAAGTTGCTTGCAAAAGTTGCAACCTACGTGGCAACTACAAGGAAAGTAGGTCGCGCACGTAGGCCAAGCCAGCAAAA
>CM031598.1:84498761-84526261 GCA_018398815.1 Conus ventricosus
CAAGATGTGGTGGGTCTGTGCTGCCGGTGTTTTATAACTGCTTGTGTTGTCTGTCATCACGTGCTGTCTGTGTTTTTCGTGTGTTTCTGATTCTTGTTCACTGATAGGAATTTCCACTTGTGCCTGCAGTTGTTAACCATTTCTATCCTGGTGTTTAAAGTTGCCATTTGTGGTTTGCATAGTATTATGTACTTTTCTGTTGAGCATAGGTTACATCTTTTTGAAATATTGTTATATGGTGCTGCTCTTTTTATGATTTTCCAGGATATATTGTAGTCTATTTTTTTCTCTTTGAGCTTCAAGATGTATTTACTCAATTCTGTTTGGTTTTTGTATCTTTCTTTGTTAAATGACTGTTTGTGGTTTGCATATCTACTTTTAAATTGGTTTTCAGTAATACCTACATATGTTTCTTCTGCATTCTCTGATGTTACAGTGGCTTGGTACACAAAGTTGTTGTAGAGGCATTTGTTGCTCAGAGGGCACTGTTCTTTCTTGATGCAGTTGCAAGATTTCCTTTCATCACCCTCGTTTTTCTCCATACTGCTTTTCATTTTGTTGGTTGAATCAATGATGTTTTTAAGGTTGGGCATACATGAGTATGATAACTTGATGTTGCTTTTGTTAAATATCTTGGATAATTTGTGCTCTTTTGGGAATGATGATGTTAGAATTCTAAAGAATTCTTTCCCTATATTTGTTTTTACTCTTCCGTCATATGGGGGTTGAACCATATGATCTTCCTTTTCCTGTTCTTCTTGTGTCTGCTCATGTCATTATCTGGGTCATATTGTAGTGTGTAGTTGTAGCCACTTTTGTGTAACGCTTCTTGATATTCAGCTGCAGCGTTATTGAATGCTGTTTCATTACATGACAGGTTAGATAATCTCTTATTTATGCCTCTGGGTATTGTTTTTAGTATGGAAGGTGGATGGTTACTTTGATATTTACATAGACAGGTATGTCATTTGGTTTTTTGTATGGTTTATACATGTGCTGGTTGAGGTCTAACGTTATATCTAGGTAGTTCACTATCTTTTTATTTGCTTCAATAGTGATTTTTAGATTTTGAGATACGTGGAAAGGGCATTCTGGCACATTCGTCCCTCCCTATTTCGTGCGAAAGTTAACAGATGCCCCTTTCCTGTTCTCTGCAGTAAGGCTTCAATAACTAAAAAATACGATTTCACAAACGTACTGTAGGTATCCGTTTTCAATTATTTACTAAACTTTTTAGATTTAGTTTTTGCTTAATCCTGTGTTTTTCCTGTCGTTTTCAATAACATCATTTCCGCAACCTCAAATGACGTCTTTGTCTTTCATGTGTAATAAAACTACAGTCTTTAACTTTCTCTAGTCTTTTAAACGAGTCTATTCTGGATAATCCACACACTTATCCACATTGCTTCGTGAAGTAGTTTCGACAAGTGTTTCTTTTTAAACATGATGTCTCATTTCTGCCGAACAGTCATTCTATATAAATAGTGTTGCGTTCTAAACATCTTATAACTTGTTAACACTCACTCAGTTATTGCTAGGATTAATAAATATTGTCATCACTGTCCATAAAACACTTTATTATGTCATGCTTTGTTCCATTTAAGTGTTGCGAAAACCACAATTATGATTAAATTTAACGATAAATGTTTTGTACAGGTCGAGGATATATGTTTTTCTCACAACCAGTTCTCCAATAATGGCATGAGGAGTTTTTGTCTAAAGATTTTTAACTGCTCCATATTTTATAACGATTTAATTATTCGTTATTATTTTTATCATACTCTGCCGTCATAAACTTGTTCAGTAAATAACCCTATGAGGCCTTAAGTGTAAGATTAACAATTTATCTCTGTAGTTGTTATCTATTTAAGTCAACAGTGATTTTGTGCTAGTTTCCTTAATATCCTCGCATTTGTGAAGAACGACGACAACGTAAGTTTATACGTTAATTTTGCAGTATTATTAATTCCTTTTTTAAGTCGTTAAGCCAACCCATCCTCTCCACATCTTTAAAGCAGAAATTTCAAATATCTTGTGAACGTGTCTCCTATTTTCTGCTTGAAAGAACTGTAATTTTGTAGAGCTTTTTTACAACTGTTTCATTCTGTGGAGGATGTACTGTTTTTTCCCATACGGCGTTATTTCAACTTTTCGACTTTTGTCGGATAAACTTACATGTAAAGGCCAGAGTTGAATGCTTTTCTGAAACTTTTTTGGCGTAAAAACCTGTAAATGGCTTTGAATCTCAAATTTTATTTCCATTTCAATTCATGGTTCTAAGTCGCCATTTTGAGTCAGTTTTCGAACTATTTTTATTCTACTGGCCAACTATTTGCTTTAGATTGGTAGTTGTTCTAGTTTAGGAAACCTTGTTGTCGTCAACCTTTGGTTTATAACACATCTATAGTATATCAAAACATACAAAGTGCCTATCTCACATTACTGATTCAAAGTCGCAAGTCTGCAAGGTACTTTTAATTTCTAAATTATACACTCACAGGCGCTAATGTAATCCTGGTTTTCTGGCCCAGCGAATATTTTGAGTAGGATAAATTTTATTCCAAAACAATGTGCAGGTTATGCACATTTCACAGACTTCCTGGTGTGCTGATTTTTTAATTAAATGATCGACACTCCCTACAAAACTATTTTAAATGTATTAGAAATGTATAATTTCATAATCGCAATATGCGCTTCCTGAGGACAGGCTTGAAATCAATGACTTCCAAGGCTCTGCCGCTATTCTCATATAAGTTTATAGTGCCTCAGTCATCCAAAAACCTATGAGTCTGAATAATGCAGATCGAGCGATTTTCCCCTCATAAGTAGTTTTGTCTGGCTTAGCAATAAAACTATGAGTGGGTAAATTGCTAGTTGTAAAGCCTAACATTTTTGCTAGCTCTCTATCAAAAAGTAAGATGTTCCTTCGTCTTCAAGCTTAAATGTTAACATTGTTTTTAGATTGCATTGTTAAGTTTGAGAGTAATGTCAAAGTTACTCATTGCTTCTTTTAGTGAGCAAAACCCGTAATAAACCATCAGTATTGTTAACTGGCTCATTTTGGTCCCTGCTCTGTTAACTTTTAGAACCTTATTATTCTTCTTGGCTTTGCTTATATTAAACCATACGACTTTGTAAAAATATTTCATGGAGCGCGGCTGTTCTGGTTCCGCATTCGTTATTAATAGCATGTTCTAAAACGAAGGGCGGTCTTGAGTTTGTTATTGTTACAAACATTTTTTAAAACAAATTAAAAATGAGTGCATTTAAATATACTGATGCAAAATATTCTGTTGGGCCGCACTACAATCTTAAAAATATAACAACTGGCACCCTCGACATTTTTGTGACCCAGACTGCCTCTTTTCATAAAAAGGTGAGTACTCCATTAAGCAGATATCTTAACCCCCCTATTGAAAACGACACACATCAAGAAAGCGTGGTTTAGTCATCCGATGCAGTTTTATCAAAACCAGTTAAACTTTGCTGTGTTTTGCGCATCAACTGGGTGTGGAGTGGCGTATGCTGATCATTTAAATCACCATGATCCTTGGTGAGGTCAGTGTACAGATTTCATTTTTATTACACCTTCAGACGTATTTTGACTGAATTGCAAGCGCCATTGCCAAATGACAAACCATTTAATCCACTTAGCAGCATAATAGACATGAAGGCTTTGAAAGGATTTGTAACGAATTCAATATTAACATCAAGACAGGCTTTAGACAAAGTTGGATCTAATCATGGCCTAGGCGACCTTTATTTTCGGGGCACGCACAGAAAGTACAACTATGACTGGCATCCTCCTTTCAAAACTTTTTTTCAGGCAAAACTGTTCAGCCTGGGTCCCTACAGCAAGAGCATAAACAGCATGGACAACATTATCTTAGACACTTCTAAGGGCCTAACTAGAGCGGGAATAGAACGAATAAACGACTCTATTCGCACTTACGTTTTGGTGTTTGCTAGGGTCGCAAGCACAGGCAAGATCAAGCAAACAATGATCCTTCTACTGGCTTTGGACGCACAAAACAATACTTAGCAAATTTAGAGGACGCCATTAATTCTACAGTTGATTTACCTTCAAGTATTAAAAGATACCAAATGTTTTACAATACGCAAGATCGAAAGTAGACTTTGCTGTTGGCACTGGTTTATACATGCTGCCTTCTGACCTCAGACTCCAGGTAGGAATAATAATAAACTATAATAATGAAATTCTTATAGCAGGCAATGACAGAAGGTTGGGAAAACGACATAAATTCTGAGCCAGTAATATTACAAGCAGTAAACAAACACCCAAGATTAAGTCATCTAATTCCCGAAGTCCAAACCCCCAAAATCATTGAAGACTCAGCAAAGCTCGTGGACTCTGTTCGCGATGACCATGAATGAAAAGACAGCGCTTGTTCTTGGATTAACTGGCCTAGGATTACTTGGTCTTTATCTTACTAAATATTAACCCAACTATTAAGAGAACTAATGTCCATAAGTGCTCGGCCATAAAGCCAACTACTTTGCTTGCAGTAGACAAAAGCCAGCTGACAATACTGCCTAATATACCGGTAAAGCGTCTATAGCTTTACTGGCTAATTTTTTTAATAAGCCCGCAAGATGATCAAGCTTTTTTTTACCCATGATTTATCAGGTGGAGGTGATGGCGACGGAGGCACTAACTTTGACCTCCACCGCCGCCTGTAATAGCCATCACCAGTGTACTTATTGCAAATCCTAAGGCTGTTATAACGCTTACTAATGTGACTCCTTGCTCTCTAAACAGTGTTCGTATTCGTTCTGCTAGTGTCGTGTCTTCATATAAAATTCTTTGGATAGTTTCTCTTATTCTGCTCACTTGAGTTTCGTAATTGTTTTCGGTTAGTAGACAGCACTTCTAGTCTTGCTGATCTTTCTGTTCAAGATCTTTTAGTCTTTGGTTATTCTTTCTTTAATATCAATGTCCTAAGTTGGCGTCATCAGCCTCAACGAGTTTTTCTTTTTTCTCTTTTATATGCTCATCTAGTTCACCTAGTTTTGCTAAATTGTTTGTTTATTCGCCTCTGATGGTTCTCTAAAGTACGATCAAGGGCCGTTAGTTTCTCGCATAGGCAATGGGGAATCATTATTTGTTTTTAAACGCTGTTTCTTCTGAAAAACTGGTTTCTGCTTCTATTGTATTATTAATTCGCCTGCTGATTGATTTAATTCTTTAAGTTCCATGGTTTTGCATTTGGTTATTTGTCGGAGTTCTGTAGTGTGTTTTGAAGTTTAGCAACGCCTCCGCCCTTAATTTTGGTTTAGCAATGCCAAGGCGTTTTTGATCTTTCACACTGAGTCTATTTCTAATTGAACCCACGGCTAAAAACTTTGATGGGTCGGGTTTAGTTGTAAGCCGAACAAGTTGCCCTTGATCGTTTTTTTACAGACAAATGACCATCTTTTAATTCAAAATCATTTGGGTCTATAAATTCGGGAGGTTCTTGACCTAAACTTTTGTAAAATGCTCCGACTGTACTTTCTGTTAATCACGCTGCATTTGAGAGCGTTGAGCGATGCTGTGTCAAAGGGATCATTTCACTCATGTCGTCTCCACGATCAAAAACATCATAATCTTCTTCACCTTCAAATCCTGCCATGTTTTTAAATAATTAACTTTTTATTTTGCTTCATAAAAATGCCAGAACAAGTACATGGCTCGATTCTTGACCCGCATAGAAAACTGAAAGAGCCCTTTGGCGTGAAGGAAATAAGCGGAATATTACTGTTCCAAATAATCCATCTACTATTGATGCAGATCAAATTCTTACTGTCAAATTTCCAGACCTAGGAGCGGATGAAGTGATTGTGCCAGGCTCTGCGCGTCTTACTTTCAAAATAGCGCTCGATTCAACAACAGACCCAAACAGGACAGTTGTGCGAATCTGGGGCGGCAATCGTTAAGAAAATTTCTATAAAACTTGAGGGGCAAGAAATATTTTCTTTACATAATGCAGACATATTTTAACCTATTCTGATCTATGCTAACCGGGAACGAAAGGGCTGATCTTGCGTTTCAAGAATTGAAAATGAAGAAGCACTAAAGCTTAGAATAGGCGCCGAACTCGCTCAGGTGCTAAAAGCAGCAAAAAGGCTGTAGCTGTAAATTTTGCGTATGGAAATCGTTTTTTTCCATTCCCTTAGATTTTGAGTTGTTAAAAGCGCATGCACCATACTTTCAAGGAGCATTAAAGACAGATTGTCATATGACTAACTTTTAATGAATACAAACGCGTTATCAGATCATCAGACACCGAAGCAAGTACAGCATTTCTGACATCTCGTTAGAGTTTGACGTTGTTAGCAACCTTCACTTAGCAAGGCTGATGAACAACAATATCAGTCAAAATTACCAATATATTACGAAAGAGTGATTCATCATACAACATCTCCTAGAAGCAGGGCAGACACTATATGGAATTTTAGTTTTAGCGTCGCAGCAAGATCGCTTAAAGGTATTTTATTGCTGTGTGAAGATGAAGAACCGTTCAAAAGAGCAAGTGAAAAGTTTTTAATCCTAAAATAACGAAAGTGCAATGTACAATTGACGGCAGTCCTAACCAAATCTACGCTAGCGGGCTTAGACTTATCATCATTTTGACGAAATAAGAAAATGTTTGGGGGTGGGAGGGGTAGAAATCCAAAAGCAGACCTAGTGTCTAAAGATTTACATCTTCACAGTGTTAGACTCGATGATTATTTAACAACAAAATACGGTTTATGGATTGACCTAAGGTCAACAGAGGATAATGAGTTGTATGGAAGCGGAGAAACGTGAGAGACGTAATAAACATTCAAATTGATAAAGAAGAAGAAGCCGATAAACCGCTTAATGTACATTTGTTTTTATTATATGAATGCGCAGCTGAATATTCGAGAAAACAGATTAGAATATGTATTATACTAAATTATTTTTCATTTTATAAAAAAGCATGTCTGTTCAGGTTTATCCAAATGTGCCTACAGCACCGCCAAAAGAAGGGATAGCAGGCAATTCTGCTGCTGAAGTAAAAACCTTCAGATTAACAAACATTACACAAATGCAACAAAAACTAGAGCAAGACCTTTCAAATACAGCAAACCAAACGAAGGTATTCTGCTGCCTTTAATGCTGGTTACATATGTTAATACTGGAGCATCGACTATAAGCGCTCTATCAGCAGGAACGAGTGTTGGTCTCTTAGCAACGGGCATAGGCGCACCCGCAGCTTTACCTCTAGGAGGTTTGTCTTTAGCTCTCGGTCTGTGTTCATTAGCCGTAGGTGCTGCGAGCAAAAAAATAAAACTAAACTCCAAAAGCACACAGCCATGGTTCAACTAATAACAGCTAAACTTGTTCCTTCAAGCTGATTATAAATAAAGCACTAGCTGACTCAAACATCACGGATGAAGATTTAGTCGTTTACCAGGCCGATTTTGATGACTATAAAAGACAAAAGTTTGATCTTCAAAGAAAGGCGGTGACAAGTTTTTTCTCAACAGCCAGACCCCGAGCAGATAAAAAAGGAATGCTTAAAAAAAGTAAACGAGACATTAAACTCTGCTCTAAACAGCTCACATTAAACAACACCAAAAGGTGTTTATACTTTAGTTTATGAGTCCAAGCGCAAAAGACCGTTGATATTGGTTCTGATTAAGTATTTTTTTTTAATTTAAATAAATATTTTGGCTTAGAAAAGAAAGACAGCATGGCTAAGATATATGAAGGACAAGACGAATTTGTTTGAAGGAATGCTCGAGAGAGAGCGTTTATCAAGAGCACTGAATGATATTGATTTAGAAGTCATTGACCCAACAAACGTACAGGCAAGCGTTGTTCATGCAATTTCTCAAGTTCCAGGCAAACTAACAATAGACCCGCCAGTTAAGTAATGTTAGCTGTTTTAATCGACTATGTAACAATAAATGAAGAAAATCTAGAAGTCTGGGTCTCAACTAAACAGCAGACTATTCTTTCTCATAATGACTTAACACCCGGTTGGGCAGACGACTGCTTAACACAGTTTGACGCTGCCGCTGAGAAGCTAAAATGAGAGGCTCTGGTTGGTCAGAGGGCGAAGTCTTAGAGATTAGATTAAAACAGGCTAAGTATGCACCGATTGTAGGCAGCTTACATTCCGCTACCTCGGGAGTTGGTTTTAAAGAGAGCAGTTTTTAAACATAAAAATTCAGACAACAAATGTTTCATGTGGTGCGTTCTTGCAAGGCTGCATCATGTCCGCGAACACGCAGAGAGAGTGACTAACTATCGGCAATACGCAAAGATCTTAACTTCAATGGAATATCCTTCCTGTTAGTGTAGACCAAATTGATCAGTTTGAAGAACAAAACAACCCAATAACTGTTAATGTATACACATGGGACGAGGAAACAAATTTGGTGCCAATTAAAGTGTCCAAGAACCAGTCCAACAATAGGCGAACCAGACAAAAATCATGTTGACTTACTACTAATGTTTTCACCAGCAGGGCTACCCCATTACACATTGATACGCACAATGAGTAGATATTGAGTTATACTACAAACAAACATAGCAAACAAGAATTCTGCGAAAATGTTTAACAAGAATTCCATCTGTGCAAGCTGCGAGTGAACATATAAACATTGTAAAAGTTCTGTAGACTGTAATACAGAACTAATTACGCCCCCGCCAGGATCTAAGTTAGTTTTAAGAACTGGAAACGGCTGCAAAATTCTCCATACGTAGTTTACGCAGACTTCGAGTCGCTTATTGTTCCTTATGAAGGGCCAGCACCACAAAAACTTCGAAAAACAGTCTTAATGAGTAATCATCAGATTTGTTCATTTGCCTTCATTATTGTTAGGTCGGATGGCGTTTATTCAGAGCCAGAATTATATAGATGGACCAGATGCTGCAGAAACATTCTTAAAACGCATGCAGCAAGTGCGTAATGATTGTTCTAATAATCTAAACTTATCTGAAATCATAATGGCGCTGAAGACCAACAACAGTATGACTCAGCCACGCATTGTTGGATTTGCGGTTTAGAGCTAACGCCCAAGAGTGTAAACCCCACAGTAAGAGACCAATGATCACATAAGTGGAAAGTTTAGAGGTGCAGCGCACAGTACAAAGCAATCTTCAACTAAAGTTTGAACCAAAGACATGGAAGCTGCCCATCTTCTTTCATAACTTGCGAGGTTACGACTCTCATCTTATATTGCAAGCAGTAACCAGCGCCTTCAGGGTAGCATGCATTGCACAGTCATCAGAAAAGTACATGTGTTTCACTTTAAATAACATGTCTTTCTACGACTCTATGCAACACATGATGGGCTCATTAGAGGCACTGGCTATGTCCTTAAAGTCCTGCCCAATAACGGAAAAATATTTTGACCCAACTCTCGTTAGAAAGGGTGTTTACCCTTATGAGTACATGAACAGTTGGGAAAGGTTTGACGAAGAGACGCTTCCTCCTAAAGGCGCGTTCTTTTCTAGTCTCAGAGGAAAGGACATCAGTGATTCTGATTACCAGCATGCTCAAGATGCGTGGCAAAAGTTAGAGTGTAAAACGATGGGAGACTATCATGACTCCTATTTAATGGCAGATGTATGTTTGTTGGCGGACGTCTTTGAAAATTACAGAAAGACCTGCATGAAACATTATAGCCTGGATCCTGCGCATTACATTTCTGCGCCTGGGATGAGTTGGGACGCTTTCTTAAAGTTTACTGGAGTACAGATTGATTTATTGTCTGACCTACCAATGATTCAGATGATTGAAAACGGATTGCGCGAGAGAATTAGTATGGCGTCGCATCATTACTGTAAAGCAAACAACAAATACTTGGATCATTATGATCCGAGTAAAAGGTCTAACTATCTCATGTATTTAGACGCAAACAATCTGTATGGATGGGCAATGGCGCAATCACTTCCGTTACGCAACTTTAAAATGTACACAGGTACGAATAATATTCAAAGGCATTAAAGTGGTTGGGCAGTTTAACGCCTGATCAACAGCGCGGATACATTCTAGAAGTTGACTTAGAATATCCTCATGAACTCCATGACCTGCATAATGACTATCCATTAGCAGCAGAAAGTCTAAAGATGGATCCAAGAGAGCCGCCTAAACTTGTGCCTAATCTTCGGGGCAAAAAAAATTTGTCTGTCATTACAGACTTCTACAATTTTATTTAAGACATGGGTTGAAGTTGACAGCTGTTCATCGTATAATTGCTTTTGACCAAGACAGTTCATGAAACCATACATCATGAAGAACACTAATCTTAGAACTAAATCCACAGATGCCTCAGAAAAAGACTTTTTTAAGCTGATGAACAACAGCTGTTTTGGAAAGACTATGGAGAATCCGCACAAGCGCAAAGATGTCAGATTGGTCACCAGAGAGAATGAAGCAATTAAGCTGACTTCAAAACCTAATTATCAGGACTTTAAAAGATTTCATGATCAGCTTTTTGGCATAATGATGAAAAAAAGAAAAGTCAAATTGGACAAACCTGTATTTATTGGGTTTACTGTTTTAGAATTATCAAAGCTTTTGATGTTAGAGTTTCTTTATGACTACTTAAGCCCTCGTATCCTGAGTCCAGAGTACTTTACACAGATACTGATAGTTTTGTTATAGATATCCCTACTGAAGATATCTATAAAGACATGGAATTAGAAGTAGCTAAGGTCATGCGGGGTGGTACGACACTCTGATTACCCTAAAGATTCGCCTTTGCATTCAATTACTAATAAGAAGGTTTTAGGAAAGATGAAGGATGAATTATCTGGAAAGGTGATCAAGGAGTATGTGGGGTTAAGGTCAAAAATGTACAGTATTTCGAGCCAGGAGAAATCATTAAGAAAGCAAAGGAATACTCCCGCAGCGTTGTGCAGTCAAACAATACACATGACAACTACAAAGAAGCACTGTTTGGCAATAAGACTTTTCACCATGACAACGTAAAACTGCGATCTAATCTACATGAGATCAACACAACTGTTGTAACAAAGAAGTCATAGATAGAACAAACACAAAACGGGTTGTTTGTTAATCCGGAGTTTTCATATGCAATCGGGCACTGGAGAACCGTAAATTAATTAAAGCGGAACTGTGTCTGGTGGGATTATCTGCAGTTCTTCCTTCACAAAAGATCTTGAGGAGCTGGTTGTTTTGTTGTGTCAGTTTCTCGTAAATAATACACGGGCGGATTCATCTTTACAATTCTTTTTTATTTCATATGGGTCAAACACTCCAAACTGGATCGGTTGCCCTGATGCGAGTGTCCCCTTCTGCTTCTCCCGGTAAATAAAGGTACCTTACTTTCAAACCAAACGGTAATAGTTTTGCTGGGTGTACTGGAGTCTTCAGCAACAATTTATTGTTTTTCTTTTGATTGCTTGTACTGGTTTTAGCCCTTTAAATTCTTCATTATTCATTGCGCGCAAAACTGAGGGCAGTCTTCTAACCCATTCTGTGTTGCGAGAATTGTCAATCAGCTCTCTGTGATACTGGTAGGAGAAAAGTCTTTCGGCTAACTGTTTGTTAAAGTTTTCAACTAAAGCCTGTGATCTGTGAACTCCCGGAATGCCTCTTTTAATGGTAACTCTATGTTTCAACAATAATTGATATCACTTGGCCTTTAAATTCTTTTCCATCATCGACTTGAATCATGCGAGGGATAAGTTAGTGGCCCTCGTTGGTATATCAGTTGTATAGCGACAGCAACAGCAGAAGCACTCTTTTGTGTTAATGGTTCAGCATCTTTATATCTTGAAGCTATGTCAATGACTGTAAGTGCGTACTTAAATCTTTTTCGTCTAATCTATCAGAGGGTAAATATAGAAGATCCATTTGATGGGGTGTCGTTGGAGTTGTATTGACAAAGTGTGGTCTCTGTATTCGCCTAGGTGCAGGTAATAATTTGCCAAATCGCTTGTTTAGATAACCATTCCTTTGCTGTTTGTTCACTGACTCCTGCTGCTTGGCTTAGCTTTTGTATTGCTGTGATGCCCTTCCAATATCCTTTGGGCGAATAATAGATTTTGTTCATTTTTTATTCAGCCAATATTATGTGCAACAAAATACACGACGGTCATACCAACGACAATAAACCCGATTTCTTGCATCTTTTGTTTTTCTGATGGTTGATAAAAGTCACTGAATTTTGGTGGGGCAATGTCTCGATTGGTTTGCCTGTTACTAGATAATATTGTTTTATTGCATTGATCAACATTTTTAAATGTGTAAGCTGCATGCCCCTGTCTTTTCAGTGTGTCATTAATAAAATCTAACTGCTCAAGTCTCTGCCTTTCATAGGCGTCTTGTGCAGCTGCTAGTTCCTCCATAGCTTTGTTATGTCTTTTTCTCTCGCCGTCATCCCGCAGTTTACTAAATGCGAAATTACTTCCGCTAAAAGCAAGCGCATTCACCACAGCGCCGCCTATCATTATTGCGAGTGAAGCCATTTTTTATAAATGTATTTTTTTCTTACATATTTATATTGTTCTGGAATTATTCCTTGCTTAACTAGAAAATCTTTCGTAGCAAATGAAGCTGCAATAATAGCAATCAGTTTTGCTGAATCCTCAAAGTCTAGTTTGCCAAGATGCTGGTTTAATTCTTAACAGGCTTTTACCGAGCATTGAGTATCCTACACTTAGTCCTCCAATAACAGCAGAATGTATACAAGGTTAGCAATAGTTTTTTTCGGTGCTCATTTTTAAAAATAAATAATTATAATTATTAAAAAACATGAACAGTGATGATCTCCTACAGCTACAAGGCAGCCTAAACCTTCCCGAACTTATGAATGGCCAAGTTGATGATCAAGCTATTATGCCCAAAAAGGAGAGGCTGTATTCTTTGGCAGCGTGTGGAAAAACAAAACAGTTTCCTCGGAACTGAATTCAGCATTGAACAGATTCAACAGATGTCGCCACAAGACATTTTAAAGTATCATAACAGGTATGAAGCGCAGCTGGGGTCTAGAATGGTAAAAAGTGTGGGGCAAACGGTTCTTAGTTATGTACACTAAACTAGTCAGTAGATTGCTCCCATTGATTCTGAACAAGATCTTACGTATGATATAACGCAAGATCCTGTTTTAACAAAGTCATTAGAGTCTCTAGGCTGTGATCTATATTACAGATTTGGAACATTGTTATCGCCATTAATCATGGGATTAATAACTTTTAATTCATATAGATTTTATTTTCCTTCAAAATGAACGATCTGGAAAATCATCAGAACCAGAAAACACTGAATCAGGTGGAGAAAGTAACCAAGCTAGAAAATCACCAGAAAACGCTGAATCAGGCGGAGACATTAAAAATCCTGGGCGTGTTGAAGCAGGAAGAAAATTAGCAGAGTGGAACAGACAAAAAAAATTAATGTTACAGCATCATGAAAACATAACACCGCCAACGCCAGAACAAGTTGATTCAATGCCAGCTATAAAAACTCCATGTGATACAAGGGCACCAAAGTCTTCATGGAATATTGAACTTAAAACTGTTGCCATTTTTGGCGCCCTGCTGGCTGGGGCGGTTATTACTGTTATAAAACATAAAGAATGGCACAGAAACGAAAGCTATCAAAAAAATCTGAGCCACTAAATGCAGAAAGAGACAACTGCACGCCAAAACCACCAATAACAAAGCATCATTTTGATCCATTTCAAATGGAATAATATTTTAAGAACTTAATTTTAAATTTTTTTATAAAAATAGATCATGGCGTATTATAAAATGATGAAGTCAATAAATAAAGACCTGGGTCTATAAAAGACATTTCCTAGACCCGAATTGTAATCAATGCGGTTGCTTCGTATGTAAAACCTTCATTAAGATCTATGCAGAGAACGCTGAGCAAGACATTCTCAACAATGACGCGTTTTTTGAGGCGTGTGTGTACTATCTTAGACATCTACTATTTAAGATAAAAACATAGATCTTAGGTTCTTAGATCTTAGGTTAACTTGAGAACAACTTGATTAAAAACTTGCCTAAGAACTTGTGAATGACTTGAGGATGACTTGTAAATGACTTGAGAATAACTTAAGTAAGAACTTGTGAATGACTGAGAATGACTTAAGTAAGAACTTGTGAATGACTTGAGGATGACTTGTGAATGACTTGAGGATGACTTGTAAATGACTTGAGAATGACTTAAGTAAGAACTTGTGGATGACTTGAGTGTGCATGCGTGGGGGGGGTGGGGGTGGGGGGACGTGCGTGCGTGGGGTGGGGGGCGTGCATGCGTGGGGGCAGGACAAAACAAACAACAAACACAAACACACAATAGCCAGTCCAGGGTGGGGGTGGGGGGGGGGCGTGCGTGCGTGGGGCAGGACAAAACACACACAACACAAAACAAACAAGAAGTAGAACTACCGGGCTGTGTCCCGCGCGCAACCTCAATCAACCCCAAGTGATCACATAGGGTCGTTTGGCCTAGTTTGCCGCTGAGCTTTGCTGGTGCTGCCGCGCTTTGTAGTCAAGCGATCACATAGGGTCGTTTGGCCTATTTGCCACCGAGCTTTGCAGGTGCTGACGTCATTGGCAGCAAGCGATCACATAGGGTTGTTTGGCCTAGTTTGCTCTGCTCCTCTTTTCTCAACCAGGCTTGCAACTGGCTATGGCAGAGTTACAGCAATTACTGCTGTGGCCGAGCTTTTATGGCGGCTCTAATCGCCAGTAGTAGTACATCCGTCATTGTATATTTGGAGCATTTATATGAAGATAGTGCTGGCCACACACTACTCCTCCATACTGGTAGATGTACTAAGGTCTGCCTAGCCCTATCTAGTTTTGCCAGAACCCCCGAAAATTGTCATCCAGTTGCATAAGTTTAATAATGGTTTGGCGTTTGCTACACAGTTCATTTATACTGATTCCTAGCTTGTGGAATTTAGGATAGTTATAAAAACACACAGAAAGTTGAATGAGTTTCCTAGCATACGAATCAGACATGTTCACCTGCGTCTTAGAATGAACGCCATGTTTGATGCGTTTTTTGTTTTTTAAACATGACTTGGGCTGTCTCAAGCCAACGTCCAACAATCAACGCGTGATGGATTGTTTTGCTTGGCCAGCTTTCAACAATGCAGCGCCATTTATTAAATAAGGAACCATCTCATCGATAGACAAACACGCATGAAATTGGCTATATTTTGTTCAGCAATATTGCCTTCAACGTTTTCATTTCCTTGAACCAACAAACCTTTAAGATAGTCGTCCATTTCCAAAGCAGTCGGTTCACTTTTTTCTTTTTCTGTTCCTTCTAGGAAAGCAATACTTCTTTTCGGTTTCGACGGCAACGAACATGCTTCACCTCGTTCTTTTTTCAACAAATACTCTGACATGCAAGTATGGTAAAACTTGTGGTGTTCAATGGCAAGAGCCTGCTCTTCAGTGAAACGGGTAGCCATTTTTAGAATAACACACCAAGCACAGAACACAGCGCAATAAAAAAACGTCTTACTCGTCCGGTAGTCAGTAGAAGAATGAGGAAACCGGTGTTGGTAACTGATCATGTGAGCGCTTTATAACAGCGCCCTCACACGGCGGAGAAGATTCGAGAATGCTGATGTCATATGGCGCGCTGCGCAGGCCCAGCGTGAGGGAGTGGGGTGAGGGGAGTAGCAGGGCGGCAGTATTGATTTTTTAGCCTCTCAGTTTGTCGGCAGGTGTGAGGCGCGCGCGCGCGCGTGTATGAGTGTCTGTCTCTGCCTGTCTGTCTGTCTGCCTGTCTGTCCGTCTGTGTGTGTGTGTGTGTGTGTGTGTGTGTGTGTGTGTGTGTGTGTGTGTGTGTGTGTGTGTGTATGTGGTGTGTTGGGGGGTGGGGGGTGGCGGAGGGGTGGTGGAGGGGTTGGGGGATGTGTGGAAGAGAGGAAGGAGGGAGGTAGACAGCAGTCAGGAAGGTGACACAAAAAAGTATGCGAAGAAGTGTGTGTGTGTGTGTGTGTGTGTGTGTGTGTGTGTGTGTGTGTGTGTGTGTGTGTATGTGTGTGAGTGTGTGTGTGTGTGTGTGTGTGTGTGTGTGTGGTGTGTGTGTGTGCGCGCCTCTCTGTCTGTCTGTCTGTCTCTCTGTCTCTCTTCTCTGTCTGTCTGTCTGTCTGTCTGTTCTGAGGGCAACTTAACCTTAGGGTTTCTCTCTCTCTCCCCAGGCTGCAATTAACATACCGCGAAGTAATCGGATAGCCTGGTGCACCCACCGTGTATATGGGCGCGTTCAGCCACAACTGCTTTTCCCTGCGTTACTCTATGGGAATGTGTTCAGTCCTGCTACTCTCTGAAAACTTTAGTAAATTAGTATTGAAAACGGATAACCCTACACAGTATTACTCTTACTTGTCAGAGAACAGGGAAAGGGGCATTCTGGGTTACTTTCGCCCGAACTGAGTGAGGGCGGAAGTGGCCCAGAATGCCCCTTTCCCTGTTCTCTATTTTGGTTGTGGAAGATTTTACACAGTTCTGTTTTCTTATTTTCAATGTTTCTAGGGTTGTCGTTCAGCGCAGCGAGGCCGTCATCTCTGTAGAGTCCGACTTGTTTTCCAAGTTTTTTTAAAATGTTATTTAGTATGAATAGTCCGACAAGTTCGCAAGTTTCGGCACCATCATACGATCCCATTGTAACATCAAAAGTTGAATTCTTGCTTGCGCTCTTGGTCCAGATTTCATTTTTGTTGTGTAGTAGAGTTTTTCTTTGTATGGAAAATGATTTCCATTTCTGACCCTGATATTTCAGTGTATTTGTTGGCAAATTTTATAGCTTTGTTGAGTAGATCTTCATCTATAGATGGATAGAAGTCCACTGTGTCAAATGTTATAAAAACTGTATTTTCTTGCTTGTTGAGTTTCTTGAAACCATTGTATGACTTCATATGTGTTTTTCCAGAGGTTGAGTTCAGTGTTTTCTCTTTATGTTTTTTATGGCTTTTTCTAAGATTTGTTTGCTGATTTTTCCTCGTTCAGATTTGGATGATTTATCAATCTGCATGTTGGGTTGTTCAGAAAGTTGGGTTTGTGGTCTTTAAGTGTTAAAAAGCTTCTCTTGCTGCTGTTGTCTCCACTCTATCGCTTAAGTCCATTTGGTGCACAAGTTCCTTTTCCTTTTTTCTAATGTACTCGTATGTAGTTTTATCAGCTTTTTTTGTAATTTGTTTTGATTTTTTGTCGAGAAGCTGTGAGTACTCTTTAGTTTCCATTTTGTAGAAGTTGCTGGTTTTGTCTGCTTTCACAAATATTTTTTTTTTTTTTTTTGTCATTTTGGATTTGTTTGATTTCGTTTTTTAACGATGTTTGGAATTCGTTATTTAATTTTCTGAATTCTATATTAGCTATCATCCTTTTCATTTTATCCTCAAATTTCTTCATTTCTTCAATGGCTGGTGGAGCTCGCCATGTTTTGAAGTCATATGTGTTTTTATCTTCTTTCTTGGCATTGGGGTTCAAAAAGAAAAAATGCCTTCCATCTCATGTTTTTGATAAACAATATATATATATATATATATATATTATGTATATATATATATATATATAATATATATAATATATATATATATATATATATATATATATATATATGAGAGAGAGAGAGAGAGAGAGAGAGAGAGAGAGAGAGAGAGAGAGAGAGAGAGAGAGAGAGAGAGCAACACAAAATGGGGAGGGGAGAGAGAAAGATCACACAGTCTACATCTACAAAACATTTTCATTCATTAAACAGAACATACACAGCGCTGATACAGCTGGAACATAACTGACTTCCAAGTCATCCAGCCGCTATTCTCTGTGGACGTTAAGGCCTCTATCACACTGCGCGGCAAAACAACCTTCTGGTCCCGAAATAAGCGTGCATGTTTCCTGTTTCCCATCTGACATACTTATGTTTGTTGTTGTTGTTGTTTGTTTTTAACAGTCGTAGGCTTATTAACAATGTCACGCAAACTCTTATTTCCCATCGCACACTAGTAACTTTTTGTGGAATCTACTTCTTCGACTTTGCATCATGAGCTAAGGAGCAGCGTTACTGTTAGACTGTGACTCGTTTGAAAATCAAAGAGCAGAGGAGAACCGAACAGGCCCGCATCCAACTCTTTCGCGTAGCACAAGTCTCGTTTCGGATCGATTCGACCAGTGAAGTGCGACATGAACAGGTCTCCCGAATCAGGCCATCTGTGTCGCTGGCAGTTAATTTTGTGCACGTGCAGTCGGCGGTGAAAAGAAGGAACGTGAGATGGCATGGCCAGGGATCAAGATCAACAGGACTTGTATTGCCAACACCGTTCCACAAGGACAGAGCGAGAGGCAGAAGAGGAGGAAGACGAGAAAGAGATACCGGGCGGACAACATCAGTGCATGGACTCAGCAACTGCCTGAGAGCGTCTGAGAACCGGGAGGAGTGGAGGAAGCTGGTTGCCAAGTCTTCTGTGGCGCCTCAACGGTTTCTCGAGACTCCGGGATAGGTGAGGTGAGGTGAGTGTTGTCGGAGGAGCAGTGCACACGGTAGCGTTTTGCCCGCAGCGTTTTCTCATGTGACATGCCTCACACAAAACAGCTTCAGAATGACCAGCGCTCTGCATTGATCGCGCCTGTATAGAATGCACGTTTCGCTTAGAAACATCGTCTTGTGACGCCTGTATAGAATGCATGTTTCTGTTAGAAACATCGTCTTGTGACGCCTGTATAGATGCATGTTTCACTTAGAAACATCGTCTTGTGACGCCTGTATAGAATGCATGTTTCGCTTAGAAACATCGTCATGAGACGCCTGTATAGAAATGCATGTTTCACTTAGAAACATCGTCTTGTGACGCCTGTATAGAATGCATGTTTCGCTTAGAAACATCGTCATGAGACGCCTGTATAGAATGCATGTTTCACTTAGAAACATCGTCTTGTGACGCCTGTATAGAATGCATGTTTCGTTAGAAACATCGTTTTGTGACGCCTGTATAGAATGCATGTTTCAGTAAGAAACATCGTCTTGTGACGCTGTATAGAATGTATGTTTCACTTAGAAACATCGTCTTGTGACGCCTGTGAGAATGTATGTTTCGCTACAAACATCGTCTTGTGACGCCTGTATAGAATGCATGTTTCACTTAGTAACATCGTCTTGTGACGCCTGTATAGAATGCATGTTTCACTTAGAAACAACGTCTTGTGACGCCTGTATAGAATGCATGTTTCAGTAAGAAACATCGTCTTGTGACGCCTGTATAGAATGCATGTTTTCTGTTAGAAACATCGTCTTGTGACGACTGTATAGAATGCATGTTTCTGTTAGAAACATCGTCTTGTGACGCCTGTGTAGAATGCATGTTTCAGTTACAAACATCGTCTTGTGACGCCTGTGTAGAATGCATGTTCAGTAAAAACATCGTCTTGTGACGCCTGTAGCGAATGCATGTTTCACTTACAAACATCGTCTTGTGACGCCTGTGTAGAATGCATGTTTCACTTACAAACATCGTCTTGTGACGCCTGTATAGAATGCATGTTTCACTTACAACCATCGTCTTGTGACGCCTGTGTAGAATGCATGTTTCGCTTTACAAACATCGTCTTGTGACGCCTGTAGCGAATGCATGTTTCACTTACAAACATCGTCTTGTGACGCCTGTGTAAATGCATGTTTCGCTTACAAACATCGTCTTGTGACGCCTGTGTAGAATGCATGTTTCACTTACAAACATCGTCTTGTGACGCCTGTATAGAATGCATGTTTCACTTACAAACATCGTCTTGTGACGCCTGTGTAAATGCATGTTTCGGTTACAAACATCGTCTTGTGACGCCTGTAGCGAATGCATGTTTCACTTACAAACATCGTCTTGTGACGCCTGTAGCGAATGCATGTTTCAGTTAGAAACATCGTCTTGTGACGCCTGTAGCGAATGCATGTTTCAGTTTGAAACATCGTCTTGTGACGCCTGTGTAGAATGCATGTTTCAGTTAGAAACATCGTCTTGTGACGCCTGTAGCGAATGCATGTTTCACTTACAAACATCGTCTTGTGACGCCTGTAGCGAATGCATGTTTCACTTACAAACATCGTCTTGTGACGTGTGTCTGAAGGAAAAGCTGGTTGCTGTGTTAGGTTACCGGTGGGCGGGAACGCCACCGTACCATCTCACAAGACAAGCGCTTCGCAATATCCGGTCTGCTGCCTGGACGTCCCGCGGAGAGCGAAACGAAAGCAATAACACAGCGAGATGGTCTTAGCTGATGGGTCGATGGACAAGAAAGGAACTCCACTGGGCTGGAAAGGTGGAGCGCCTTTGAAGTCTACCGAGAGAAGATGACGTGACGATTGGAGTGCGTGAATTCTCCGCAGCGCAGCAGCATGCTCGACGGCGACTTGACAAGTAGGTTTTTAACACAACAATAACAACAACAACAATGGCAACAGCATCGACGACGACGACGACGACAACAACAACAATAACAACAACGGCAACGGCAAGAACATCAACAACGATGACAACAACAATAACAACAATATCAACGGCAATGGCAACAACATCAACAACAACAAAGGCAACAACACCAACAACGGCAACAACAACATCAACAACGTCCCGGTCTTTCCAAAGAACCAAGGTCCACTGTGTTTAAGAACTAGCGCCGGTGAAAAGAATCCTTGGTGACACTGGAATTCTCCCTGAGCGATTCTGTGACGAATGAAATCCATTTGGCAGGTTAGCAAATATTAACGCAGGCAGAGCAAAAATATACGTGGCGCTATGGCGATGAGCTGTCTCCGAGGGAACAGCCCTGACACGCACAGAGAAATAGAACGAAGAAATACTATACTTATCTGCTTATAAATCCATGGAGTCCTCTCGTCCTCAACATCTGACTGATTTGTCGCACTTTGTATGCCCCCCATCACGTGAAACTCCCGTTCCTCTCATGCGCTCCTTTGTCTCAGTTTATTTGGAATAAACTCCCACATCAACTCGGTGCCTTTCTGCTTTCTTTTCAAAACTTCTTTCCTGATCTCTCTCTCTCTCTCTCTCCTCTCTCTCTCTCTCTCTCCTCTCTCTCCTCTCTCTCTCTCTCTTCTCCTCTCTCTCTCTCCTCTCTCTCCACACACACACACACACACACACACACACACACACACACACACACACAACACACACACACACAACACACACACACATGTATATGTATGAAAACACGGACACACACACACACACACGTGTGTGTGTGTGTGTGTGTGTGTGTGTGTGTGTGTGTGGTGTATATATATATATATATGTGTGTGTGTGTGTGTTGTGTGTGTGTGTGTGTGTGTGTGTGTGTGTGTGTTCAGTTTCTTCAGTTTAACGTCCTTCCACTAAAAGTGATATCAGACGATGTGTTGAAGTATATGGAATGTGCGTATTAACTCTGTGTTGTTTCTTGAAAAGTGTTGTATGAATAAACATTTCTTATGATATGAGTTGAGATTGGAGATGGCCAGATACAGGGACAAAGTTGGATGTGAGTGTATGTGTGTGTGAGTGTGTGTGTGTGTGAATGTGTGTGTGTGTGTGTGTGTGTGTGTGTGTGTGTGTGTGGCGTGCGCAGGTGTGTGTGTGTGTGTGCGTGCTCAGGTGTGTGTGTGTGTGTGTGTGTGTGTGTGTGTGTGTGTGTGTGTGTGTGTGTGTGTGTGTGTGTGTGTGTGCGTGTGTGTGTGTGTGAGTGGTGTGTGTGTGTGTGTGTGTGTGTGTGTGTGTGTGTGTGTGTGTGTGTGTGTGTGTGTGTGTGTGTGTGTGTGCGTGCGCGCGCGCGCGCGTTTGTATGTAAATGTGTCAATTTTTCCGGAATTAGGCAAGTACGCTTCAAACTGAGTGTAGCATAGCAGCAAGAGTACTGTACGTAATGCTAAGTAATTAACAATCTAATATTAAAGGATAGAACATCAAAGGTAAATGCCCACTGGGCTGTGTAACAAACATTTACAAACTGAAGAAAGAAAAGAGTAGTCATTCAAAATCTTGGGCACAGATGACGGACTTGATCCGTCAGATAAACTACAAACGCCCGACTTAAGATATAATTCCCTTGCACTTGGACAATTGATTAATAGATGTCCTACTCCGAGTGTTTCTCCACATGCATCTAATGTTTTTACAGAACTTTGTACGAAGGGAATTTAACCGCATTCTGTGCAGTAAACTTCTAATCTCTCTAGACAGAGAAGCAAGATGATTGTTTGACGAGGCTTTCGAGTTGATTTTGCCACCAAATTTAACACAACTCTGATAATACTGAGTATCTGAGTTCATTATCAAGTTTCTGAAGCTTTCATCCGATGTTTCGTTTAGAAGAATATTGCATTCTGTTAAATCCAAAGAAATATTAAGGGAATTGAACCCTCAACATTTCGAGCTGCCTTTCTTGCAGCCTGATCGACTCTCTCATTTGCTGAAATGCCACAATGAGAGGGGACCCAGCAAAAACTAACTGATGTGCCTTTATCGGATAAAAGATGTGTAACATGATTTATTTCTGTTATTATCTCCAAACGGATTTTTGAATTTGAAGACCGGATTGCTTCAAGAGCAGATCTAGAATCAGCACATACTAGTACGTGACTGACATTTAGATGGAAATAAAGAATGTAATTTAAGGACATTAGGATGGCGGCTAACTCGGCACTGAAAATCGAAAAATTTCTGCCTAGATGGTGCATTTTCTCCACGTTTAAGTCAGGTATTACAAACGCTGCTCCTGTCCTACTGTCTTCTAGCACTGAGCCGTCTGTGAAAATTTTTAAGTGGTTCTTGTACTGATTTTCCAGGTGTAAGTATACTGAAATTTTTAGTATGTTGGGTGAATCTTTTTTTTACAAATCTGAACGAGTCGTATCAAACCAGGCCTTTGTTTCTTCCCATCTTGGTACTGGTGAAAAGGATGGTTTAACAGCGATTTCATTTCTATTTATGTTGGAATCTCTGATAAGGTGAGAAGTATACGAGTAGATTGATTTTGTAGATTGTATTCTTCTAGCTCGCTTTCCAAAATCTTTTTTCAGAATTTAAACAAACTTCTTTTGCACAGAAATTTTTCTGTGTAAAACTCTTCAGAACGACTTTGACGCAGCTACTTTTCGAACCTCGCTGAGAGGTAGCACTCCAATCTCATTGTATGTTCCTAAATTGGATGTATGTATGGGAACACCAAGAGCGAGTTTGTAAGCCTTGCAATCAATGCTCTGTAATTTATTTAACAGATGTTGTGGTGCGCTGAAAAATACTTCCTGAGCATAGGTTAACCTAGATCGCACAAGAGCGGTTGATAGAGATATTAAAGTCGAAGCATCTTGGCCCCATGGTTGCTTGTTTATAATCTTAAGAAAGTTTAAACTTTTCCGTGCTTTATTTAATATGTGGTCAATATGCTGGTTCCATGACAGTTTAGAAGTTAAGATTATACCTAGGAATTTGACAGATTTAACATATTTTATTTCAATGCCATCTAAAGTGAAAACTGGAAGCTTTTCTGGGTCATACCCTGAATTGAAAAGCATTATATGCGTTTTTTCTAATGAAAGTGCAAGCCCGTTTTCTTGTAAAAATACATTTATTTTATTGAGTTCTCGCTGGTATAAAGCTTTTGTAGTTCAGCGACCTCGAAGAGGTTATTCGTTTCATGGTTACTCTCATCCATAGGCATATATCATCGGCAAATTGAGCTAACTCTGTGCCTTTCGATAAGCCTTTTGGTAAATCTGCCATTAAAATATTGAATAAGATAGGAGATATTACTGAACCTTGTGGCAGTCCCATTTGCAATGTTCTCGGATTTGAATAAGTATGTCTTATTCTTGTTTGAATTGATCTATTTTCTAAGAATTCTTGAACATAATTATACATGTTACCGTTAATTCCAACAGTTTTTAATTTGTATAATAGTCTACTATGCCATACTTGATCATAAGCTTTTTTGACATCAAAAAATGTAGCTAGTATGTTCTTTCGTCTTGCAAATTGTTGTTTCACTTGAGTTGTTAGTTTGACTAGGTGTTCTATTGTGGATCTGCCAGTTTGAAATCCAGCTTGGTTAATCGGTATGACATCATGCTTATTACAGTAATAAGATAATCTATTTAGTACGATTCGTTCCATTAATTTACAGGTATGGGATGTTAAGGCAATTGGACGGTAACTGTTTATATCAGTGCGAGGTTTTCCATGTTTATAAATAGGAACGATAATAGAATGTTTCCATAACTAAGGTATTTTACCATCATTCCAACATTTCTGAAAAAATAGATGGATAAACTGCACAGCGTTTGCTGGTAGGTGGCGTAGCATTTCATTCGAAATACCATCTAGGCCGACTGAAGTTTTCTTGCTGCCTAATTTACTAAGACATTCTTGAACTTCTTGTAGTGTTATAGGAGCGTTTAGGTAGTGGTTATTCTCAGGGTCTTTACTACTACTTATATCATGCTTACCCTCTTGTTCCCGATATGATCTATTTTTTGCTGACAAACTATTCATGCTGCTGTTTTTGGCAAACATGTCAACAAAAGCTTCAGATTTATCAGAATTTGAAGGGAAGTTAGACTTACCAAGTTTGATAGAGTATTGTGGAAGTTTAATTCCATTTTTCATTGTTTTTAATTTTTTCCATACTTTTTGCATGTCTTTGAAATTAGATACCTCATGTTTGCAAAAAGATGACCAGTATTGTCGCTTTGCCTGTGCTATGATTCTATTCAATTTATTTTTTTGCTTTCTTTTTCTCAAGAAGATTTTCAGCGCACTTATTTCGTTTGTATGCTTTTAACTTTAACTTTTTCTCCTTTTTTGCCTCCTCACAAGCCTCACTCCACCAGACATTGCCCAAATGCTTTTTAGAAACCACAGATTTTTATCCTTGGAATTGATTGATTTGCGACAGACAGCAAAGCGTTTTGAAAGAGATAATATAGCTTGTCAACATCTTGAGTGGTAACGTCATCACAGTTTATTTGAAACGTTCTTAATAATTCTGAAAACGTATTCCAGTTGGCGAGCTTATAGTTAAATTTTGGAACTTTTTCTCGAGTCTGATCAGTTGGTTCAGATCTTGCGCTTTCAAAATTGATGATTATAGGTATGTGATCGCTGTTCAATGTGTCTGTCATGAGTCGGCCGAATGTTCTCGAGCATTTAGACAAATTAAGGGTAGTTTTGCTGTTGTTGAGAGCAAGTTCCTTGGGTTGTTCAAGTGTGCGAACTCAGGCATCACCAGAGGGGAATACCCCGAGTCGTATACTGAAGGAGGGGGAGTTACTGGGAAGTGTTTCGCATGTCCGAGGGATAGTGACAAGGAGTTGGCGACCTGCCGGTCCTGGGTAGAGGAGTGTCCAGTCCGACCACTGCCTGGCTATTCACTGGGTTCTCCAGTGGGCCTGAAGGGAAGGCGATCGTGTCAGGTGACCGTCACGGGTAGGTGACCGTCAGCCTGCAGGCAGAGTACAGCGACCATTCAGTCGTCCTTGTTCTGAGGAATGAATGGAAGGCTGCGGCCTATTGAGTGGTTTGCGCCTTGTTGTCTATAGGGGTAGTAACTACTTGAAGCATCAGTCCCGGCTGGTAGAGAAGTCCAGGCTGTTAGTACAATGGGTAGCTTCGGGGAATCGAACATGAGTTTGAATAGGAGGTTATGCATTAACCACTGGGTGCCCAAGTCTTTGTTGGCGCTAGCAGCTGTGGTGTGTGTGTATGTGTAGGTGACTTGTGATTCCATTGGTGGAATAAAAATAACTTTGGGATTCATTGGTACAAATCGTGTGATGTGTGTGTGCCCGTGATTCCATTGGTTGAGCCAGTTAAACTCGGGTTCTCTCTTGTTTGAGAATGAATATAAGGTGCTTGGAAAACCAGGAAGTGTGTGACTCACTTAAGGGAAAGTGAACTCGCCCGTCTTGCTGAGGGCTCAAGAAAATACAGCGTGAAGCAGAGGTTAGCTGTCGCCTCGTTGTCTCCTGGGTGGGGACGTATGACAGTGGAGGTTGCTGTAGCCTCGGAGCCGACGACGAGAAGAATTGTCTCCCGTGTGGGGACTGTCGACAGCAAGACGTGTCAGCCTGTTGGAGCCTAGACAGGGAGCTGCCAGACAACGGTGGGGTGTTTGCAGCCAGAGAAGACCTGTGGGAGAGGCCGACAGGAGCCCTTTCCGTGGAGAGGGCGAAGTACGGTGGAGTCCGGGAGACTCGGTGTGAGGGTGCGACTCAAGCTACGTTGCCAGTGTCCCCCAACTGGGATTTGGCCAATCGGGAGGACACAACGGTGTGGCAGCTTCAGCTCATAGTCGCAAAGTGGGATGAGAGAAACTGACGGTCAACCGAGGAATGCTGGCAAGTTACGGACGTTTTATTTGCTCTTAAGTTTATAAGTGTGCAAACAGAATAGTGGAATATTGTCTTTCCTGGCTAAGTAAGAATAACTGAAGAACAGGGGATGCGATTTATGAAATTGTCTGTATGCTGTTTACATTGTTGTATGATACAGATAGTTGTGTTGTGTAGTGACGGGTGGGGGCTCGGAGTCAAGTTGAATAAAAGTTGATTATTTTCTATGAAATGTTATTGGTTTCCCGTCACTTTTGTGCGGGCCCGATGTGAGTGACAGAGTGCGTGTGCCTATGCGAGAGCGCATTTTGGTTGTGAAAGCGTAAATACTTCTGTCTATAACCCCCTGCATCCCTGAATATGATAATCATATTTTAATAACGAGGGGGAGCGTCGGAGACCCGTCACAGTGTCATCAAGGGTATTCCAATCACATATAGTTGCTAGATCTGGAGAGACTAACGTTAGATCTATAGCGCTTGGTTTGTGTTTAGGATTGTCGGGGATGCGCGTTATTCTGCCGTCATTCAACAGATAAAGAGATGAGTCCACCAGGTTCTCAATGAATCGGTTATTTGTTACTAATTGGCAGTCTTTTTCCCAAAAAGGAGAATGGGCATTAAAATCTCCAGTGATTAGAAATTTGCTGTTTTGATCTGTCCGCAAGGTACGAAGCCATTCGGTATTTGCATCATTGGGCCCTTGTGGCAGATAAACTGACACAATCGTTAATGTGTCTGAGCCAACCTGGACTTTAACAGCGCAAGAATGTGACCCTGGAATGTCTGGTAGAACAGGACTAATACACGGCGTGTACTTTACGCCTTCTTCAATATAAATGGCTACATTGACTTTCTCGTTGGTATTCACTTTTTGGATGACTGGAGCATAGTAATAATTACAAAGCTTGGGCAATTTATCTTTTCGTACATTCAGTGATTGCAAGGCCAACACATTATATTTTTCATGTGCGAGATGTTGAACTAGGCCTAACTGGTCATGGCTAGTTGAGATGGATCTACTGTTCCATTGGAACACCTTAAAACCTTTGTCCAAAGACATTGGTTCCCAGGAAGAAAAATAAATGAGACAAGGGATAATCCAAATAAAAGAAAATTACTAAAATTAAAAATGATAGTGTGATAATACTAA
>CM031598.1:84528761-84548761 GCA_018398815.1 Conus ventricosus
TGTCTGTCTGTCTCTCTCTCCTCTCTCTCTCTCTCTCTCTCTCTCTCTCTCTCTCTCGTTGCTTCGGCACCCGGCAAGACGCATTTCAGCCGCTCCGGTACATTTCTACATAAATCAACTGTAAGTCGTACAGCAAGCCTATTGAAGGTCTCCCATCCACTGTAGATGCCACACTCAATGCTGCGCTAGCTGGAAGAAATGGCATTGTCGTCGTTCAAAATAGACGGCAGAGGACAACAAACTATCGCCGTTCTGCGGTTCACTTCAACTACCGAGCAGCCCCCTGCCACGCAAACTCAAGGCCGCAGCGTTGCGTTTCGTTGCAAGTGCCTGTCACAGCTGAACTGGGATAGGCACAGAGCAGAGACCTACAGAAGCAATGAAAAGAAAAAGGCGAGGGAAAATTTATGTTCTCCATCCAGTTTATTTTTTGCCGACACCTCCTAGTGTATTTTACCACGTTGACAGAACCAGCGAGAGTCGTGTTGCATGTGATGAGACTTTCAAGTGAGACAACCATCTCCCTCCGTCTGTAACTCAGCCTGCAGAAGAAACACGGCACAGTGACAAGCAAGCAGAGATCGACTTAGAGCAGTGTGACAAAGAATCTATGACAGTTGCACACGATGAAGTGTCGGCCTTGGATTTCGGATCAGTGAAGCCAAGCGCTGATCAAGACTGTGTTGACGAATGCTGTGATGTGGTTTGTGATCAGGACAGGCCTCCGGCGATTGAACAACAGAACGACCCTGCAGAGAACGTGACCCTCAATGACATTATGTCGTACCTACAAGGAATGTTAAGAAATATGGAAAGCTTTCAATCTGTTGACAGAGAGAATGTGCAACTGACTTCCAGCGGCAATTCAGCTGTGGAGGACGGACATCTTGCTGACTGTGGATAAATCTTTTGGAAGTCTCAATGACAGTCACATCGGTGTTCGATGTTTGTTAATTATTTCCGTGATTTGGTTTCCTCACCGCGATGTTGTTTTCTGACATTTATTGTTTGTGTGCTTTCGTTGATATTCATTTTCGAACAGCCCCTCCCCCAGCGTAACCTCTGTATGAGAATGGGCTTTGTAAGCTTAACTCATTAAATCGTTCGTTCGTTCATTCGTTCGTTCGTTCGTTCGTTATATCTCTCTCTCTCTCTCTCTCCTCTCTCTCTCTCTCTCTCTCTCTCTCCTCTCTCTCTCTCTCTCTCTCTCTCTCTCACACACACACACACACACACACACACACACACACACACACACACACACACACACACACACACAGTTGGATCTCCCCAACTCTCTCCCTTCCTATCCACCGCTCTGTCTGTCTGTCTGTCTGTCTGGGCAAGTGGTAGGGAGAAAAGAAACAGAGCTACACCTGAAAAAAGAAATTGGTTTACACACACACACACACACACACACATCTATACACACACACACACACACACACACACACACACACACACACACACACACACATATATATATATATATATATATGTGTGTGTGTGTGTGTGTGTGTGTGTGTGTGTGTGTGTGTATATATAAATATATATATATATATACATATATGTATATATATATATATATATATCTAGAGAGAGAGAGAGAGAGAGAGAGAGAGAGAGAGAGAGAGAGAGAGAGGCAGAGACAGAGACAGAGACTGAGAAAGTATCTTATTTTATGTAGGTCGAGTGTTTGCAAAGGAGAGACAGGGAGAAAAAGATGGGTGTCTTAAAGGCTGGAAAACTGAAGAAAAAAAAGAAAAGGAAAAGAAAAATGTCTCCACTTAACTTCGTCTCCCGGCTATTATGCTTCACTCAGAAACAAACTCGGGTAGCCGAAATGTTGCGCTGGCCTAATGACTCGCTTTCTGATTCTTTCTGTGACATACTTTCGGATATTGTGACGCCTCTTCTGTTTTGTCTGTCAACATCAAAAAAGAAAAGAAAAGAAAAGAAAAAAAAAAAAGAAAGAAAACAAAGAGAAAAAAAAGAAGAAAAAAAAAGGCGCCTCCGGCTTCTTTTCTTATGAAACTAACAAGTTGTGGATGTATACAAAATATTAGCAAAATATTGTTCAGTCAAGTACTCCGTGAACCAAAGTGCGCTCGGTAAATACCGGCGAGTGACTTCCCTTTCAACAGAGTTCCTTCCCTCTTACGCCCTCCCAATCAAAGGGAGATTATTAACAGAAATCGACCTATCACGCGATTCGTCATAAACAGAATTATCTGTACGCAAAAGAGACAGAGGTAGTAAACAAAGACGAAAGTCCAGACAATCTAGGGTGTAATTCAGCTACTTTCTGTTCTAAAATCCACGTCATCTTCAAACATTGTAGCGTGGCTGAAGTCAAAAGAGGAAACCTCCACGAATCATGTTCAGCTTCTATTTTTGATCCCCTTGCACCAAAAATGATAAACTTCTCTGATTGGTAGAAAGAGCTCACGGGCATTATTTTCATTCTCCAAAGGTAGAGCGAATTATCTCCCTTTTGTCAGTGTCAACCACGGCGCTCCGTTGCCCCCAATAGGGAGAATGGCGGCAACGGGGCAACCCCATCGTAAACAACTCAGCGCTGGGGGGTTTTGTTCGGTTTGTTTGTTTGTTTGATTGGGCTTTGTCGCTGTTGCTGTTTCATTGGAAAATAACATTTATTGCATCTACACCAGCTTAGCTTTATTCTTCGCTCGCGCGCGCGTCTGTACGACAATAACCATTTACGGGTCGAAAACAAAGAGGCTGAAATAATGGTATCACATTTGTTCTCTCTCTCTCTCTCTCTCTCTCTCCATTGCGGCTGCTATATTATTGTTGCCCGTCTTTGGAGTGTGAGCCGGCCGAGGCCGGCGGACGAGGCTTTACAAAGTGGTATTAATTAAAACGAGAGTGGTATTGACAGACGTCACAGCGCGCCTCCATCTCTCGGTGGGAGCAATTTCACACCTGGCTGAAAGGTAGACAAGCGCCCGGGTGGATCCTGGTGGGAGAGAGAGAGAGAGAGAGAGAGAGAGAGAGAGAGACAGACAGACAGACACACAGAGAGAGAGAGAGAGAGAGAGAGAGAGAGCACCACGGTGGATGCGAACCGTGTGTCTGGGAGATGGCGAATGAATGGGGGTGGGGTGTGTGATGGGGATGGGGATGGGGGAGGGGGGGGGGGGGGGGAGAGGGTGACGGTGGAGAAAGAGTGAGAAAAGCCGAGGTGTTGAAAAAACAGATCTGGGAAAGAGGGAGAAAGTTGGGGTAGGAAGGGAGGTATGGGATGGCGAGGGGGGTGAGGGTGAAGGGCTAGTTGTATTTGTTTGGAAAAAAAAGTCTCTTTGTTCAAACTTAATCGTGGTGCTGTCATACTCATGAACAGATTGAATGAAAGAGAGGCAGAGGTAGATTAGAGACTGATGGTAGAGACAGTCATGTTAAAAACAGGCAGAAATGCTGTACAAAAATATGAGCAGCGGATTCTGATTAAAACGTACACTTAATACGGCAACTTCAGCGACAGCAAAGTACTGAGACTCAAGCTCAAGTAGTCTCCTCTCTCCTCCTGCTCACTTTCCCTCTTCTGTGGCGATCTGGGAGTACTCTGAAAGGTTACGGTTTTTGTTCAGACAAACCGTTTTGCTGTTTCTGTTCGGCGAATGCGTTAATTGTCTCCAGACAACGAGAACATTTTGAACATAAGCACCGCTTGTATCGGTAGGAAATAAAATAAATAAAAATGAAACAAACAAAAGAAG
The DNA here is from genome assembly GCA_018398815.1 of Conus ventricosus. Taxonomy (NCBI): domain Eukaryota; kingdom Metazoa; phylum Mollusca; class Gastropoda; order Neogastropoda; family Conidae; genus Conus; species Conus ventricosus. The sequence continues at coordinate 84,532,502 of CM031598.1, forward strand.
AAAACGGAAAATTAGAAAACACATTTTCCAGCCAGGGGAAGTAATTGCTCGCACAGACTGAATGAGTTACCGCCCTTTCTTTTTCAAAAATAGAACATGTAAAGCATAAAATATCAACGTTTATGTCCCTAAGAAGTTTAATAACTCCATGAAAATATATTACTTGATAGATGGTTATAATTTGTGACAGCAGTTTCAGAGTATTAAAGAAAGAAAGAAAGAAAATGAGAAACGAAAGAAAATCTTATTATACAAAGACCGTGGAACAATTTGAAACAACCTTCATTCCTTGCTGGTCAGTGGCAAAAGGCACCCAGGTAGTAGTTGGAGGGAGGGGAGGGGAGGGCAGGGCAGGGCATGGCATGAACCTACGTTCGGCGACTTGTACCCCGTACGTCACCGGAGCCGGTCTCACGCCGCACACGACCGTCGCCACTCAGCCCTGACGACGGCCATGGAGGAACCGCCACGAAGACGATAACGACACCAACATGAACTGCAGCCGAACCACCTTCAGACAACCGCTCGGCGGCGGTCCTAATGACTAGCTACCTCATCTAGGCAGGAGCCTGACGGCGCCATCTCTCCCAGGACCTTCCAACCGACGCTAACTCTGACTTCTCAACCCAACCTGCCAGCCAACAATGTCTCTGCCAAGACAAGCGTCTCAGACAGGATACACACGTTCAGAGTATACACCAACTTGACACTGATTATGACACTGTGGAATTTATGTCTTGAACTGATCACTGTTTACGTAGTAATGAATCGTTAATGAATTAGTTACAATTTCAAACGATATAAACGTTCATGTTTAACAGGTAGGTTCATTAAAAAAAAAAAAAAAGGAGGAGGTGACTCATCCAGTCTGTGCTACCAATTACTTCCCCTGGCGTTTTCTTCTTTCTTTCTTTTTTTTTTCCTTTCTTCCCACTCATGAACTGACTCAAAGCGTGAATCCAAGATTGATTCGACGTAATTGGCAGAGATGGTGTTCTAACGTGAACTTTTCGAGGTTTGTTTGCTTGCCTGTTTGCGTTTCTAATGAAGGCTTTTTCATCATTCTCGTGTGTGCGCGCACCAGACTGAGAGCCGGCTGAGGGATTGTGTCCGAAGCGTGATGAGTCGTCGAGTGCACGAGGTGCAGTTTCCATTCTGTTTCCATAAAGAGGTATTGTGATGACCTGACGACACGCCTCCAACACCAGTATGACCGATGACACGCTCAACTGGGCAGTGTTAGAAGAAGCAGCCTTCACAATTTTTGGCTGGCGTGAAATATTGCAGGCCTTTCCAGTATTGAGCCCATGGTTAGAAAAAAAAAAAGAAAAAAGGCAGTTGTTTGGCTATGTTGTTTAGCCATTCGTGTGGAACAAAACCGCGGCATGTGCAGAAGAATTGTGTTGTGTTGTGTTTGTGTGTGTATGGGCGCACTTGTGTGTGTGTGTGTGTGGTGTGTGTGTGTGTGTGTGTGTGTGTGTGTGTGTGTGATGCTTTGAGTGAGTGTGCGTGTGTGGTGCTTTGAGTGTGTGTGTGTGAGAGAGAGAGAGAAGGAGAGGGCAAAGAAGGCGATTTGTACGTATCACACTGATATACTTAACACGTACACTCTGTGTACGCAAGTCCCATGCTCGAACGAAGCAGACACAATAGGGCAGACATTCTCCGTGCCCACCTCAGTCTCTCCTGCTCCTCACCATATTCCTTCCTTTCTTTTTCTTCCCTGTCTTTTTCTGTGTAAAATTACCGCCCCTGATCAATCCTGTGGACCGAGAAACCACTCACCACTTACAGGGCAGAGGCGTCAAACTTGTTCATCACCCACAGGCTTCTCACACCTACTGCCAATGTTCGGATGCTTACGCGCCTCCAACTATGCAGACTCCCTTGAAGACAATGAGAACTTAGCTCCTAATGTCTACCAATCAGGTCAGTGGGACATTGTCGTTCTATTGGCCGGAGGCTCTTAAGGACAGGATGCACTCGCAGACTGAAGTCTGCATACTTTGTGGCAGTTGTTGACGTTGGCAGTTGTGGGTCTGGTTCCGCGTGGAGGCCGTCGTCTGTCGCTCTCTCAGTTCTGGTTCCTTGTGAACTTGGGTTCACATTCAGGTGTTGGTCGGCCGACGATGGGCGCCAGTTTACTTCGCTTCTTTCTCCCTCAAAAGGTCAATCTTCAAAAGGTCTGTCTTCAGGGCCACCAGCGGCCTTCTTCATGCTCGGGTGGCGATGGTCCTGTGCCGCGTGAGGCCGCCTCAAAAAGGGAGCAAGACGGAAGTCGCTGGGGCGCTGCACGAGTCCCTTCTGTGGTCCAGGCAGACTGCGACCAAGAGGACTTTTTTTCCAGCCCTGTGAGGGTGTCCCAACACCCGGCCGAACAGCATGCTATCCAAGGCCACGGTAATCGCAGTCAGGCAGCGCTTCATCACCGATCGCCCCACATCTCAAGCAGTCGTACCCCGGGACACAGACTAGACCCGTCGTCGTCACCCATAACGGCTGGAAGGATCGCTGCGCCCGCCAAACACTGACCTCTCACATCAGTATCCCTCAAAGGAGAGCTGCAATCTCTGCCTTGGTGTTCGCTGCTATGCCACCTCGCAGGGAATCGGTCTACCGATAACAGGTGATCTAATTCAAGGTCCTCACAGGATGGCTTTTAGGGGCATGAAGTGTATTGCAGCAAGCTGCAGTACTTGTCAGTTGTCTGGCGGATTATGGAAGCTGGAAGGATGAAGCCTGCATCTGTGTTGGGAAGCTGGCACCAAGGGTAGTCGATTCCCTCAGGCAGCGGCCTGGGTCAAGTTCTTCATTTGTTTGTTGTCAGCATTTTCTGTTGCCAGTCGCCCCAGGCGGATGTCTGGATGAAGATGTCTCGCCTTCTTGCCCTCCCTCCAAGGCCGTCTTTAGGACCACCAGGTGGTCGTCTTCATGCTGAGTGGCGACGCTTCTGTGCCGCGTGAGGCCGACTCGGGAAACGGGCAGGACAGCAGTCGCCAAGCATCAGCAAAAATCCCCGTCCACTCTATAACCCGTGAGGGCTTTCCCAAAGGGGAGGGCCGTGCTGGTCGTGCAGGCCACAGTGAAGTCACAGGATGGCAGCGCCTCGGCGAACTGCCCCACAGCCTCAAGAGCCGTCCCCGACAACACAGACTAAACCCGTCGTCACTGCTGATTTGAAGGAGGTAGGCTGTGTCGCCCTGCGCCTGTCTGCCACGTAGGCGCCGTCTGCTGGTAATACCACCTCTACTACCAATCCGTTCAGCTGTTCAGCTACCAATCCCAAGACGTTACTATTTATAGTGCGTGACGTGGCGGTACATGATGAAATATCATTACTTCTGACCCCGAACTCTTCAAGACAACACAGTTTTCGGGGACCCTAATAGCTCAGTGGTAGAGCGCCGGACTCGTAATCTTGGTGATCCTGGGGTTGCGGGTTCGAATCTCCACCGGGCCGTTTCGGTACAGGGGGATTTTCCCTCGGAGTTAACATTGGTTATGACATTTCCCATACAGTCCTTCGAATGAGACTATAAACCGAGGTTCCGTGTGTGAACGCACGCATAACAGCTTGCACACACGTAAAATCCCATCACCAACTTTCGGAAGAGAAGGCCAGTTTGGCCGTTGCTATGAATGACACGTTACACATAGCATGCACCTTTCCCGAAGTTGGGAGTATGGCTGCCTTAATGGCGGGATAAAAAAGAAAAACGGTCATACACACAAAACTCCACTCCTTTGCTGGGTAGATGGATTAATGTTGCCTGTCTATACAGGGAGTATCCGCAGGAGTATAATCCTGCATACACAGGGGGAAAAACAACAACAGCGTTTTCGTTTGTGTCGAAGATGGAGTGGACTTGAATCGGTGAGAATGTGAATTAAAGACTGGCTTGTTGACACTTTGCATCGGTCTCTTCTATCATTCATCTGTATGTTGATGTATGTTTTTGATTTAAGCGATTCGCCGAATTTTGTTAGCTTGCTTGCAATTGGTAGCGACAAAAATCTGCATTCACTCAGTGGGTCAGAAAAACGGACTCGTTCTTTCTATTCGTTTCTAAGGGGGGTGGGGGCGGGATGGAGGGCGGGGGGGTGCAGTGGAGGGAGGTGATTGGGGGAGTGGGGGGACGAAAGGGTAGGAGGTGGAATGTCGTGCACGCAGCTCTCGTCTCAGACCTGTAAAGACACCCTGGCGACTTTGCACCGGTGAGAAACTTTACCCAGGATTTCTTAAAGGCGGGAGTCGGAGTCAACCAGTACGCCTTGGAGAATCTTCAAGTGCGAGCGCCGTCAAGAACGGCTCAGTCCGGGCAAATTTGGACAGGGTGTCTGTTGTGGGCAGGACGCCTGAGGCCACCCACACGGGGTGGCTCAGCCTGAAGTCTTCTCCCTCCAAGTTGTGTGTGTGTGTGTGTGTGTGTGTGTGTGTGTGTGTGTGTGTGTGTGAGAGAGAGAGAGAGAGAGAGAGAGAGAGATAGAGAGAGAGAGAGAGAGAGAGAGAGAGAGAGAGAGAGAGAGAGAGAGAGAGTTGTGTGTGTGAGTGAGTTGTGCGTGTGTGTGATTGTGAGAGTTGTGTGTGTGTGTGTGTGTGTGTGTGTTCTAAGGGACCTTTAATATAGATTCCTGGAGAGAATAGTGGAGCTTTTTTATAATTGTAAGTTTTCCTAGGTTGCGAAGGATTGCATATATACATGTATGCTGATTTTAATATAGCCAATGTGAGGAGTAGTGATTAAAACAGAGAAGAGATTCTCTCTCCCTCCCCCATCTCTCTCTCTCTCTCTCTCTCTCCTCTCTCTCTCTCTCTCTCTCTCTCTCTCTCTCTCTCTCTCTCTTGCACATGGTGTGTGGGCACACACACACACACACACACACACACACACACACACACACACACACACACGCGCGCGCGCGCGCACACACACACACACACACACACACACACACACACACACACACACACACACACACACACACACATTGAGGGGTAAAAGCGAAGGAAGGGAGCAGGGTTTGTAGTCGTGTACATGTATACTTAAATCCTTCAAACTTTCCGAATTCATGTTGTCCATATTTCTAAACCTGAAAAACGTCCAGCAGTCTAGCAACCCGGAAAGTGACGACTGAGTGAAACGACGGACTTTGTTGCAGACTAATTCGCCTTTGGTAACAAAGAACGAGTCGCCTGGACTCTTAGCTAAAGACGTGAGGCGACTTCTGAATTAACGCACTGGATCAGGGAAAGTGTACAGCCCAACCAGTGGATCCCTCTAAAGGTATAGTCTGTACCACAGTTTCCTCCCTTTTCTTGTTTGATGGTTTTTGCTGTCTGGCTTCTGCCTTTCTGTATCCTCCCCCCCCCCCCCCCCCCCCCCCCCCCCCCCCCCACATGTCTTTTTCTTCTTGTGTATTATCTTCATCACTGTCATCTTTAAAGAAGAGAGAGAAAGAGGCAGACGCGCGTTCGTGTGTGTGTGTATGTGTGTGTGTGCGCGCGCGCGCGCGCGCGCGTTTGTGTGTGTGTGTGTGTGTGTGTCTGCGTGTGTGTGTTGAGAGAGAGAGAGAGAGAGAGAGAGAGAGAGAGAGAGAGAGAGAGAGAGAGAGAGAGAGAGAGAGATGATGATGATGATGTGTATGTATGAGAGGGAGAGAATAAATTTACATCTTTAACTAAATACAGACAATACGTGCTCTCCTCTCTCTCTCTCTCTCTCTCTCTCTCTCTCTCTCTCTCCTCTCTCTCTCTCTCTCTCTCCTCTACTTCTCTCTCTCCTCTGTGCACATGGTGCGTGGCATACACACACATACACACATACACACACAGACCACACGCACGCACGCACGCACGCGCGCGCGAAGAGACTCTTATTTTCTTTTTCCAGTGTTTCGCTAAAGGTGAAGGAGGTTGTTGAATGTGGGGAAGACGGGATGGGACTGGGTGGTGGGTGGGTGGTGGTGATAAGACAGACAAACTGGAAGGTTGAAGTCAAGGGGTACGAACAACTTGACAAGCGACAGGCAGACTTCACAAACACTTGGTCCTCTCCGTCTTTCTCATTTCATTCTGTCTTGAGAGAGAGAGAGAGAGAGAGAGAGAGAGAGAGAGAGAGAGAGAGAGAGAGAGAGAGAGAGAGAGAGAGAGAGAGAGGAGGGCGGGGACGAACAAAATCTCTCTAACCGTGCACAGTCCTTGTAGCATCTCAAGAGTCGCAGTTCCTCTGAGTGTGTGTGTGTGTGTGTGTGTGTGTGTGTGTGTGTGTGTGTGTGTGTGTGTGTGTGCGTGTGTGTGTGTGTCTGTCTGTCTGTACATCTGTGTGTGTGTGTGTGTGTGTGTGTGTGTGTGTGTGTGTGTGTGTGTCTGAATTTTTTCTCTCCTCCTCTCTCTCTCTCTCTCTCTCCTCTCTCTCTCCTCTCTCTCTCTCTCTCTCTCTCTCTCCTTTCCCCATCCCACCGCTCTCGACAGCTAGGCTGACAGTTTTGACTTATTGTGTCACCATCTCAGTGTCGCACCTCAACGTGAACACTGCCACCTACAATGGCGGGTCAGAAAGAGTACCTCCGTGAGGCAAGAAGAAAAGACGTTTTAAAGCTCTGTCTCCAGCAAAACGTGTCTTGACTCTAAAACATTCTTTTCTTTCTATGTGTTTGCCTGTAAAAATGCTCTTAACGACTATCAGTTTCAGTTTTATCAAGGAGGCGTCACTGCGTGCGGACTAGTCTACAAACGCTACACCACATCTATGTTTGGAGAATGCACTGCGTATGAGTTGAAACTGATGGCTAAATTGATCAATAACTAAGACGAGAGAATTTTAAAGAAGAGGGTTTCATGGGTACGACTTAGTTGATGACTGACCTACGCATAAGCCCAACGCGCTTGTCAGACCTTGATGCCAACCTAATAACCACGACCATCAATATCGTTAAAGGAACATTCTTGTCAGCTTTGAAAGCAAAATGCTTTCCTGGTCGCATGCGTTACGTTACAGATTGGTGACTCTATAAAAGAACTACCAACCAGAAGTGACAATCCTGTGGAATATCAACACCTTTTCCTTTTGAGACGCGTTAGCTTTCGCTTGCAACTGCACCTGAATTCACAATGCACCTAGTTTTAAGATGAAAGCCATAGGGTTCTGAATAATCTGTTAAGATGAAAACTATAGGGTTCTGAATAGTCTGTTTAAGATGAAAACTATAGGGTTCTGAGTAGTCTGTTTAAGATGAAAACTGTAGGGTTCTGAATAGTCTGTTTAAGATGAAAGCTATAGGGTTCCGAATAGTCTGTTTAAGATGAAAACTATAGCGTTCTAAATAGTCTGTTTAAGATGAAAGCTAAAGGGTTCCGAATAGTCTGTTTAAGATGAAAACTATAGGGTTCTGAATAGTCTGTTTAAGATGAAAACTATAGGGTTCTGAATAGTCTGTTTAAGATGAAAGCTATAGGGTTCTGAATAGTCTGTTTAAGATGAAAACTATAGGGTTCTGAATAGTCTGTTTAAGATGAAAGTTATAGGGTTCTGAATAGTCTGTTTAAGATGAAAACTATAGGGTTCTGAATAGTCTGTTTAAGATGAAAACTATAGGGTTCTGAATAGTCTGTTTAAGATGAAAACTATAGGGTTCTGAATAGCCTGTTTAAGATGAAAACTATAGGGTTCCGAATAGTCTGTTTAAGATGAAAACTATAGGGTTCTGAATAGTCTGTTTAAGATGAAAGCTATAGGGTTCTGAATAGTCTGTTTAAGATGAAAGCTATAGTGTTCTGAATAGTCTGTTTAAGATGAAAGCTATAGGGTTCCAAATAATCTGTTTAAGATGAAAGCTATAGGTTCTGAATAGTCTGTTTAAAATGAAAACTATAGGGTTCCGAATAATCTGTTTAAGATGAAAACTATAGGGTTCTGAATAGTCTGCTTAAGATGAAAACTATAGGGTTCAGAATAGCCTGTTTAAGATGAAAGCTATAGGGTTCTGAATAGTCTGTTTAAGATGGAAGCTATAGGGTTCTGAATAGTCTGTTTAAGATGAAAACTATAGGGTTCTGAATAGTCTGTTTAAGATGAAAACTATAGGGTTCTGAATAGTCTGTTTAAGATGAAAACTATAGGGTTCTGAATAGTCTGTTTAAGATGAAAACTATAGGGTTCTGAATAGTCTGTTTAAGATGAAAGCTATAGGTTCTGAATAGTCTGTTTAAGATGAAAGCTATAGGGTTCTAAATAGTCTGTTTAAGATGAAAGCTATAGGATTCTGAATAGTCTGTTTAAGATGAAAGTTATAGGGTTCTGAATAGTCTGTTTAAGATGAAAGCTATAGGGTTCTGAATAGTCTGTTTAAGATGAAAACTATAGGTTTCTGAATAGCCTGTTTATGATGAAAACTATAGGGTTCTAAATAGTCTGTTTGAGATGAAAACTATAGGGTTCTGAATAGTCTGTTTAAGATGAAAACTATAGGGTTTTGAATAGTCTGTTTAAGATGAAAACTATAGGGTTCTGAATAGTCTGTTTAAGATGAAAACTATAGGGTTCCTAATAGCCTGTTTAAGATGAAAACTATAGGGTTCTGAATAGTCTGTTTAAGATGAAAACTATAGGGTTCCAAATAGTCTGAAGTTGAGTTTCATGTTCATTTAAGTAAGAAACATTATCTAGAGGAAAACGTGTCTTTTGGGGAGAGAACCTAAATGACTCGAGCTCCCCCACCACCACCCCTCTTCATCCCTTCCCCACCCCCTCCGCAGACCCCCCCCCCCCCCCCCCAGCCCTTCCACCTTCCACCTCCTTCCTTTCTTTCTTCCCTCACCTTGCCTACCTCCTCTTCCCCTCCCCTTCGCCCCTCTGCATCCCTACCCCCCCCCCCCCCCCCCCCCCCCTTATCCCTTCACGTGACACTTCTTTGCTGTGCTAGCTTGATGATTCTCACTGTCATCTCAGTTATCTCGATTGAAACGAGAACGTCAACAAACCGTGTCCTTTGTCTAGCCTACGCTATCGGCGTCAGCCAGTCCATTTTTCAAACCAGCAATATGTTGGTTGAGATCGATGGATGCAGAAACTAAACAGCCAAACGGATACGGCTGATGCTTTGATTTATTACCCCACCCCCACCCCCATCCTCCAACCCCACCCACCCACCCCCCTCCTTCCTCCTTGTCACGTTCCGCCTATGATGAAGCGGTGAACACAGGATGATGGAATATCTCAAGCATGTCGGCAACCACGCACAAAGCAGGTGGAGCGCGTATGGGGTGTTCCCAGCACGTCACCCGAACACAGGTGTTCAAACCACATTTTGAAACGCTGAAGGTTGCCTGTTTAGCTTTTGTAGAAGAGCGCCAAGTTTTCTGTCCACCTTTGTCAACGCCAAGTTGGCGGTCCATCTTTGTAGCAGAACGCCAAGTCTGTTTGGTCCATCTGTGTAGCAGAGCGCCAAGTTTGCGGTCCATTTTTGTAGAAGAGCGCTAAGTGTGCGGTCCATCTTTGTAGCAGAACGCCAAGTTTTGTTGTCTATCTTTGAAGCAGAGCGTCAAGTTTGCAGTCCATCTTTGTAGTAGAGCACTAAGTTTGTGGTCCATCTTTGTAGCAGAGCACTACGTTTGTTATCCATCTTTGTAGCAGAGCACAAAGCTTGTGGTCTATCTTTGTAGTAGAGCACTAAGTTTGTGGTCCATCTTGGTAGTGGAGCACTAAGTTTGTGGTCCATCTTGGTAGTGGAGCACTAAGTTTGTGGTCCATCTTGGTAGTGGAGCACTAAGTTTGTGGTCCATCTTGGTAGCAGAACGCCAAGTTTGCAGTCCATCTTCGTGATAGATGATTGAGTTGACAGTTGATCTTGGTGAGAGAATGTCCTCTCTCTCTCTCTCTCTCTCTCTCTCTCTCTCTCTCCCCTACCTTCCTTTACCCTCTCTCTTTCTGTCCCCCTCTCTGTCTCTGTCTCTGTCTGTCTGTCTGTCTGTCTGTTTGTCTCACACACACACACACACACACACACACACACACACACACACACTCTCTCTCTCTCTCTCTCTCTCTCTCTCCTCATCTCGCAGGGAGAATGCGTGTTCAGTCTGTCTCGGAAAAAATACAAAATCAGGTACTAAGTAATGTTGGACTGCAGTGAAAGTTTGCAAGAAGGTGTATGAAGGTGTGCTGAAAACGGTGGTACCATCGGTTTAGTTTGATTGACAGTGGCATCGAAGGTACATCCTGCTGATTAATTAATACATAAAAGAAGAAAACAGTGGTGTGATAGGAATTCAGGACTGGATCATTTTCAGTTGAGGCAACCGCGCACAACATGCGCCTTGCACGTGCACGTTTTTTTCACCTCAGTGGGCAGGTAAGGCTACAGGCACAAGGAATTAAACTCTCCTGCCTTTGACTCTGCCTGTGACAATACTGTTGTGTTCACTGCTGACGTAGTTTGTTTGTCTGGAGAGAACAGGAGCACAGGCGCCCGCAAAGACTTTTCTTTTTCTTTTTCAACACACACAGCAAGAAAAAAACTGCTGCTTTGGAAGATGCTCTTTTCTGGGCTGAAACGTTGTTTTGGCATGTGGGCTGTTGCCTACAGGTTTCATCAGATCACATTCCAAAGACCTGGTACTCTGAGGCTCCGGACAGTGTGCTGTATGCAAGTGAGGTGCAGCATCGAATCAACCATCATCAAGGACATGTTTGTTTTGATATTTTTTCTGTCATGGCTGCTGCTTGTTTCCGGAGATATAGAGAGTAATCCTGGTCCAACAGATGTGTACAATCGTCAGTATAGACGAGACCACACCAAGAATTTCTCTGACTACTCAAACTACAACCAGGATTTCGACCCAGTCCAGCAACACAGTTCAAACAACTCCCAAGGTTCTGACGTCTGGCCTGATTTCTCTGTAACACAGGTCCAGAAAAGAATGCTGCACCTTGCAGGTTACCCATGGACTCACAGGGAGGCCACCTATCATCCGGGTGCTTACCCACCCGAAGATGGGCTTGCCAGTTCAGTGGACCAACTGCATGAATGGTGTTGCTCCCTTCAAGAGCAGCATGAGAAACTAAAACAGCAAACAGAACTTATTCTGAGGATATGCAGATTTCTTGAAGAACAGTGTGATCGCTTGCAGCAATGGAACGATAACCACTGTGACGCTAGCAGGAAAGCTGAAGAGGAGATCGACCACCTGGAATCATTCTCGAGGCGAAACAACTTAAGATTTTTCAACGTATATGAAGGCTCAAATGAGAGCCCCCAACAGTGCACCCGCAAAGTTGTTCAGCTTCTAAACAGATTTTTCCCTGAAAAGAAACAATGGACAGTCGATGACATAGAACGCGCCCATCGCACGGGACACAAGACCGAGGACTGGAACAACCCCAGACCCATCATCGCCTGCATCCACCGCTGGAACGATAAACTCAATATTCTTCAGGCAAACGAGAGCAGGAAAGAAATGGCTGTCTCCATTGGTGTCAGAGTGGCCGCCGACCTGACTCATCGACAGAGCCAAGTTCTCAAGAAGAAAAGGCAGCAGGAAGAAGCGTCTATTTCTGGAAGGGTCGTCTGCATCACAGACAGTCTGGGCAGCAAGTCAAGAACCATAGGAAATCACTTCCTAAAGACAGCCCTGTTGACTCTGCAGTCAGAGGAAGAAGGTGCGCGGCAGAAGCTGACAGCAGGAAGACAATGGGGAAGAGACACTCAGATCCAGAAATAACTGGTGGTATACCCAAGGAGAGGACCTGATTCAGCTCACATCCAGTCACCTCCATGGAGAGCAGACCAGTGGTCAGACCAGCCAGGCAATCTGCAGCCTGGCAGCCATCCACCCCACCCCTATGACATGAACGCACTTCCGACACTCCAGAGTCAGAAGCCGAAGACCAATAACAGATACCCTCCACCTACAGAGCATGAGAGTACCAGAGACAGCACAGCTGAAAAAAGACTTGACACACACCAACAAGAAGAGGTCATACTCAGCTCAACTGCAGCTGGCAAAGACAATGTTCAGACAACATATGTTACTGTGGACAGTAACCAGAAGGCTCACCCATCGACCTGTCAGTCCCAGATGTCTTCCACGCCCGCAAAATCCAGCCTCAACGTAACCCCCAACCAAAGTACCGGCGAAAAATCGACCAGTGGGGGGTGAGACTGGTAGAGGAAGATACAAATGACATGTCCCCAATGACTTGCTGGTATCCCCTGTCAATGTGTCTCCTACAGCCCATCCCACAGTGATGATGTCCGTGTAGGGAACACGCTGGTGACTGACAAAACCCCTTCACACCAGGATGTTCTTCAAGCTTTAGACGATGAGCACTCCAACTCCCTGGTACTAACTGATTGTACCCCAGGAGGTCATTCTGCTCAGATCCCACCAATTGTGTCAGAACCTGTACCGACTATACCTCACCCTTAGACACTTCAGACAGCAGTTTGACCCTTGTGAAACAGGCAGTGGCAGTGGGAATGAAGCAAGGTGACGTTGAGAGCCAATCACCTGCCATCTTGCAAGCATGTAGCTTGCCACAGGTGAAGTCCACGGCACAAAACTGTTCTGTGGTGACTGAAACTCCCAAAACAGCAGGTCGTCTTACTCGAAGCAAAACGAGGTGCAGACAAATGCAGGTTACTGAGAGCTTTATCCGCATCAGTACAATTGGAAGGGGAAAGGAGATAGTGTGATGGCGGACAGGGAGAAAGGAGGGAATGGAAGGGGTGACAGTGGCGCAGGAAGGAAAGGGGGACAGGGGAGGGAGAGGGGTGAAAGTGTTATGGGGGGAAGAGGGGCAGGGAAGAGTGAAGGGGAGGATGGGGTGACGGGAGGCAGAGGGGGAAGGCAAGTGGAGAGAGTGGATGGAGAGATGGGAGGCAGACAGACAGAAGGTATCATGGGGGAGACAAATGATCGTGGGGGAAGGGAACCTGGCGGGGTGGAAAAGGGGAGATGGAAACACTAAATGACGGGGAGGCCGAAGCCATAACTATATTAATATATGTACGTGGAATTGCGAAGGTTTGATGCAAAAACTGGATATACCAGACGTTGTGTCAACTCTTTTATCTTTTGATATCTTTTCATTGAATGAAACATTCATATACGTGGATACGATTTCATTTTTGCCTTTTATTGATTATAATGTATTTGCGTCAAAAGCTGTTAAATTGTCAAATCAAGGGCGTAGTTCAGGTGGAGTGTGTGTGTTTGTGCATAAGTGGTTGTCACAATTTGTTAAGAGCATTGATACGCATTTGGACCAAGTTATTATTTTGCAACTTGATCGAACGTTATTAGAAACAGATAAGCCAATTTTTCTTATTTGTACATACATTCATCCATATGATAGCAGATACTGGACACAGACAGAGCATGGGTATGGGATTGAAATCATTGAACAATGTTTGATGAACTTGTATGAACGTTACGAGGATTTCTATATTATGATATGCGGTGACCTGAATGCAAGGACAGGATGTATGAATGCATCATTACAGAATGAACTGTGTACGGACAGTGGGTGGAAAACGGATAAAGAAGATACAGATCAGATGCTTACTCGGCATTCCGAGGATAAAGAAATAACAGGTTTTGGGCGAGATTTGTTGAATTTGTGCACAACGTTTGAATGTATCATTCTCAATGGTCTAAGTAATTATGGTTTTGATGAATCACTCACGTTTGTATCGAGCAATGGAGGGAGCACAATTGATTACTTTATAACTTCTAGTGGTTTATGTTTACAGAATTATATTAGTTCTTTAGATATTCTGTCCTCCATTGATTCATCACATTTAACTGTTTGTATCAAACTGTTAACCACCCTGAATTCTCAGGTAAACGTGGACAGCCAAGGTAAGAAAGCAAAAAGTGGATGGAAAAGCAATGTTGGGATAAGTCATTAGAGCAACAGTTCATTGAAAATGTCAGTACAAAGGAAATGCAAGATATGTACTTACAAGCTCTAGCACATATTGATAATGATGTAAATCAAGCTGTAACCTTGTTTTCTAGAACTTTGGTGCTAAGTAGTAACTGCATGAAAAATGTGTCCGTATTGATAAAGAGATTAAACCTCCACAGTGGTTTGATGCTGAATGTAGACAGTTTAAGATAAAAGCAAGAAATTCGTTGATGATACTGAGGAAAATCAAATAAAGCAAGGCAAGTAACATATACTGTGTCAAATACACAACGATCAGAGGAAAGGAGACAATTTGTTCAGGATAGGAAGGAGTACAAAACACTGATAAAAAGAAAAAAGAGCAGCTTTAAACGTGAAACGGCAAGAAAACTTGCAAGTTTTGGCAAAGACAGTAAATCATTTTGGAAAGAAGTTAAATTCATGTCTGGTAAGAAAAGGGCTCGCATTTGTCCTGAAATTTCTGACCAGCAATGGCTTCACCACTTCAAAAGCCTATTTAATGTTCCAGGAATAAAAACATTTGATTTTAGTTTTGAAAATTATGAATCAGAATGTAGTGATTTAAACTCACCTATTTATGAAAGAGAAGTTTATGAGGCAGTTCATAAACTGAAAAATGGAAAAGCATGCGGTATTGATGGAGTTACTCCAGAAATGCTTAAACTATGTAGTGAGCAATCAGTCAAATTCATGACAAAATTATTTAATAACCTTTCAAGAAAGGTCAATATCCCGAGGAATGGACAAAATCCATTATAGTACCAATTTATAAGAAAGGTGATAAAACAGTAACAGATAATTACAGAGGTGTATCATTATTGAGTTTAATGAGTAAATGCTATACTACCATTCTCAACAAGAGATTAGTGAACTTTATTGAAACAAACAAGAAGCTAACAGAGTCCCAAGCAGGTTTCAGAAAGGGGTATTCTACATTTGACCACATTTTTACCTTGAATGCAATCATTCAGAAATGTTTTTTTAAAGAAAGGAGGAAAGCTTTTTGCATGTTTTGTGGACCTGAGAAAAGCGTTGATTCTGTTCAGCATGGATCATTATTTGAGATTCTGATAAAAACAGGAATCCATGGTAAATTTATTAAGGCAATAACGGCTATTTATAAATCATCTCTTTCATGCGTCAGAATAGAGGATCGTGTAACTGATTTTTTTTGATTGTCCTGTTGGGGTGAGACAAGGCTGCATCCTGAGCCCAGAACTTTTTTTCGATTTTTATAAATGAAATTGCTCTGGCAGTGGAAGAAAATGGAATACATGGTATCCAACTGTTACCAGGTTATGTTGAGCTATGCATACTTTTGTTTGCTGATGATATAGTTCTGCTATCCGACACCGCTAGAGGTCTACAGAATCAAATTGATGTACTGAACGAATCTTGCAGGAAGTTATTTCTGAATATTAACAAAGAAAACAAAGGTTATGGTATTTCGGAAAGGAGGGTTTCTAGGCAAAAACGACAAATGGAATATAAATGGAGATTCTTTAGAAGTAGTAAATGAATATAACTATCTTGGTTTTGTGTTTACAACTAAAATGAGCATACCAAAATGTGTTGATGCTCTGGCGGTGAAGGGCAGAAGAGCTTGCATTGAATGTGTGAAACATATTGGCAGATTGCATGATATTTCAAAATTTTGTTTTTTTCAAAATATTTGACACTCAGGTACAACCTGTATTACTGTATGCAGCTGAAATGTGGGGTATGAATAGATTAGACAACATTGAAAAGGTTCACAGTTATGCATGTAAACGATTTTTAAGAGTCCCATTAAAAGTACCAAATAAGTTTGTTCTTGGGGAAACAGGAAGGTACCCATTATATGTGAATAGTTATTTCAGATGTATTAAATATTGGCTTAGAATTCTAAAGATGGACACGACTAGAATCCCAAGGATTGCATATGCAATGCTTTGGAAATTAGATGAAAGGGGCAAAGTTTGTTGGGCAAGTCAGATCAGAAACATTATGTTCAGAATGGGGTTTGGGCATGCATGGATAAATCAAGGAGTAGGATGTGAAAAGGCTTTTCTCTCTTTATTCAAACAAAGACTGAAAGATAATTATCTACAAGAATGGGAGGAATCTATTATGAATAAAGATATATACAGAAATTATCGGCTTTTTAAAACAACCCTAGAAAGCGAACCTTATTTCCAGTTTTTAGATATCAGATGCTTCCGTGACGGACTCGTGAAATTAAGACTGGGGGTACTACCAATAAATGGTTCTTCATTTAGGAGAACATTTTGTGAAAACCTAAACTTTGCTTGTTCAACATGTTTAAAGTAATTGAAGATGAAAATCA
>CM031598.1:84553761-84556261 GCA_018398815.1 Conus ventricosus
TCCTCATCAGCAGACAGCCAGGATCCGGTATAGCAAGCCTGACGACCTCTTCACAGGACGAAACAGCTGTCGCTCGCTTTTCTTGTTGACCGCCACTTTGGACGAACCATGAAACTCACAGAGCACACGCACACCTGGTGAAGGATTATATTTCACATCCCATTTCCCCCCTTAGACGCAAGTCTTTTTTAAAGTTGTTGTACGTAAATTGTGTTAGACTTTCATGTTTGTTCCATTTCCTGTCTGGGTATTTGAGATATTTGGGTCAAGGTTTGTTTTTTTTATGTGTGTGTGTGTGTGTGTGTGTGTGTGTGTGTGTGGTGTGTGTGTGTGTGTGTGTGTGTGTGTGTGTGTGTGTGTACGTGCTGCAGAGGCGGATCGCTTCATTTAAGAGGAGGTTGGGGGTCCAGTGTCTTGTTAGACGTCTATAGTGTTCTAAAATATGCACGGAACTCTCTCTCTCTCTCTCTCCTCTCTCTCTCTCTCTCTCTCTCTCTCTCTCTCTCTCTCTCTCTCTCTCTCTTATGCACTTTGTGCAATTGATGTTCAGTTTCCTTACATCATGTACATCTCATAATGGATAGGCCTTATGATGCTGTCTGCCGCCTCCCAGTAATTGGCATTGTTCGTTGCGGATCAGAGACTCCCCTAGCCCTCCCTACCCTCCCCCCCCCCCCCAAACACACACACACACACACACACACACACACACACACACACACACATACGCACACACACACACACGCACGCACGCACGCACGCACGCACACACGCACACACACACACAAACCCTCCCCCGTGAAGACAATGCATGTGCGCCCCCAACGTATCCCATTCTCCCCACCACGTTCTACCAGTAAGGTGACCGGCTGAAGTAAGAAACAAGACAGGAAGCGTTTGGAGATAACGCAGAAAGCGTATCCACCGCACTGTCATAACACAGCGATCACAGCTAACCCCCCCCCCCCCCACCCCCTTTGCAGCCCAAAGCGGGCTGGCTGTTTGATCTCTTCAGCCAAAGCAAGGCATCGGGCTCTGTTGTTGTGGTGGTGGTGGTGGTGGTGGTGTCCTTTAGACTGGCAGTGGCTGGCACTGGGCGCCGGCATCAAAGGCAGGCGCCGTGATGAAAGACCCCTGCATGGACTTGAAGTGAATGCTGAACAATAGGACCAGACTCGCTGTGTCTGTCAGTGTGTCTGTCTGTGTGTCTGTCTGTCTATCTCTCTGTCTATATCTATCTACATATATATTATTCCCACCACCACCACCCCCACACACACTACTTAATTGTTCGGCTTTATATATATATATATATATATATATATATATATATATATATATATATATATATATATACAACAAACTAATAAATTCCAAGGATAAGTACCGAGCACCGTTCCAGCAACTTACAGAGCAGCTTGGTGTTGCAATGACTGCAAGAAATATTGAATTATAAACAAAGCTTGCTCTTATGTCTTAGATTGAAGAAATAGGGGAGATACGCATTCATATCTGCAGTGGTAGATGATTCTGCCTAACTAACAGTATGTGCTTGAGTGGGTGAATGGGGAAAAATAAAATAAATGCTTCTCAAAATGAGCCTTCAGCAACTTTATATTCTCCAAGGGGGAGACATCCTCCAATAGGGAGGGAAACTCACTAACATATAACTCCTGGTCATATACCGATATTTCGAAACCTGGTTGTTTCTCCTCAGTGACCACGGAAAGTGGTAATTTGACTCTTCTGCCTTTTCAGTTTTAAGAAGAATGCAATCCCAGAAAAGGCTGGTGTGCAATACCGTAGTATGTTTGTTGAGTTTTCAAAAAACCAACCAAAGGTGCCATCTAAGAAGCAAAAGAAAATCATGAAAGAGCAAAACAAGCTACATTTTCTTGTGAAAATTGCTCTTTCATGATTTTTCTTTTGCTTCTTAGATGGCACCTTTGGTTGGTTTTTTGAAAACTCAACAAACATACTACGGTATTGCACACCACCTTTTCTGGGATTGCATTCTTCTTAAAACTGAAAAGGCAGAAGAGTCAAATTACCACTTTCCGCGGTCACTGAGGAGAAACAACCAGGTTTCGAAATATCGGTATATGACCAGGAGTTATATGTTAGTGAGTTTCCCTCCCTATTGGAGGATGTCTCCCCCTTGGAGAATATAAAGTTGCTGAAGGCTCATTTTGAGAAGCATTTATTTATTTTTCCCCATTCACCCACTCAAGCACATACTGTTAGTTAGGCAGAATCATCTACCACTGCAGATATGAATGCGTATCTCCCCCTATTTCTTCAATCTAAGACATAAGAGCAAGCTTTGTTTATAATTCAATATTTCTTGCAGTCATTGCAACACCAAGCTGCTCTGTAAGTTGCTGGAACGGTGCTCGGTACTTATCCTTGGAATTTATTAGTTTGTTGTATTTTAGTCCTTGTGGATTCATTCCAAGAACTGACCCTCAGCACTTGTGTCTTAAGAGGATATCTTTTTATA
>CM031598.1:84563761-84573761 GCA_018398815.1 Conus ventricosus
TTGTGTTTGGACGCAGGGTATAGAACGACAACTGGGATCTCGTGTTTGGGTGCAGGGTAAAGAACGACAACTGGGATCCTGTGTTTGGGTGCAGGGTCAAGAACGATAACTGGGATCCTTGTCCAGGGTAAAGGACAACAACTGGGATCTCGTGTTTGGGTCATGGATAAAGAACGACAACTGGGATCCTATGTTCGGGTGCAGGGTAAAAAACGACAGCTGGGATCCTGTGTTTTTGCTTGAAGAAAGAAATCGACGACGATGAGCAGCAGGGCCTAAGCGTAGATGATGACAATACACTCAGTAAAATAAAATGTTTGAAGCTTGTTTCAGTAACGAAGCCGTGCTCTGCTTCAAAGAAATTACAAAATATTTCCAGTAGCTTTGTTCGGTAGATTGGCAAACTCTCTTGCTTTCTACTCGAGAAGTTTTCACATTTGAGCTAGTTCTGTTGGTCATCTATATAGCAAGAATGAAAGTATGTCAATATCATCAGAAGTAGCCTACTTTCTGTTCTTTCCCGGGGCAATCTTGTTTGTGATAGGGAACCTCTGTGTGTGTGTGTGTGTGTGTGTGTGTGTGTGTCTTTCGCTTGCTGCAGATATAGCCACAGATTTCCGGTGCGGAACCTATAAAGATCTGTGGCGAATGTGGGGCAGGGGGCGTAACGGCGAGGGGAAAGGGAGGGGGCGCGGGGTTTTGATCCGAGAGAAAATCGACCCGAAAAGACCTGGATGGGAATACAGATCTTAGATACACACTGACGCCAAGAAACTTAGACGTGGGGGACCACTGATCTGGGGGCCTGTTGTTTGCAAGGAAACAGCTCTTGGGGGGAAAACACAAACCAGACCAGAAGGAAGCCTAGGAGCTCTGAAAACCAACTGGAGGAGAGGTGATGAGGAGATGTAGGTGTAAACTTGGGGAACATAGACCGAAGGAGAAAGTGAAGAACAGCGGAGGGGAAGAGATGTAGTAGGGGCGACGAGCGGGAGGGGGTAGGGGTGGGGACAGAGGGTGGGAGGGGGGAGGGGGAAGGGAGAGCCAGGGAAGGGAAGCGGAGGTTTTTTTCTGTTTTGTGTGTGTGGTGTTTTTGTTTGTTTGTTTGTTTGTTTTTGTTTGTTTGTTGTTGTTGTTTGTTTATTTGGTGGGGTTTTTTTTTTAGGCTTTAAGGCCAACGTCATTCAACCGATGGAAGACGCCACATATAACTGGGGGGATGTTGCAAAAGAAGACATTGATAGTTTCACGACTCTAACCGGGCCTCTCCTGCTACGGTAGCGTCCTCCGGGAATACACCCGACCTGCACATCCCCAGCCTTCATCGACCTTCCTTATGAGTGGGAAGAGGGTGGGATGGGGGAAGGGGGGGGGGGGGCTGTCTGGTTTGTGGAAATGTTCGTTGAGGACGGAAGTGAACTGCTCCGGAGAAGAAGCACAGGCATCCTCCTCCGGGACTCCCTCCATTCCACTCTGGAACTGTACGGGGGGGAAAGGAAGCTTGTCTGGTGTCACGGTCAAGTCGTGGTCCAGGTTGTTCGGACATAAGCTCAAACTCAAATATTCTGAGCGCTAGGCAGACGGCCCACGTGTCGGGTCCAGCCAATTAAGCATAGCTGAGAGGCCCCACGGAGACGGTCTGTCCAGCCAGACGGACTAAGTAGCTGACCGATGCCTCGATGTCTGGTCAAACGAGTCTCGACGCCCGGATCAGACTCATCCAGCCAACTTGGGCACAGCGAGGAGGCTAATCCTAATCCTCCACGGAGACGGTCTGGTCCACCCAGACAGACTAAGTAGCTGACCGACGCCTCGATGTCTGGTCAGACGAGTCTCGACGCCTAGATCAGACTCATCCGGCCAATTTGTGGGACCAGTGCCCACAATTAGATCGACGTAGCCGGAAAGGGAGAGGGGGAAGGTAGTGTGTGGTGGGGGTGAAATCAAGCTAATCAATTAAATGACCAATTGACCACCACAGAGAGTAAGGCGTGTAGGCGTGACTGTCATGATTTGAATATCCAATGGAATTAGAGGGAGATAACTTCGGGTACGAGGCGGTAAAAATACGGACCAATGGTACTCGCCCTTGGACACGGAGTTAGGAGATAAAGTAATGCGTGAGTGAGAGAACGGGAGAGAACGAGAGGACAGACAGAGAGAGAGAGAGGAAGAGGTTCTGGATGTAGGTCTGCTCGAGAGAGAAGCAGAGAGATGAGGGGAAGAGAGAGGAGAACCAAGTTGAGAGATTAGCACGAGATAGTCTGCAGAGGAAGGACTAAGGAGAGATGTGGAGAGAGAGAGTTGCTAACTAATGAAGAGGAAAAGAAAGAAAAGAAAAAGAAAAGAAAAGCAACCATGTCCATTTGATAGAGCAGACTAGAAGAGAGAGAGAGAGTGCAATGCGTTAATGCAGGAAGAAAGAAAGGAGAACAGATCGATGTTGATAGTCACTGTTCCATCTTAACCGGGGTTCGACCTCATACTTGGCCAGTGCCACTTTCATCGGCAGTCCAACCTGACCAGTGCCAGCAGTCCAGCCTGACCGGTGCCAGCAGTCTAACCTGACCAGTGCCAACAGTTGTGTCGTGCTTGTGAAAGTGACAGTGAAAAGAAAAAGAAAAAGAAAAGAAAAGACAGTGATTCGTGAATAGTTAAGATCACCTGGCCAGGTAAAGTAGAAATCTGTTTACACCCGGGTTAGTTAATGCTGATTCAGATAAATGATTTTTGTGAAGTTCAGGAAAGAGAGAATGTTTTATTTTGTTTGATTCCATATGCATTGATGTTTCGTTCTATGATCATGTGTAGTAAAGTTATAGACTTTACTAGTGGTTTGATGTGACGAATGCATGATATATGAATGAGATTGTAAGCAAGCTGTGAGTGTGTTTGGGCTGTGCGCTAGTCCTTCCTCCACTGACATCACCCGAGGTTGACAATTTATTGGCGAGCCTGCCAGGATATTCTGGCCCATTTATTATAATTGTTCAACTTCTCAGAGAGGAAGCTGGGTGGGATTCAAGTATTGTAATCCTAAGACAAGGGGTTGTCTTACTGTATGTTCCCAAGATAGTTAAATACTAGGCTTGGCATTGCTTCCAAGATAGTTAATACTAGGCTTGGCATTTCAGCCCCAGAGTACTTATTTCGCACAGATTGCCTATAATTCGCTCTCATAGTTGGGTCAGGCGCTGGGCGTCTTATAAAAACTAATTCCGTTGTCCCAAGCTAATATTATCATTCATAGGATTGTGCTATTACGTCACTCGTGTCGGTAACCACCAGTTTGGCTGTCGTAGTAATAAAATCTTGTTCAAAAAAAAAAAAAGAAAGAGATATAATGGCGGAAGAAAAGAACACCCCTATTGAACAACTTGTGAGCGTCGCTCGTGATCTAGGTTACTCAGGAGATGAGTTGCGTGCATTCGTTGAAAAACCAACAAAAGATGGAAAGAGACGAACGCGCGGAAAGACGACGTGTCGCAGTGAAATAGCATTAGCAGAGCAGGAAAGGACTAAAGCTAGCGCGACGCAGGAAACAGAAAGACAAAGGGAAGCGCAGGAAACAGAAAGACAAAGGGAAGCGCAGGAAACAGAAAGATTAAGGGAGACGCAGGAAACAGAAAGAATAAGGGAAAGCGCAGGAAACAGAAAGAATGAAGCAGGAAACGGAAAGATTAAAGGTTCTAGATTAGAGAGAAAGTGAGAATACAAAGGGAGACCACGAGGATGGTAGTTCAGTTTCCAGTGACTCTGTGCGCAGTTACGCCCCCCGACCAAAGTTGCCCAAATTCTCTGAAGGAACCGATTCGATTGATGCATACATCAGTCGTTTCGAAACGTTTGCGACCAGTCAAGGTTGGCCTTCAGAAGAGTGGGCAGTCATTTTGTCAGCGTTACTGACGGGTAAGGCATTACAGATTTTCACTGCGTTACAGCAGAACAACAGTCTGATTTCGGCGCTGTGAAGGAATCATCGATGAAAGGATTTGACCTCACAGAGGAGGGTGTTCAGGAAGAAATTTCGTTCAGCTAAATTACAAGCAGGTGAACGTACACTCAGTTTGGGGCACGTTTAGATCACTATTTTGAGAAGTGGTTAGAGTTGAGCGGTACGAAGAAGGAGTTCGCTGAATTGAAAGAGCTGGTTATGAAGGAACAGATATTGTCAGGTTGCGGCCCTGAGTTAACCATACATTTGAAAGAGAGGCAGCCAGAGACAGCAGGGGAGTGTTGAAGTTCGCAGAGGTGTATAGAGAGGCACGTTTGGGCACTAAGGTGCAGGAGAAACAAGTGCTAGGCACAGGTGAGAAGAGTGCAAGGAGACTAGGGGAGTTTCCTGCAAGTCTGCAAACCCAGTGGTGGGGCAGAAGGAAGGGCAAAGGGACATTAGGTGTTTCATTTGTCACAAGAAGGGACATGTGGCGAGGGATTGTCGCATGAGGTTCCAGAAGGCAGCAGCCTTGCAAGAAGTCGATAAGGGTCGACAGGGGAAACGACCTGCAGTGGAACCAAAAGGGATTCAGTCTGAAGAGGGTGGAGTGCAGCCTATGGCTAGCACTGGACAGCAGTCAGTGTCAGGGATGGAGGGCACTAGGCTGAGTGGTTCGTTACCAGTGGAAGAAGGGTGGATTGGCCAGCAGAGGGTGAAAGTGTTACGAGACACTGGTTGTTCATGTGGTGTGTTAGAACAACGCTGGTCGAGAAAGGGGATTTGACAGGGCAAATCCAGCCTGTACTCTAATCGATGGCACTGTGAGGGAGTTTCCAGTTGCTAAGATAGAAGTACGTACCCCTTACTTCTCAGGCGAGTTGTCTGCGTTGGTGATGGAGAAACCCCTTCATGATTTGATCATTGGAAATATTCCAGGGGCAAGGGATCCAGGGGATCCTGAGTTGTTGACTGCTACAGGGGCAGCAGTTCAAACACGGAGCAAGAAGGAGGGAAAGGTTGATAAACCGTTAGTCGTTCCAGCAAGGAAGTCAGGCATAGATGTGTCGCCTGATGAGTTTAGGGCAGCGCAGGAACAAGACCCTTCGCTCGTGAAGTCTTGGGAGTTGGCAAGAGGTGGAGAGAAACAGGTGGTTAGAGGAGGTGAGACAGAATTTCTTGTGAAAGGCGGGCTGTTGTACCGAGTGTTCACCAAGGGGAAGACAGGTAAGGTGACCACTCAGTTAGAGGTACCAGCAGGTTATCGTGACACTGTCATGTCAGTGGGTCACGAGTCGCTCATGGCGAGTCATCTCGGCACCAGCAAAACAGCTGACCGAATCTTCGATGATTTTCATTGGCCAGGGGCAATGGCAGACATCAAGCGTTTCTGCATGTCATGTGACGTGTGTCAAAGGTCAGCCACAAGAGGGGTGAAGAGGAAGGCACCTCTTAAACATCCCCTCTAATTGACACACCGTTCAGGAGAGTGGCCGTTGATCTGATTGGCCCAATCTCGCCCTGTTCCAAAGGTGGGCACAGGTATGAGACATGTAAGGTTGCAAGGGAAGGTTTGCAGGAGGCTAGGGTCGGTCAGAAGAAGCAATATGACAGGAAGGTGAGGAAGCAATCCCTCAAGGTGGGAGATCAAGTCCTGGTACTGCTTCCCACGGGTCACAACAAGCTGCTGATGCATTGGAAAGGACCATTCACCATCACTGAAAAGGTCGGTCGGGATTACCGAATTGATGTGAATGGGAAACTAAAACTTTTCCATGCGAATTTTCTCCGCAAATATATTCAGCGTGAGACTCAGCACATAGGCGCAGCAGCAATCATTGATGAGGTGAAAGAGACCCAGCAGAAGAAGGGGAGATTTTGTTGCCTAAGTTTCCAGAAGAGTCATACAGGGATGTGTCACTGTATGAAGGGCTAGACAGTAGGAGTTCCTAGGTTTTGTTGTCGGAGGCGACACAAAGCAGGCCGGAAAGAGGAAAGGTGGAGAAGATGATGAATTCAGAGAGACCAAAGACCAAAACAGAAGTCAGGAGTCTGCTAGGTTTTATTGGTTTCTATAGGGAGTTTGTTCCAAATTTCGCAGCAATCACGAGTCCTCTCAGTGATTTGGTCAAGGCAGGGAAGCCGGCAGTGGTCGAGTGGTCAGACGCTGCAGAGCAAGCACTGCAGACGGTGTTGGAAAGACTAGGTTCCCGTCCCATCTTGAAGCTACCAGATATGTCCAAACCATTTTTGTTGCGGACGGATGCATCAGGTGGTGGGATAGGTGCAGTATTGTTGCAGGAGCATGAAGGGGTCGAGTTTCCTGTGAGGTATGCTAGCAGGAAGTTGACAAAGTGTGAAGAGGGTACGCAACTGTAGAGAAGGAGTGTTTAGCCGTTGTGTGGGCGTGCAGAAATTCCACAAATACTTGTATGGAAAGAGTTCGTGATAGAGACTGATCATCAACCACTCAAATTCCTGCAGGAGGCGCAGTTGAAAAACAGCAGAGTGCTGCGTTGGGCAATGGCATTGCAGCCCTACAGGTACCGAGTGCAGTACATTCCAGGTCGACAGAATGTCGGAGCTGACTATTTAAGTCGCGTAGTCTAGCAAGCTGCAACTCAGAGGAAGTCAGTCATATCCGGGGTGCTTCGTTGATAATAGGTGTTGATTACAGTTATGTTGATTGGATATGGGTTCATTCCCAGTTGGCTATGGTTCATATTTTTGTGTGAGATTTGTTCATGTAAATGTAGTTAGTTGGAGCATACAGTCGCTTGTGTAGTAATGCATTATTTGCAATAAGTGAGGATGGAGATTCCTCAGTGAAGTGTCATGGATCGTGATCATATTATATTGTGCTTTTCATAAGAATTGTGAAGAGGAGAGATGGCAAATCCGCAGGTAGGGGAATTGCATAAGTGCGCACAGAGGTTGTTATAAAATGAGTTGAAATAACGCAAGAGCGCACGTCAATGATAACTCATTGGAGTGGTATTCACTAATGGTATATTTTATAAATTATAAACCGTTGGTTGTAAAGTATTTTTCAAACTTTGCGCGTGTAGCTGTGTGTCAGCAAATTCGGTTGTTGTCTTTTTTGTACCGTTGTTTTGAGACAATGCGGTGCATAGTCTTTTGCAAGGGGGAAATTGTCACGGTCAAAAAAATAAACAACCAAAGTCGTGGTCCAGGTTGTTCGACATAAGCTCAAACTCAAATATTCTGAGCGCTAGGCAGACGGCCCACGTGTCGGGTCCAGCCAATTAAGCATAGCTGAGAGGCCCCACGGAGACGGTCTGTCCAGCAGACGGACTAAGTAGCTGACCGACGCCTCGATGTCTGGTCAAACGAGTCTCGACGCCCGGATCAGACTCATCCAGCCAACTTGGGCACAGCGAGGAGGCTAATCCTAATCCTCCACGGAGATGGTCTGGTCCACCCAGACAGACTAAGTAGCTGACCGACGCCTCGATGTCTGGTCAGACGAGTCTCGACGCCTGGATCAGACTCATCCGGCCAATTTGTGGGACCAGTGCCCACAATTAGATCGACGTAGCCGGAAAGGGAGAGGGGGAAGGTAGTGTGTGGTGGGGTGAAATCAAGCTAATCAATTAAATGACCAATTGACCACCACAGAGAGTAAGGCGTGTAGGCGTGACTGTCATGATTTGAATATCCAATGGAATTAGAGGGAGATAACTTCGGGTACGAGGCGGTAAAAATACGGACCAATGGTACTCGCCCTTGGACACGGAGTTAGGAGATAAAGTAATGCGTGAGTGAGAGAACGGGAGAGAACGAGAGGACAGACAGAGAGAGAGAGAGGAAGAGGTTCTGGATGTAGGTCTGCTCGAGAGAGAAGCAGAGAGATGAGGGGAAGAGAGAGGAGAACCAAGTTGAGAGATTAGCACGAGATAGTCTGCAGAGGAAGGACTAAGGAGAGATGTGGAGAGAGAGAGTTGTAACTAATGAAGAGGAAAAGAAAGAAAAGAAAAAGAAAAGAAAAGCAACCATGTCCATTTGATAGAGCAGACTAGAAGAGAGAGAGAGGTGCAATGCGTTAATGCAGGAAGAAAGAAAGGAGAACAGATCGATGTTGATAGTCACTGTTCCATCTTAACCGGGGTTCGACCTCATACTTGGCCAGCGCCACTTTCATCGGCAGTCCAACCTGACCAGTGCCAGCAGTCCAGCCTGACCGGTGCCAGCAGTCTAACCTGACCATGCCAACAGTTGTGTCGTGCTTGTGAAAGTGACAGTGAAAAGAAAAAGAAAAAGAAAAGAAAAGACAGTGATTCGTGATAGTTAAGATCACCTGGCCAGGTAAAGTAGAAATCTGTTTAACCCGGGTTAGTTAATGCTGATTCAGATAAATGATTTTTGTGAAGTTCAGGATAGAGAGAATGTTTTATTTTGTTTGATTCCATATGCATTGATGTTTCGTTCTATGATCATGTGTAGTAAAGTTATAGACTTTACTAGTGGTTTGATGTGACGAATGCATGATATATGAATGAGATTGTAAGCAAGCTGTGAGTGTGTTTGGGCTGTGCGCTAGTCCTTCCTCCATCGACATCACCCGAGGTTGACATCTGGTGGTGTACAGTCCTGTGAGAGTGGACAGCGTAGGGGTGGAACTGTCTTCGGTTTCTTCTCTGTAGATGGGTGGTCGAGGGATACTTGGCGTTGACGACGATGAGCTGGTGATGAGGGTTGTACAGGATGGTCAGTCCCGGTCATCTTCGTTCGAGTTGGCCACTTCGGTTCGTTCACTACAGTATCCACACCGGGGAGTTTGCCTGATATTGTGTCGCACCTGTCTAGTCGCCCACCTCCTGACCATTATGGCATCAAAAGGGTCTCACACTGGACTGGCATACTCTAGCACGGTCTCACAGAGCGTTGTCGACGAATTCTTTTACCTGGGGGTTGCTGACCTTCAGGCTGCGCCTGACGAAGCCCATGGCCGGTCGTGTTTGCTCTGTTGGCGGTCATGTCGTGAATCTGCGCGTCCCATTTCAGATCCTTTATGATGATCATGCCCAAGTGCTTTCTCATACTGCAGCTGGTGACCTGGAAGTATGTTAGGGTGGTCAAAGTCCATCGCCGTCAGGTCATATGCAGGAACCAACATTCTGGGACTGAGAGGCCATTTTGCATCTCTCATGCCTGTGTTCAGAAAGGCCTGGTAGAAGTGAGGTAGGGACGACGCGGCGTTTTTCAGCAACCTCACTCAAAATTCTGGGACTAAGGCCATCAGATCCACAGGCTTTCGCTGGATTTAGTTCCTTCAGAGCTTTGTCATTCCTGGAATGCTGATGTGGAAGGCTACGCAGGTGGGTTGACTGGCTCTAGTCGGATGCACTGGACAACTTTTATCAATTATTTTCTGCAGAGAAGGTCACTTTGGAACTACACGGTGTCTGAAACTCTTGTTTTAACACTTTGGCCTTCTCTTTATCATTTGAGATGAATTTCCCGTTCACCTCTAGGGTGAGACTGCAGAAGGATCTGTCGTCTGTAGTCTGATAGAAGACCAGAGTTTCTTGGTTTGTCAGCTAATGCAGTAGTAATCAGCTGCTCCGTAAACCTCCAGCAACGACGTTGGATTCTCTTCTGTTTGATATTTATGAAGGCCTGGCACTGTTCTACTAGGTCTTCACGTGCGGTCTTCTTCTATTCCTTTTGCACTCTGTCGCGACAGCGGGTCAGTTTTTATCGCTTCGTCGTCCACCTTTGGTGCAGTAACATTTGGGTGCCAGCATTCTCTAAGGTCTGTCCTGTTGTGCCCTGTCGGCGATGCCTTCTGTAATGACTGTCCAGATTCTCTCAGCATCCGACTGGATGTTGAACTGGCTGAGGGGGGTGGCATTTGTCAGTTCTTGTGTTGAGGTTCGCAGTTCTGTCCGGTTTGTCTTGTTGTATCCTTGCATGGGCAATGGAATTTGTCGTTTCTTGGATGGATGGACCTGTATTTCTAAACAGATAACGCCATGGTCAGCCAGTCCAGGCCATCATGCTAAGGTGAGTCGTGAGCATGAGGCCCAGGGAGGTCTCGCCTGT
>CM031598.1:84576261-84578761 GCA_018398815.1 Conus ventricosus
TCTATTCTCGATTTACTAAGTGTACATATTGACTGAATTCGGCCGAAATCTTCAAATTCACAACGCCTTGGTAATACATCAATTCGGACAAAGTGACTCTTGTTAAAATCGATTTCACAGTATATCCAAAACTGTTCAAGTTCAGTAGGCTAAACAGTATGCCTCAGGAGATCGCACCAGCAAGCAACGTAGCGGAGTTCCCTCCCTTGAAAAGAGATCGTTTAACCGTCAGTTAAGAATCAGTTCTTAGTGTTGATCGTAACTCTGTGAACTGGGATCGTGTGAATCGTGGGTTTCAGTTCAGAGAGAAGCTATGATTGAGTGTCTTATTTCTGAGTGTAGATTTGCGAACCAGTGATTCGTTCAGTTAAGAGAAACTCGGTGAAAAAGACTTCAAATTTGATAGAAGTAGAAACTGATGATTCGACAGCAGGTGACTTCACATGCGTGTCGTTGGGTCTGACATATCTGTCTCTGAATAAGGAAGGATCGTTGATGGTGAGCACCGATATAAAGTAGCGGGGACACGTGGGGAAGCACTGACCAACACCGACTCGAACAATTCCTGGATCGGTCTTTCAGTCAATTTGTGAGTTTAAAAAAAAAAAAAAAAAGCCGTCAGGGGAAGTAATTTTCAATACAGACCGAAGGAGTTACTTCTCATGTCATTTTCATTTCGTGTTCGTTTTGTTTGTTGTGTATATATTATCTATTTATCATTATTACTATTATAACTATTATTTGTTTATTTCTCTATGTATTTACTGATTGACAGGACATGCTATATATCAAAAGCAGGTGTTTGTGATAATAGAAACATTTATTATCTTAATTGGAGCTCACCTCAACAAGTTACTTCGTTTCCTTTTCGTTTATTTATTTCTTTCATAATAATAGTTATTTAAATATTTATGGACTCCTGACGAAACTTTCGTGATACTTGAATTATAACATGAAGGATTAACAATATTCAAATTGTGCGAAACTATTATATAATATCAGCAACTGTGAGAGTGACTGTTGATTCCGTCGTCAGCTCCATTTCTACCCCAAAATCTAATGGGTTCGTATTTGCTGCACATTGGCTCATCCCACCATAGTGCTTGTCTTATAATCTTGCGGAGTGTCCAGAATACGCGTGTGGTTCGTGTCGGATCCGTGTCATCTTGGCCACGTTTCATTAGTTGAAATGAACTAAAGGCAATGGGTACAGCACACTTTGTGTGATTCTGATGACAAAGCAAGCAAAATGGACACAAAGGAAAGCTTTTTTTTTTTTTTTTGGTCGACGTGACAAAACACTGAGAGCTATTTTGGTCAGCCTGTCCAGATTGTTTGCAATATCTTTTCTTCCTGCATACGCAGGCTTGATACTCTCTGCGGACACTGTCTGTATAGACAGGTAGTGGAGTTTCGTGAGTATGACCGGGTTTTTTTTAATCCGCATTAAGGCAAGCATATCATCTCGGGAAATTCAATATGACGTGTACTTTGTGAGTTCGTCAGCAAACCAAATAAATAGTAATAGTTCAAACAGTTGTAAAACCTGGCACATGGCCATCCCCCACAGCATGCTATTGGTTGTAAGTGCGGAGCCAAATAGCAGGTGATGCGTCACGCGACGCAACACGTGCATCGTTGCTCTTCTTAAAGAGGTGAAATAACAAGAAAGCAATGTAATGCACATTTGGGGTATTTATGAGCAAGAAAATAAAATCTTCTTTTTCTCTTGTTATTAGTTCGTTGCTTCGTCGTGTTAATAAAAAGTCGTCATTCTTGTCAGTGTTCAGAATGTTTGCAATATCGTCTTGTTTTCCTGTTTGAATTTCAGCGCTTGCGTTCCAGTGGAATTTTAAAAGGTTCGGTTCGTGTGTATGCACGGGTTTTTTTCAATTCGTCTTCGTCATGTTTAATTTCAAGTTCGTTCTCGTTCTGTTTGAATTCAAATTACGTTCTTGTTTTCACTGTTTGAATTTCAAAGTTCGTTCTTCGTTTTCACGTTGTGAATTTCAAGTTCTTCTCGTTTTCACTGGTTTGAATTTTCAAATTCGTTCTCGTTCACATGTTTGAATTCAAAGTTCGTTCTTCGTTTCACTGTTTGAATCAAAGGTTCGGTTATTCGTTTCACAGATGAATTTCAAGTTCGTCTTCGTTTCACTGTTTTAACAAGTGTCTTGTTTCACTGTTAAGAATTTCAAAGTTCGTCGTTCGTTTCACTGTTTTGAATTTCAAAAGTTCGTTCTTCTTTTCATGTTTTGAATTTTCAAGTTCGTTCTTCGTTTTCACTGTTTTGAATTTAAAGTTCGTTCTTCGTTTTCAGTGTTTTGAATTTCAAAGTTCGTTCTTCGTTTTCACTGTTTTGAATTTCAAAGTTCGTTCTTCGTTTTCATGTTTTGAATTTCAAAGTTCGTTCTTCGTTTTCACTGTTTTGAATTTCAAAGTTCGTTCTTCGTTTTCACTGTTTTGAATTTCAAAGTTCGTTCTTCGTTTTCACTGTTTT
>CM031598.1:84581261-84583761 GCA_018398815.1 Conus ventricosus
ACACACACACACACACACGCGCGCGCGCGCGCGCGCGCGCGCGACGCCATCTTAGCTCGAACTCTTGGGAACATTGCAAGGACAAACTCTTGCAGCAGAACTCTCCTGTGACCGACCGACCGACAGCCGTGAATGAAGAGTAGGATTAAAATCCTATCAGACGGTTAGATAACCCTTCTGTCACGAATCGGAGTCACACACGACGCTCATATCATTACTAGAGAACCAAAGAAGAGATGAAGGTTGGAGAGAAGAGGGTGGGTGGGTGGGGGATACGCTAGAGGCGGGAAAAGAAGGGTGAAAGTAGTTTCGCTAGCGCGGGATAGAAGGGTGAAAGTGGCTACAACAGCGGTGGGGATAGAAGAGTGAAAGTGGCTACAACAGAGGCGGGATAGAAGGGTGAAAGTGGCTACAACAGAGGCGGGGAAAGAAGGGTGAAAGTGGCTACAACAGTGACGGGGAAAGAAGGGTGAAAGTGGCTACAACAGAGGCGGGGAGAGAAGGTGAAAGTGGCTACAACAGCGGCGGGAGAGAAGGGTGAATTCAAGTGACTACAACAGTGACGGGGATAGAAAGGTGAAAGTGGCCACAACAGCGGCGTACAACAGCGGCGTACAACAGCAGCGGGGGAAGACGGGTGAAAGTGACTACAATAGCGGCGGGGATAGAAGGGTGAATTCAAGTGGCTACAACAGCGGCGGGGAAAGAAGGGTGAAAGTGGCTACAACAGTGACGGGGAAAGAAGAGTGAAAGTGGCTACAACAGTGACGGGGAAGGAAGGGTGAATTCAAGTGACTACAACAGTTACGGGGAAAGAAGGGTGAAAGTGGCTACAACAGTGGCGGGGAGAGATGAGTGAAAGTGGCTACAACAGCGGCGGGGAAAGAAGGGTGAATTCAAGTGGCTACAACAGCGGCGGGGAAAGAAGGGTGAATTCAAGTGGCTACAACAGCGGCGGGGAAAGAAGGGTGAATTCAAGTGGCTACAACAGCGGCGGGGAGAGAAGGGTGAAAGTGGTTACAACAGCAGCGGGGGAAGACGGGTGAATTCAAGTGGCTACAACAGCAGCGGGGATAGAAGGGTGAAATTTGCTACAACAGCAGCGGGGATAGAAGGGTGAAATTTGCTACAACAGCAGCGGGGATAGAAGGGTGAAATTTGCTACAACAGCAGCGGGGATAGAAGGGTGAAATTTGCTACAACAGCAGCGGGGATAGAAGGGTGAAATTTGCTACAACAGCAGCGGGGATAGAAGGGTGAAATTTGCTACAACAGCAGCGGGGGAAGACGGGTGAATTCAAGTGGCTACAACAGCGGCGGGGAGAGGAGGGTGAAAGTGGCTACAACAGCAGCGGGGGAAGACGGGTGAATTCAAGTGGCTACAACAGCGGCGGGGAAAGAAGGGTGAATTCAAGTGGCTACAACAGCGGCGGGGAGAGAAGGGTGAAAGTGGTTACAACAGCAGCGGGGAAGACGGGTGAATTCAAGTGGCTACAACAGCGGCGGGGATAGAAGGGTGAAATTTGCTACAACAGCGGCGGGGAGAGAAGGGTGAAAGTGGCTACAACAGCGGCGGGGAGAGAAGGGTGAAAGTGGCTACAACAGCGGCGGGGAGAGGAGGGTGAAAGTGGCTACAACAGCGGCGGGGAGAGAAGGGTGAAAGTGGCTACAACAGCGGCGGGGAGAGAAGGGTGAAAGTGGCTACAACAGCGGCGGGGAGAGGAGGGTGAAAGTGGCTACAACAGTGGCGGGGAGAGGAGGGTGAAAGTGGCTACAACAGCGGCGGGGAGAGGAGGGTGAAATTTGCTTCAACAGCAGCGGGGGAAGACGGGTGAATTCAAGTGGCTACAACAGCGGCGGGGAGAGAAGGGTGAAAGTGGCTACAACAGCGGCGGGGAGAGAAGGGTGAAAGTGGCTACAACAGCGGCGGGGAGAGGAGGGTGAAAGTGGCTACAACAGCGGCGGGGAGAGAAGGGTGAAAGTGGCTACAACAGCGGCGGGGAGAGAAGGGTGAAAGTGGCTACAACAGCGGCGGGGAGAGAAGGGTGAAAGTGGCTACAACAGCGGCGGGGAGAGAAGGGTGAAAGTGGCTACAACAGCGGCGGGGAGAGGAGGGTGAAAGTGGCTACAACAGCGGCGGGGAGAGGAGGGTGAAAGTGGCTACAACAGCGGCGGGGAGAGAAGGGTGAAAGTGGCTACAACAGCGGCGGGGAGAGAAGGGTGAAAGTGGCTACAACAGCGGCGGGGAAAGAAGGGTGAAAGTGGCTACAACAGCGGCGGGGAAAGAAGGGTGAAAGTGGCTACAACAGCGGCGGGGAAAGAAGGGTGAAAGTGGCTACAACAGCGGCGGGGAGAGAAGGGTGAAAGTGGCTACAACAGCGGCGGGGAAAGAAGGGTGAAAGTGGCTACAACAGCGGCGGGGAAAGAAGGGTGAAAGTGGCTACAACAGCGGCGGGCAAAGAAGGGTGAAAGTGGCTACAACAGCGGCGGGGAGAGAAGG
>CM031598.1:84589285-84604285 GCA_018398815.1 Conus ventricosus
TGCGTGCGTGTGTGTGTGCGTGTGTGGGGTGTGTGTGTGTGTGTGTGTGTGTGTGTATGTATGTATGTGTGTGTGTGTGTGTGTGTGTGTGTGTGTGTGTGTGTGTGTGTGTGTGTGTGTGTGTGTGTGGCGTGCGTGCGTGCGTGCCTCTGTGTGTGTGTGTGTGTGTGTGTGTGTGTGTGTGTGTGTGTGTGTGTGAGCGGTGTGTGTGTGCTCCCTTGCATTCTTGATGTAGGTATAGTTGGCGCGTGACTGTGAGTGTGGATAGGGAGACATGGGGATTCACCGTGATTGTGAGTGTGGATAGGGAGGCATGGGGATTCACCGTGACTGTGAGTGTCGATAGGGGATTCACCGTGACTGTGGGTGTGGATAGGGAGGCATGGGGATTCACCGTGACTGTGGGTGTGGATAGGGAGGCATGGGATTCACCGTGACTGTGGGTGTGGATAGGGAGGCATGGGGATTCACCGTGACTGTGGGTGTGGATAGGGAGGCATGGGGATTCACCGTGATTGTGAGTGTGGGTAGGGAGGCATGGGGATTCACCGTGATTGTGGGTGTGGATATGGAGGCATGGGGATTCACCGTGACTGTGAGTGTGGATAGGTAGGCATGGGGATTCACCGTGACTGTGAGTGTGGATAGGTAGGCAGGGGGATTCACCGTGACTGTGGGTGTGGATAGGGAGGCAGGGGGATTCACCGTGACTGTGAGTGTGGATAGTAGGCATGGGGATTCACCGTGACTGTGAGTGTGGATAGGGAGCAGGGGGATTCACCGTGACTGTGAGTGTGGATAGGTAGGCATGGGGATTCACCGTGACTGTGAGTGTGGATAGGTAGGCATGGGGATTCACCGTGACTGGGGGTGTGGATAGGGAGGCAGGGGGATTCACCGTGATGACCACTTTTCATCCCTCTTCCTCTCAGTGTCTCCTGTGGGCCTCTCGCTTTACCTGCCTTCCTTTCCAACCCTCTCTTTGTCTGTCTCTGAGGAGAGAGAGAGAGAGAGAGAGGAGAGAGAGAGGAGAGAGAGAGAGAGAGAGAGAGAGAGAGAGAGAGAAAAGAGAGAGAGAGAGAGAGAGGAGAGAGAGAGAGAGAGAGGAGCGAGATTCTCCGGCCACCTTTGAGAGAGAGAGAGGGGGGGAACAGAGGGGGAGAAAGAGAGAGAGAGGGGGGACAGTGGGGAAAAGAGAGAGAGAGAGAGGGGAGAGAGGGAGGGAGAGAGTCCTCCGGTCACCTTTGAGAGGGAGGGATGGAGGGAAGGAAGGAGGGAGGGAGGGAGATTCTCCGGTCACCTTTGAGAGAGAGAGAGAGAGAGA
Organism: Conus ventricosus; assembly: GCA_018398815.1. NCBI lineage: Eukaryota > Metazoa > Mollusca > Gastropoda > Neogastropoda > Conidae > Conus > Conus ventricosus. The sequence goes on from CM031598.1 coordinate 84,590,610, forward strand.
GTGAGAGAGAGAGAGAGAGAGAGAGAGAGAGAAGAGAGAGAGAGAGAGAGAGACCGACACAGGCAAACAGACAGACAGCGAGAGAGCGAGGGATTGGGAAGAGCGACAACTCCAGTAACTTTGCCACAAACTCAGTTACTTAACTTCCCTCCCCCAACTATACAGTGAAAGGCCCTGACGAGAGGGCCAAGAACTGACTCCTACACCGGCGGCCCGACCTACAATGGCCGGCCGAGGATGAGGAGGAGGAGGAGGAGGAGGGTTTGATGATGATGATGGCGAGAGGAAATGAGACTGCAAGGCAACAAGTCGCTCTTCAAGTGGTTTACACTGAAACCGAAACCCCACATCTGAAGATGCATCATGCATCTCTCGCTCTCTCTCTCTCTCTCTCTCTCGCTCTCTGTCTCTCCCAGCCAAGTGTGCCCACTCGAGTCGCGGTCTTCCTGGAACGGGCTGGGCCGGAAAGTTGTCCTTCTTCTCCGTGTCTTTGCCAACGAACTTGGGCTGATGGCCTGGTTTACGTTTCTTCTGGTATCCTGGGGATTCGGGGAGAGGAGTGAGCCCTAGCCAATTTTTCGGCGTTGGTGTGTAATTAAATACCATTGCCGTTTGAACAGTAAATCACAGACGGGTTATCTGTGAACAAGAACAAGAACATTTTTGATTGCCATAGAAAACCTCAGGTATTGTGAGGCACAGGTGAGCAGGTTAAGACATTCAATCAAACCATTTTAACTTCTCCTGATTAAATGAAGAATAGATGTAGCCTGGCACAATCTCAGCGAGTGGTGGAGGACAGGGACAGATGGAGGAGAGTGGTGGCCAGGATCATCAGGGGTGCCCCAACGACAACAGACGATGTCAAGGGATAGGTGAAGGGGAATGATCTACTCCTGATCCTGAACAGTGATTCTGCGTGGACAAGCGATTGAAACAGGGGAAGACAACCTGAAGGGGCTGTGGGTTGTGTATCAGTCAGCACGCCTCTCTCCATGAAGCGGAAAAGGGTTGACCAGTGCTTGAGCCAATATATTTTATATATATATATAATATATATATATATAGAAGAGAGAGAGAGAGAGAGAGAGAGAGAGAGAGAGGGGAGAGAGAGAGAGAGAGAGAGATGTTCTTGTATTTGGCAAATGGATTTTTTGCTAACTGTCGAGTTCAACTGCTACTTAAAAGAAGTGACAACATGAATAGCCTTTATGAGAGACAGAGAGAGAGAGAGAGAGAGAGAACAGAGAGAGAGAGAGAGAGAGAGAGAGAGAGAGAGAGAGAGAGAGAGAGTTACATGTGCATTCACGGACAGTACAGCAATGCTTATGTAACACGCTGCCTCACAAACTTGTTATAACCTTGATGTACGTTCTGAATTGAGACACCTCCCTCCCGCCTCCCCGTCCAACCCCAACGGTGCTGTGGACTTTTCTATCCCCTCAACGGACGTTCAAGGATGCCCAGTACACGGACGAACGTACTGTCTTTCATCACTCAAGTGTTTCTCAGTGCACAGGAAGCATATCTTCAAAGAGAAACGTGCGCGCGCGCGCGCGCGCGCGCGCCGCACGCCCACAACACACACACACACACCACACACCAACACACACCACACACACACACACTTGCCGGAGACCAACGGCGGCCGCCACAAAGATGGGATTACAGAAACTGTTGCCTACGCAAAATCATTCTAATGGTGGACCCAGTTCTAGCCGAAGAACACAACAACACACGCACGCACGCACGCACCGCACACAACTCACACACACACACACAACACACACATACACACACACACACACCACCAACACCATAAACACACACACACACCACAACACACACACACACATACACAAGAGAGAGGAGGAGAGAGAGAGAGATGAGAGGAGAGGAGAGGAGAGATGAGGGAGAGAGAGAGAGAGAGGAAGACGACAGACAGACAGAAAGAGAGAGAGAGAGCAGACAGACAGACAGACAGACAGAAAGAGACAGAGAGAGCAGGAAAGAAGGAGAGGCAGAGAGACACAGAGAGACAGTATGGGTGAGGAAGGACAGAAGGGAGGGCGGGGGGGGGGGGGGGGGGGGGGGGGCAGGGAGGTGTAGGGAGACGGGAAACGTCGAGCGAAGCTCTTCATATTCATTTCTTTGACAGAAAGATTTATGTGGAGAGGTGTGCGGGGGGAGGGGGGGGGGGGTTAGAGAGATGGACCGAGGACAGGGTGGAGGACAGGGGTGGGGTGATGGGGGATGGGGGATGGGGATAATATGATGCCATTGAGCATGGGACAGACAGGGAGAGAGGAGAGAGCGAGAGATGAGAGAAGAGAGAGGAGAGAGAGAGAGAGGAGAGAGAAGAGAGAGCGATGATGGACACTTGCAGAGCAGGCTGAGAAAGGTTAAGAAGCTTCATCCTTGGAACCCAGCTCGAACACTGAGAAAGAATCAAACTCTAATCGGAGCTCCTGTTCCACAAGGCACAGAAAGAAAGTGGGTCGGGGACGGGAGCAGGGGGAAAGGGGGAATAGAGGGGAAGGGGATACATACACATCAGGGTGAAAAAACGTCTATAGACAATTGAATCAAGAAGAATGGGGGGGGGGGGGGGGGAGGAAAACATACCAGGAAAAAATCCATAGCCTTCTGAAACATGGAAGGTGGGGAGAGGGAGGGAGGGAGAGAGAGAAAGACAGAATAGATACCAGAAAAAAAAAGTCTATAGACTACTGACTCAAGGAGGGTGGGCGGAGAGGGGGTAGGGGGTACACACCAGAAATAAAAAGTCTATAGACTACTGAATCAAGGAGGGTGAACGAAAGGGGGTGGGGGGGGGGGGGGTGGGGTAGAATACACACCAAGAAAAAAGTCGATTGACTACTGACTCAAGGAGGGTGGGCGGAGGAGGGGGGAATACACACCATGGGGAAAAAAAGTCTACAGACTACTGAATCAAGGAGGGACGGGAGAAGTGGGGGGGGGGGGGGGGGGGGGGGGGGGGGGAGAGAATACATACCAGAAAAAAAGACTATAGACTACTGAACCAAAGAATCAAAGAGGGTGGGCGGAGAGGGGGGGGGGGGGAGGGAAAATACACATCAGGAAAAAAAAGTCTATAAACTACTGAATCAAGGAGGATAGGGCGGAGGGGGAGGGGGGGGGGGAGGGGATACACAACTGGAAAAAGAAGTTTGGAGACAACTGAATCAGAAAAAAAAAAAAAAAATATATATATATATATATATATATATATATATCCAGATGAATGACGGCATCGCAGCGCTGAGCTTACCTACCACATACCAGGAACAACTGACCTGGCCTAACTCGGGTCCTGAATGACAAGTATTTGGGCCCTGGATCACTGGAGCTTGTTTTTTTTGTTTTTTTGTTTTTCAGCTTTTATTGTCATTATTATTTCTTTTTTTTCCATATCGTTCCTCAAAACTTCGCTTCCATGTAAGTGAGTAACGCAGCTCACGTGCTAAAAATAATAATAGAAGAAGAAATAAAACCTATTGAGCACCGCAAACACGGCCAAAATACGCCATCAAACCCACTACTACCAACACTCGTTTTTTTCCTCTTCGGCTTCATCTCATAACCGAGTGGCAGACACAGAACCCAAGTCTTCCCATGTACACGTAAATTTGGGCCTCAGACGGCAAGTTTACAGACAAGGATCTAGCAGGATGAACACACAGAAAAATGAACCGTTCTCGGTCGATTTCGCAAGCCAAAGGGAAGGGGGGGGGGGGGGGGGGGGGGGGGCCTGCCTAGAAACTTTACAGCTGCACAAAGAAAAGCTGTTTGGTTTTCAAGCAGGTGTTTGTGACAGGAAAAAAGATAGAGGGGGTGACGGGTGGGGACAGAGAGGGAGAAAAAGAGAGAGAGAGAGGGAGAGGGGAAGGACAGAGAGACAGAGAAAAAGAGAGAGAGAAAAACGGGGAAGAAGAAAGAAGAAGAAGAAAGGAAGAAGGCACAGTCAGACGGAGAGACAGAGACAGAGAGAGAGGACGGATGAGAGAGAGAGAACACACACACGCGCACACACCACACACCACACACACACCACCACACACACACACACACCCCAGAGGCAAAGACAGACCGAGAAAGAGGGGAGGGGAGACAAACGAGTGTCAGAGCCGAGCGGAGTCGTTCGTTTAGGACCATGACACCACGGGCTGGCTAGGGGGCGTCTGCAGATCGCCCCCGATACGTCTTTGTCGGCCGACAGGACGGAGAGTTGGCAATTTTGGCAGGTAAACCAAGACACCTGAAAACCCGGGGAGGGCCCGGGCCCGACAGAAAACAAATCCCTGGCCGTGCTGCAGGATCTCGATGACTGCAGGATGAACAATGACTGCAGGATGAACAATGACGGCAGGATGAACAATGACGGCAGGGGTGAACAATGACTGCAGGATGAACAATGACGGAGGATGAACAATGACTGCAGGATGAACAATGACGGCGGTGAACAATGACTGCAGGATGAAAAATGACGGCAGGATGAACAATGACTGCAGGATGAACAATGACGGCAGGATGAACAATGACTGCAGGATGAAAAAATGACGGCCGGATGACCAATGACGCAGGATGAACAATGACTGCAGGATCAACAATGACGGCAAGATCTCAATGACTGCAGGATGACATGACTTCAGGATCACCAAGACTGCGGGAAAACAATGACTGCAGATCCCAATGACTGTAGGATCTTAATGGACTGCAGGATGACAATGACTACAGGATGCGATGATGCCCGGGTCACCATGACATTAGGATCTTAATGACTGCTGGATCACAATGATGCAGGATCTTAATGACTGCAGGATGACAATGATGCAGGATGACAATGGCTGCAGGATCTCAATGACTGCAGGTGACAATGGTTGCAGGATATCAATGATGAGGTTGTCCGTGACTGCAGGATCACAATGCCTGCAGGATGACATGATGCAGGTGACAATGACCACAGGGGTCCAGTGACTGCTGGATCTCAATGACTGTGGATCACAATAACTGCAGGATCTCAATGATTGTGCGACAATGACTGCATGATTTCAATGACTGCAGGATCTCAATGACTGCAGGCTGACAATGATTTAGGATCTCAATGACTGGAAGATGACAATGACTTTTAGGACTCAATGACGGCAGGATGACAATGACTGTAAGATCACAATGACTGCAGGATCTCAATGACTGCAGGATGCAATGACTGTAAGATCACAATGACTGCAGGATTCAATGACGGCAGGGATGACAATGACTGTAAGATCACAATGACTGCAGGATCTCAATGACTGCAGGATGACAATGGCTTTAGGATCTCAATGACTGCTGGATGACAATGACTGTAAGATCACAATGACTGCAGGATCTCAATGACTGCGGATGACAATGATTTAGGATCTCAATGACTGCGGGAAATGACAATGACTAGCTCAGGTGTTCAAGGAGCAATGTCGATTCAGTCCGTGTTGTTTATAGCCCAGTCGACCGCTAGGGGCCATTTCAAGGCTGTCAAATCAGATCCGTACACAGAAGATTAAAAGAGAGAGAGGAGGGGAGAAGAAGAAGAAGAAGAAAGAAAGAAAGAAAAGAAAGGAAGAAAGAAGAAGAAGAAGAAGAAGAAGAGAGAAGAAGAAGAAGAAGAAACCCCATTAAACAGATTTTCTCAAACACGCGCACTTTTCCTTTGAAATCCTTGTTCCGGAAAAATCTTCGATCAGATAAAAGATGTTTGTCTCGTTCAGAAACTCAAAACCATCACGTAAGGTGGTACCTCTCTGAACCAGGGTTCCCCATAGAGTCTGCTGTAAAGTATTTATGAAGTCCGACATCATTTACGTCCCTACGGTCTGTAAAAACATCGAGTAGTACTCACATGGAAACTGCACCACGGAGCTTCTTCACATTCCACATATCCTGCTGAATTTCGAGTTGACGTCCGCCAAAGACCTTATAAGGACATTTATATAATGGTCTTTGTTTCTCTCAAGAAGAGAAATGAGGTAAAGATCTCGAGTCGGTTTTTGTTGTTTTTTTTGTTTGCTTGCTTTTTCCCGTTGTATTTATAAAAAAATAAATACTAGTAAGACGCGTTTAGAGAAAGAATCTTAATGCTGTGAATATTTCATGGTCAAGCATTTCCAAACAAGCATTTGAAGTTCTTAAGATCTCGTAAGTTTTACGCTTGTTGGACGCAAACGAACATGCGTTTTGGAGCAGTTTTAGCACCTGAAGAGAAGCTACTAAGATCGGGTCAGTTTTAGTCTTGGACTCAAACAAAGATGAGTCCTGGAAACATTTTTCGTTTGACGTCAGCAATTTTAGAAACTGAGCCCGATAAGTTTGATGCTTTTGATTTCAACAAGCATGAGTCTTGTGGGCGTTTTCATTTGTGACTCTTACCTGTTTTCGCGGCAGAAGTAAGATTCTTAATTCTAAAAATCAAGATGAACATAACTTGAGCAGTCCACAAGTCCTTGAACAGTACAATACTTATGACATTTCGACGCGTTTTAGGGAAGCGTGCCCTGCCTTTCCAAATTCCATATTTTAATCATTTGAAAAACATTGTTTGAATGGTGCAGTTTTTTTCTTTTTGTTTGTTTGTTTGTTTGCTTTTCGATGTGGGGAAAACTTTTGGGAGAAAAGGTAGGGAAATTTTTTTCATGATTTGAAATACCATTAGTATTTAATCCTGGGGTCGCGCCAATTTTTATATTTTTTTTTCCCCCTCGCAACACACGTTCGCAGGGTTTTTTTTAAAAGCTGGGGCCCCACATAAAATTAAAAAATCTATAAATTTTTGCGTTTAATATTTCAGTTCTAAAGGCTGGAGTTTTGTTGCTTGAAAAGATTCCCCCCCAAAATTCTCCCCCCCCCCCCCCCCCCCCCCCACCCCCCCGCTTTTCCCCCCCCCTTTATAAACTTCGGGCAAGTTCTAAAAATAAAAAAATTTTTACGTTAAATTTTTGACCAACAATGCCCCACATTTTTCGTTCTCAGTTTGAAATAAAGGGGGACTGTATGTTTTGGCTGTAAATGAAATTGGACAGAAATATGTGGTGTATATTTTTCATATATAAATTTTATACGCACACGCATTAAGAAACGGGCCCTTTCCTTTGCTCGGTTTAAAGGGATGTAAAACTCATTCAGTCAATACGCAGAATTAAGAAGAACTGTAACCCCGGGGAATCGTAACAAACATCTGAAGTGGGGAAATTTTACCGTTTGCATAACTCCAACTGCTGCGTTTTCCCCCCCCGGTTTCAAAAAAGTGGGGAAAAACGATTTTTTCTTCCAAGTCACTTTCCCTTCCATCTCACGCTTTTTGGTTTAAGTCCCCCTTTTCCCCCCCCCATAGTTACTGAAAGGTTTTTGTTGTTTTGCCATTTTTACGTGTAGCAGGATGCATTGCCGAAAAGCCCACTCCACTTCCTCGATTTGTGACAGCCCCCCCACCAGCTAAAACTTTTTTTTGTCCCTTTCCTCCCCTTTCCCCGGTTTTTAAAGAACTTTACGAAACCCACCCGAAGAAAAAACTCCGGAGGTGCCCTTTTTACAGGGGAAAATCCTTTCCCTTCAGGCTGACAATGATGTCGTCATTAACCTGCATCCTGCGCGAATAATGCCGCCCGAAAACGCAAAAAATAAAAAGTCATGCCGGGACGTCTGGGGGAGCTTTTCCCAGATGGGGTTTTTTGAAGGGGGGAAAAGTAAAAGAGGAAAAAAGAAAGAGGAGAGAGAGGAGAGAGGGGAGAGAGAGAGAGAGAGAAAAAAGAAATCAAAAAGGGAAAGGAAGGGGAGAAAAAAAAGGAAAGGGAAAAGGGAAAAGGAAAGGAAGAAAAAAAAAAAGGCAAAAGAAAGAAAGAGAAGGAAAAAAAAGATTGGAAGATAAAAAGAGAGAAACAAATAAAGATTAAAAAGAAAAGAAAGAAAGGGAAAAAAGGGAAAGAAAGAAAAAAGAAAAAAAGAAAAAAAAAAGAAGAAAAAAAAAAAAGAAAAAAGCCCGACAATATAATGAAAGGGAAAAAAAAGAAAAAAGCAAGAAAAGGCGGGAAAAGGGAAAAGCAAAAAAAAGCAAAAAAAGAAAAGAAAAAAGAAAACGGGACAAGCCGACTGATTTTTTGCCGACATTCCGGGGCAAAAATTCTCACAAAGTCTTCCCGGGGGAAAAAAGAACGGGCTCGTCCCTAGGGGAGCGTGACAACGGAAAATTACACAGCCTGTCGTGTCCAAGAGGGCGGCAGCGTGTCTCGCCGGGCCCGGGATCTCGGGGGGGAAACTTTTAAGGGGTTTTCTGAAGACCTCAACAACAATCAGATGGCGTGAAAGAGCTCTGAGGTAACTTGGGGCTTAAAAATAAACCCCGCCGAACATTAAAATGTCAGGGAAGTTTGGGTGGGGGTTGTTGTTAGTGGTTGGGGGTGGTTGTTTGTGGGGGGTGGTGGTGTGTGTGTTTTGTTTTGTGTGTGTGTTTTGGGGTGTGTGGTGTGGTGTGTGGGGTGTGTGGGGTGTGTGTGTGGTGTGTGGGGGTGTGTTGTGTGGGGGGTGTGTGTTGTGTGCTTTATCTTGGTGGACTTAAAAGTGGAAGTGGACAGGGCAACAATTTCCGCATGGAATCCTCGAAAAGAAAATGATGCGGGTTTTCCCGTCCCCTCGAGTTTTTTAAAGAAGTTAATTTTTTAAAAAAAAAAAAAAAAAGCCCCCTAGGGGAGGGGGGGGGGGGGGGAAGGGGGGCGGGGCGACTAAAAATCCCAGTAACAGTTGGGGGGGGGGCTGCAGGGTTTTGTCTTTGAAGGGAAATTTAAAAATAAAATTTTACAGCTTGGGGTAACACTTGGGAGAGGAAAAATAGAAAATGAAAACAAGTGGAAATTGGGTTCTACTAAGGGAACCCAAAAAAATGTAGACCCAAAAAAAAATCGACTACCCACAAAACCCCATCACCAAAGTTTTAGAACTAAAAAAAAAGCAGAAAGGCCCGGGCTGGGCAGGTATGGATGGGAAAAAGACCGGGGATGCAGGAAAGAAGACAACAACAACAAAAAAATGTAAACAGAAAAGAGGGGGGTGGGTGGGGGTGCGGGGGGGGGGAGAGGGGGGAGGGGGGGATCGGGGGAGAAAATGAGAGAGGAGAGAGAGGAGAGAGGAGAGAGAGAGAGGAGAAGGAGAGGAGAGAGAGAGAAAGAAAGAGGAGAGAGAGAGGGGGAAAAGCGAGAGAGGAGGGGGGGGGGGGAGGGGGGAAAGGGGGGCAAGGGGGAGAGAGGTTTGGGCCAAACCACAAAGAAAGAATTTCAAGCTTTTTAGTACTCACCCAAAATTTCAGGGAAACTTCAAAATCACGGGGAACCTAAATCTAACGGCAGCCGTTTCGTCTTGTTGGTTTTACCCAATCCGAGCCCAGGGAAATTTAAAGGCCCCCCCTTTAGGGGGCTAAGCCACGTGGGGAAAAAAAATGCGTCAAAAACACACACACACACACACACACACAGGAAGAGGTTCAAGACAAGACATACTGCAAACCATAACAGTGTGGCTTCAATAGCCAGTCTTCCAGCCAGACATGACCATACCAAACTGCCTGTTTCAGCCGCTCTGTACACATGCTTGCTTGTTTGTTTGCTTGCTTGTTTAGCGTAACGAGAGACCACGAACATGTACAACGTGAAACTAATACATTCATTGAGTATTCAGGTTAATAACAGGAAATGACTACAACATGAACTACAGCACACACAAAAATTAATAGTGGTGTTACTGATGTTAATATATGAAAGCGAATGAAAAAAACGAACGTCCCAAATATGGAGAAGACAGAGAGAGAGAGAGAGAGAGAGAGAGAGGAGAGAGAGAGAGAGAGAGAGAGAGACAGACAGACAGACAGACAAGACAGACAGACACACACACACACAAACAGACAGACAGAAAGGCAGACAGACAGAGATAGACAGACGGACAGACAGAGAGACAGACGGGCAGAAAGAGAGAGGGTATGTGTGTGTGTGTGTGTGTGTATGTGTGTGTGTGTGTGAGAGAGAGAGAGAGAGAGAGAGAGAGAGAGAGAGAGAGAGAGAGAGAGAGACAGAGACAGACAGACAGACAGACAGAGACGAAAAAAAAATAAATAAATAAAAACAAAACAAAAACAAAACAAACAAAACAAGAAGCCAAAACACACCCTCCCAAAACGAACCAGCCAACAAACCAACACACACACACCACACCACATCACACCACACCCACACACCACACCACATCACACCACCCCACACCACACCACACAAACCAACACACCTTCGTTCATCAACATGAGACCACCACTACCATCAGGGACTTTGAGGAGGGTCATCATCAAACAAGACACCCAAAGGATATTTTCTGCGAAGACTGCCCATCCAGGGAGTCAGGGTTGGAGCTGTCGAAGACGTCCCCCTTCAGGAGCCCATGCATGCCGTCCTGCAGACCCGGGGACTTGGGCGAACTTCGCTCCGGCAGGAGGGGCGGCGACGGAAGCCGGCTGTCGTACAGGTTGTCGTGGAACCGGAAGCTGAAGAGGTCCGAGCGGTGCAGGCTGGGATTGGTGATGGCCACGGAGGTGGGCAGGACCGGGGGGAGGTAAGGGTGGTGGAAGTGGGAGGGGAGGACCGGGTGCCTGTCCGCGATCTCCCCCAGCATGCTGGGCAGGCTGACCATGGGGCTGTCCTGCAGGAGGGGGGTCTTGGCCCGGGGAGACAGGCGAGTGTCCGTCACCTTGGTGCGCTTCTTCTTGGGCACGTTGGAGACCACCAGAGGCAGAGCCTCCGTCTGCTCAGGCTCCACGGGGAAGACAGGGGGCAGAAGACCCGCGGGCATGTAGCTGTAAGGGTAGTGATGGGGAAGGGAGAGCGGAGCTCGTGTGGGGCTTGATCAGGTCCGAGCCCTCGCTGCGGTGGAGAGGCTCGAAGGCGCTGATCTTCTCCGGCAGGCGGTTGTGGCTGAACCGCTCCAGGAAGTTGAGGTGGTCCGGGTACGGGACGATCATGTCCGGGGTCCTCTCCGTCTGGGAGTTGGACACCGTCTCTCTCAGGCTTCGCGCTCCGGCCTGGGCCGTGGGGCGCCCAGCGGCAGCGGGAAAGGCTCTGGCTGTTTGCTGGACTGAGACGATGGCAACTGCTGTTGGGCAGGTGGTTGCAGCTGCTGTTGTTGTTGCTGCTGTTGTTGCTGTTGTTGTTGCTGTTGTTGTTGTTGCTGTTGTTGTTGCCGCTCTTGCTGCTGTTGCTGCTGCTGCTGCTCTTGCTGCTGCTGCTGCTGTTGTTTTTTGTTGTTGTTGTTGTTGTTGTAGTTGTTGAGACTGCTGTTGTGGGATTCTGATTTGACGGGTTCTGGGCGCTGCTGGTCGTTCATGGCGGCAGCGTGTTTCTCCAGAACAGTGCTCAGAGCAGAGTCCACGGCTTCTGCCACAGCTTCGATGATCTCGGTCTTGAGCGTCATGGCAGCCTGCTGGAGACCTGCCGGCGGGGGCCCGGCCGGAACTGCCGCAGTGCCGTTCTGTGGGCCGAGACTGTCCCTGGTTTTCACCAGGCGGTTCAGGCTGACCAGCTCTTCCCCTAGAGGCCTGGCACTGAAACGGAACGGGGTGGACATCAACGGTCCCGGCTCGTCCCTGGCTGGGTGAGCGCGTGGACTCAGTCTGTTCATGAACGGCGACACCGCGGGTCTTTCTCCCTGTGAGACACTCGCAGAAAATTGTCCTGAACCGGGCTGTTTGTCTTCTCGCTCTCGGCGTCTTCATGGTTGTTGCTGAGGTCCTTGTCCTCCTCTTCCTCCGAGTCGGACTGGGAGGAGATCTGGTGGAAGCTTCTTTCTACAGCGTGCAGCTGCTCCTGAAGGTGACGGATGTGTTCCTGGAGAACCATCTTGCGGTATTTGTTGTCAGGCGCCAGGAGAGACTTGACATCATGCTGCTGCGGCTGAGGCTGCTTCCGTTTCTGCCTTTTCATTTCGTAGCTGCTTTGGGAGAACGATTCGAAACCTGCCTGTGGCGACTGGCGAATGGTGGTGAGGATGTTTTCCACGCGTGCTCGTTTGGCTTCTTTGGAATCTGACGGGTTCTGGTGATCGGCCAGCTCTGTTGTGTTGTCGTGCTCCGCGTCGTTCTCCTTCTGGGCGTCATCCTCGCCGTTCATCTGCCCCCCGTAGCTACTGTCCAGGTCGCTCTCGTCTCCGCTGAGGTTGTTGTAGTTCTCGGACTGGGCGTCGTTGTCCTCCACCGAGTTGGCTTTGGAGGAGGACGCTTTGCCGCGCATCAGCGAGTTCATCATTTCCTGGCTGTCGGAGTCGGCGGCCGTGCAGAAGGTGTTGATGGCGGTGGTGCTGCTGACGGTGTCGAAGGTCTTGAGGGTTTGTTGTTGTCGCCCAGCTGCTCCTGCGCCTTGCTCTTCTTCTCTTTGCTCTGCAGAATGTCACGCAACATCTGGGACGCCTCTCCAAGAGCTTCCTCTCCAGGCTTCATCCTTCAGCACCTGAAACCGCCGCCAAAGGAACCACCATAGATTAACATCATAACGTACTGACTGACGTACTGTCTGTAGCTATAGTTGCACTGTGCCTGTTCCATAGATGACATCATAACGCCATGTTGTGCTGACTGACTGACTGTCTGTAGGTATAGGGGCACCGTGCCTGTTCCAAGGTGCGCGTTCATAGATTAAAATCATAACATTATGTTGTACTGGCTGTCTGCAGGTATAGTGGCACTGTGCCCTTTTCAGTGTGCGCGTTCGAGAACGTGTGTACACATATTCTGTTCATTCGCATGAGGAAGGGATCGAGGAATATGTGCATATGTCTGTGTGCAGATTTTTTTTTTTGCATGTGCGCGTGCATGCGCATGTATGAGAGACAGACACACTTTAACAAACAACCGGCTGCTACAAATTCAGCTAGGGAAGGAAAACAAAATCGATAATCTGCCGAGAATCATATTTTGAAAACACACAAATGCGCGATCCACTGGTCTTCCCGAAATCCAAGCGTTTTCTCCACACACACACACACACACACACACACACACACACACACACACACACACACACACACACACCACAAACACCACACACCACACACACACACACACACACACACACACACACACACACACAAGACAAACGCTGTGACAAGCGGAGAGAGCTGCTTTCTCCTGTAGCAGGGACAGGTCCAAACCTTTTCCACCACCGCCACAAGTCATTGTATTTCACAGATGGCAAATGTCAACCACCCTCTGCCATCACCGACACACCACCTAACCCACCTGCCATCCACCATTCACAAGCACCAAGGCCACAGCACAGAACAAAAAAAAGAAGAGGGGGGGGGGGGGGGGTTAGAAGGAGGGGAGGGAAGGGGGGGGGGGGGGGCGGGGAGGAAAGCTGGTGAGGGTGGAACGAGGTGGAGTGAAAGGGTGGTATAAGCAAGCAACGCGCGCGCACACACACACACACACACACACACACACACGCACACGCACACGCACACACACACACACACACAAGTGGAACGATCCATCAATCTCTACAAACAACTGCCGAACCCACACACACACAAACGCACGCGCACACACACACACTCACACACACACACACACACACACACACACACACACACACACACAC
>CM031598.1:84619285-84625959 GCA_018398815.1 Conus ventricosus
AGGGGGGTGGGGGTGGGGGGGGGGGGGGGGTGGCGGGCGGACGGGGGGGGGGGGTGTGTAAAAGGAGGGGAGGGGGACGAGAGGGAGGCGTAAGGGGGGGGGGGGGGGAGAAGGGGAGGGGGGGGGGCAGAAGCGGGTGTTTTCTATTGGGGTCAGTCCACCTTATGTCCATTTTCGTTTCCAGATCGGGAGGTCGCTGAACAATGCTGTCAGCAGTGCCAAAAGCGCATGCATGGGTGCTTCCAAAAGAAATACGACTAATAATTTAAAAAAAAAAAAAAATTCCACTGCCGAGCGCGTCTTGGGCCCATTAGCCCTGTGGTCTTGATTTTCTCTCTCTCTCTCTCTCTCTCTCTCTCTCTCTCTCTCTCTCTCTCTCTCTCTCTCTCTCTCTCTCTCCACACACACACACAACCAAACACACACACATACACACACACGCGCGCGCGCGCGTGCGCACTCACACACACACACACACACACACACACCACACACACACACACACACACAACACACACACACACACACACACACGCACACACACACACACACACACACACTGACGGACTGACTGAAACCAATTTGTTGTCAGATTAACTCATGATTGTACTGACGTTTAAGAAAACATGAAAAGAATGTCAACTTTTTCATTCAAAGAAAAGGAACATAATTAACAAACAAAGACGCGCGCGGGCGCAGGCGCGCGCGCGCGCGCGCACGCACACACACACACACACACACACACACACACACACACACACACACACTTGTTGGGCTGTCTCTTTTTAGCAGTAACTGACTGGCTAGCCACTTCTCCGCTCCCGTCGGGAGAGACAATTGTTCTGGTCAGATTGCAGCCCCCCCCCCCACTCCTCCCTGTCTTCCCCTCTTCTCTCCATTCTCCGGGACTTGCTCTTCACTCTCCCATCCACTTCTGTCTTCCGTCTATTCTGTCTTTCTATTTTTTTTTTTTTAAGATGGGAGGAGGGAAAGGGGGGGGGGGGGGGGGGGGCGGATGTATAACAAAACAAACGAAAGCGAGTGTTCGTTCTGTGGTTGCTTTTTTTTTTTTTTTTTTTTTTTCCTTTTTTTTTTTTTTGGTTGTTGTTGAATACTTTTTGTTTTGTTTTTTAACGATGCAAACAACCCACATAAAAGGCACTGCTGTTTACGCTACAATGGGTGTTCGTCTTCTCTCAGCTTGTTCACACACACAGACACACACACAGACACACACACACACACACACACACCACACCACACACACTCCATTGTTTTCTTCCCACTGAATTCCCTTCTCCTTCCCCCACGCCCCCCCCCCCCCCCCCCCCCCACACACACAACCCTTTTTTTTTTTAAATAAACAATTTGTTGCAATATTCGTGATCACCAAAGGGTTGTCTCTTTGTTCCCTCCCACGATCAGTTGCTCATCATAATTACTAAACCAAGCAGTTGAGAATTTCGGGCTGGGGGGGGGGGGGGGGGGGGAGGCGGGAAAAGTCGGAGCTAAGAATGGGAAGCGTTGCTATTATCTCTTTGTACATCAGCGTAAACATTATTACATGCATCTCTTTCAAATGACTTTTCTTTGACATTTACTCTCTATGTGGATTCAAGCGCTATGACATTATAACGAATGTGTAATAAATCACACAAATTTATGATTTCATACGCATCTCTTTTACACCACCATACGATGTCTTAATAGTATGACAGAAAAAAAAATTCTTTGAAGCATGAACATTTGCCTATAAATGCATATTGGACGCTCGTTAAGTTAGTGCTCCCATTCTCCTCCACCCCCATACTCTCCCTCCACGCGTAGGTCTTTACCCCCTCCCCCGCCTTCCCTACCCCATTAAGACACATGAATAAGCTTGTTTCATTTCATAGTTAAAATAAATATCGTATACAGCAAGAAAAAAAGAGAGAAGAATCCAAGCAAAAGCGGCCGGTGTCGTATATAATACTGTCGCCGTGGAATTGTATCGCAGCGATAGCATTTCACGTGAAATATTGTTGCAGCGACAATAATTGCTGGAAAAAAATGTCGCGCGACAACTTTTCACGAAAAATGTCCCATAGAATATTGTAGCTGTCCATAAAATGCAGTATTTCCCGGGAAATACTGTCGCTGCGACACGATTTTATGAGCGACAGTATTATATACGACACCCCGGGCCTCCGGCCATTTTGATCGTGCGCCGGCAGCCATTTTGATCATGCGCGGAATATGAGAAGATAAGTGGTTTCTCGTTCTTCGTTTTCACTGTGCTGAATGTTATTTGTTTTTGCCTGAAGAAGACCCAAGAAGTCGAAATGCATTGTGTCTTGTCCTGTGCTTTGTTCGTGTATGTCCTTAGTGGTAACTAACCCACTCTCTAAAGTTTGCTCCATTTTCCGCTGTCAGTCACTCTGTTTGGAAACTGGCAAAAGTGTTGGGACACAGGGGAGCGGAAGAAACATACGACTGTGTATATATATATATATATATATATATATATATATTTTTTGTTGTTGTTGTTGTTGTTGTTGTTGTTGTTTTTTGTTTGTTTGTTTGTTTTGTTTTGTTTCGATGACGCTACTAATGTTACGTTACGTTTGTTAAGTAACGTTTGTTGGATGTACAGTGATTTCCAGATGATCTTCCCCACTGCTTCGCTGGTTCCTATCTCTCTTGGCATCCTTGTACGAACCTAATCCCATCAAAGACTCGTAGATCTGCTAATTCACATCTGTTAGTGGTACATTCGTCATTTGTTGCAATACAGTTCTGTCGTCTGTGTGTCTTGAAACATTTCACCCACGAGGTGGCACAGCCCCTTGCGGTCGGCTGAGCTACAAGTAACCTGAAGTTAATTGAATCGAGTTTCTACAGCGGTGACTGGAGGTCCTAATCATGGTAAAAAAATCCAGAGAATGGTGTCGTAGGTTGCAATATAGGAGTCGTAGATGACAATATGTTGCCATGGAACAGTTCAAACCGTTATGGGCTCAAGGACCATTCCAGGACAGCCTAATTCTTATGTGTTCACGTTCCGCCTAGTCCTTTAGTTTTCGTGTGTGTTCCCTATGGTCAGAGACTTGGCGAGTCGCCACCAACACCTCCACGAAGATCCAAACCTTCATCACTAAATGTCTCCGGCAGATCCTCCACTTGCGATGGTTCGACAGAGTGCCAAACACCGACCTGTGGACGAAGGCAAACCAACAGCCAATGGACGTCCTGGTCAGGAAGAGAAAGTGGTGATGGGTCGGCCACACACTGCGGAAGGAGCCCTCTAACATCACCAGGCAGGCGCTCGAGTGGAACCCGCAGGGCAAGAGGAAGCGGGGGCGCCCAAAGCAGACCTGGAGGAGGAGCTTGCTAAACGAGCTGAGAGCCTTCAGCCTGACCTGGGGGGAGATCAAGACCTGTGCCAGGGACAGACGGAGGAAGACGGTTGCTGTTGAGGCCCTATGCTTCTCAAGGAGCGAAGAGGACTAAGTCCAGTAAGTCAAGTCCCTAGATAAGCGTGATCGAAACAGAGCAGAAAATTAAATGCAATTGTATGTATCTTCTGCGCTTCCAATACTTTTCCTCTGATCTTTTTTTAGTCTTCGTATGTTTTCCGTTATTCGTCTCTCAAGTGTCTCTTTCATTAGGGAAAATAGTGGAGAGTGTTTAAACAGATCTCTGGGAGGGGAAAATGGGGGGAGGGGCCAGGGGGTGGGTGATGGGAGGGGCAAGAAGTTCAGGGGTGGCGAAGGGCTGAGAGAGGGGCGAGGGTGGCGTACGAAGGGCAAAGATGGAGGGAAGGGAGGAGAGGAGGGGGAAGAGGAAGGGGGTGGGAGTGGGGGTGGGGTTGAGCAAGTAACCTGTTCAAAAAACACACACACCACTAGCTGTGAAGGTTATTTTCAGTTGTCGCCGTCGTAGTCGTCATCACGTGCGCGCGCGCGCGTTTGTGTGTGTGTGTGTGTGTGTGTGTGTGTGTGTGTGTGTGTGTGTGTGTGGAAAGCATCCCTTCCCGTTCAAACATGTAATTAACACGGAATTTACAACTAGCATATAATAGCTCAAAAGTCACACACACACACACACACGCACTCACGCACGTACGTACGTATGCGAACACACACACACACACGCACGCACGCACGCACACAGACAAACACACACACACACACACACACACACACACACACACACATACACGCACGCACGCTCGCACGCACGCGCGCATGTACACACACACACACACACACACACACACAACACGCAAAACCCCCCTCACACACACACACACACGCTCGCGCACGCGTATGCACATCATCAATCCTCCGAAATCGGCCTGGCTAAATGAGGCCACTGACTAATCACCCCGTAAAGCACAGATGGTCATCATAACCTTAATTTACCTCTCATCATTCTGTCACCGGCCTCAGGGTACTTAACATGCTTTAAGGTGCCGGCAGAGGTGGGGGGGGGGGGGGAGGATGGGGAGAAGTAGGCGGGGGTTGTGGGAGTGGGGGAGGGGGAGGGGCGGGGGGGGGGGGGGGGGGGCTTGAAGGGGTGTGTGTGCGTGTGAGGAGGACCGTGGGTGGGGTTGGAGACTGGCGAGGCACTTTCCTTGACACCTTTTTTTTATTTTTGAACTGGCCGATGCTTGCATAAGTGCATGTTTTGTTGTATTCGTAACTTTGATGATTAAAAAAAAAATCTTTTTTTTATCCTTTCTTTCTTTTTATGTTCTTTTCCCCATTCTTCATTTTCGTTGTCCTGAGTGTCGTTTCTCTTGCCTGAAGAAGACCCAAGAGGTCGAAACGCGTCGTATTTTTGTCTTGTGATTCGTCTGTTCATGTTTGGCGGATACAGTGCTTATATAGAAGACTCTTCTTGGTAAGTCATATCTTGCTACTGCTATTAATAATAACTGGAAAAGGTCAACAGTTGAGAAGGGTTAGGTGCAGGTGGAGGAAAGTTTCGCGCGCAGCTTCCTGATTGGATTGTATGTCACATGACACGTCCGCCGCCATGCTGGCTGTTGCAAAACCGGAGATAGAAAAAAAATGACATAAAAATCAAGTGTGCTGCACGACTTTGGTCTTTGATCACAGGGTGAGCTTAGAAATGTGGTGCCAAGAATACATTAGGTACGATTTTACCCTGCTAGAAACGTCGAGAGAGCGCTGCCACAGACACAAACAAGTTTGTTTCCCTACAACTGTGTGAAGAATAATAGACTTTGATAAGATGACAGCCCTGATATGAACGCTTGTGCTTGCCCGAGGTATGAACGACATGAATCAAAAATTGATGCAGATGTACAAGATGAGATCAGTGAAGCTAAAAAGCTAGAGTGGTGCAAATGTTCTTTGTCGTCATTTCAACAGAGGGGAGCTTAATATTAAACACGAATAATTTTGAAAGTCAACCCTCCCTCTCTCTACGGCGATTGGTTGTCATTTTTAAAAGCAAATCCAATTCACCATGTTAAATATGTGTTGGTTGTAATTAACTTTCCAGTGATAAGTTCCTGACTTTCATCCTGCAGTAACACTGCCACAGATTTGGCTGTATAGTGGTATACACGCTCACAACTGAGAAGCGCGGAGAACATGAGGGGAAAGTCTGTAACCACGAGAAACAAACTGAAGGGGGTGGCAAATCGGTGACTGCTGTCACTGGTGTGTGTGTGTGTGTGTGTGTGTGTGTGTGTGTGTGTGCGTGGACTTTGTGCTGGTTGCAATTGCAGCTTCACAGCATCAGTGATACTCGGCCAAATTACAACTATTATTCACTTCGCAAAAGTGGTAATTGCTCACCCACCCGTTTGTTTATTTTCGTGTGGCTTTCTGCAAGATTACGCAATCACGCCGAACCATTACGGACATGTCCGCGATGACAGCGAGTAAAATGTGCATATGAGTGGTTTTCATTCGGATCAAAGAGCGGCTCAGGTGACCTTCACTAAGATCATCACACTTTTTTTTTAAGTGAACAAAAAGCACTGTAGAATTCCTGTGGAACAATATATTTTCGTGGACTATTAAAACGTTTTAGCGTTACAAACGTTGCATTTTGCCTTTTCTATATCGTATCTAAAACAAAAAGTACATGGGAAGTCATTTAGTCTGTGTCTATTATTACTTCCCATCGCGGGGGAAAAAAAGTTGTTTCCTTTCACGAATTGTGTTGCTCAAGGAAGTTTCACACACACACACACACACACTGTCAGACGCGCTAAGGTCTGAAGGGGAAAACACCTATACTAACACCCCCCTCTCATACAACCACCCACACAACGTTAACAAATAAACATATATTTATTCAATACACACGCTGTCGCTCATGCACACACACCATCCTGCACGAAAGACCTCCCAACATCAACAGTACGCACAAACCAAAATATCCAACCAACAAACACAAGCATACATCAATCCAAGCTACCAAGCGACCACCCATGATGATCAACAGGTCGCACGACACTTTGAATCACAATAATGGTCACTGAAATTTGTTAGGATGCACAAAAACTTCCGCCAAACGACCCCACAAACCTATACGAGTCATCAACTTAATGTCGTAACAGATGCATGTCCAGGTGAAATCCCCACAATCTCAGACTAGGCACGCTGTAACTTGTGGGACACACAGTTTGGCTCGGTTAATCTGTCACCTTCTTA
>CM031598.1:84626059-84643993 GCA_018398815.1 Conus ventricosus
GCATTGGATGTTTAGTTCTATGTCATGTGTAGTAAAGTTATAAGACTTTACAGTGGGTTTGATGGACGAATGCATGATATTTATGAATGAGATCGGTAAGCAAGCTGTGAGGTTGTTTGGGCTGTGCGCTAGTCCTTCCTCCCCTGCATTTACACCGAGGTTGACAATGTATTGGCGAGCCTGCCAGGATATTCCTGGCCATTTATTATAATTGTTAACTTTCAGAGGGAAAGCTGGTTGGGATTCAAGTATTGTAATCCTAAGGCAATGGGTTGTCTTACTGTATGTTCCCAAGCTATAGTTAAATACTAGGCTTGGCATTCGCTTCCAAGATAGTTATACTAGGCTTGGCATTTCAGCCAGAGTACTCATTTGCACTGATTGCCTATAAATTCGCTCTCATAGTTGGGTTCAGACGCTGGGCGTCTTTTTAAAACTAATTACGGTTTGTCCCATGCTAATTTGTCATGCATAGGATTGTGCTATTACGTCACTCGTGTCGGTTAACAACTAGTTTGGCGTCGTTGTTACAAATCTTGTTCAAAAAAAAAAAAAGAAAAGAGATATAATGGCGGAAGGAAAAGAACACCCCTTTGAACAACTTGAGGTAGTTGGTCGCTCGTGATTTAGGCTATTCGGAGAAGAGTGCTGAGCGTTCGTTGAAAACAGCAAAAGATGGAAAGGAGTTGAACGCGGCGGAGAAAGACGGCCGAATACTCGCGTCGAAATGCAGAACGGGAAAAGGTTAGGGAAGGCAGGAAACATGATGAATGAAGCAGGAACAGAAAGTCTAAGGGAAGCGCAGGAAACAGAAAAGAATGAAGCAGGAGGAAACAGAGGAAAGAATAAGGAAGCGCAGGAAGAAACAGAAAAGAATGAAGCAGGAGACAGAAAGAATAAGGGAAGCGCAGGAACAGAAAGGACTAAGGGAAGCGCAGGAGACAGAAAGAATGAAGCAGGAAACGGGAAAGATTAAAGGTTCAATTAGAATTAGAGAAAGAGCGAATACAAAGGGAGACCCCGAGGATGGAGGTCAGTTTCAGTGCTCTGTGCGCAAGCTATGCCCCCGACCCAAGTTGCCTGAAATTCTCGGGAAGAGGACGATTCGATTGATGCATACATCAGTCGTTTCGAATACGTTTGCAAACCAGTCAGGGTGGCCTCAGAAGACGTGGGCAGTCATTTTGTCGGCGTTACTGGACGGGTATGGCCATTACAAATTTTCACTGCGTTTACCGCAGCGAAAACAGTATGATTTGGGTGCTGGTGCAGGAGTCTTTAATGAAGGGAAGGATTAGACCTCCAGAGGAGGATTCAGGGAAGAAATTTTCGTTCAGCTTAAATTACAAGCAGTGTGAGACGTACACTCAGTTTGGTGCACGTCTAGATCACTATTTTGAGAATGGTTAGAGTTGAGCGGTACGAAAAAGGAGTTCGCTGTGTTGAAGAGTAGTTTTGAAAGAACAGTTTTGTCAGGTTGCGGCCCTGTGTTAAACCCATACATTTGAAAGAAAGACAGCAGAGAAAGCAGGGGAAGTTGCTGCTGAAGTTCGCCTGTGGTGTTTAGAGAGGCACGTTTGGGACGACGGTGCAGGAGAAAAGGTGCTAGGCACAGGTGAGAAGAGTGCAATGGAGACCAGGGGTGTTTTCTGCAATGTCTTGCAAACCCAGTGGTGGGGCAGAAGGAAGGGCAAAGGGACATTAGGTGTTTAATTTGTCCAAGAAGGGACATTGGCGAGGGATTGTCGCATGAGTTCAGAAGCAGCAGCCTTGAAGAGGGTTGGATAAGGGTCGTCAGGGAAACGACCTGCAGTGAACCAAAAGGGGATTCAGTTCTGAAGAGGGTGGAGAGTGCAGCTTATGGCTAGCACTGGACAGCAGTCAGTATGTCCAGGGATGAGGATCCACTAGGCTGATTGAGTGGTTCGTTAACAGTGGAGAAGAAGGGTGGATTGGCAGCAGAGGGGTGAAAGTGTTTACGAGACACTGGTTGTTAATGCGGTTGTAGTACGACAACGATGGTCGATAAAGGGGATTGACAGGGGCAATCCAGAACGTACTCTAATCGGGGGCACTGTGAGGGAGTTTCCAGTTGCTAAGATAGAGTACGTACCCCTTACTTCTCAGGCGAGTTGTCTGCGTTGGTGAGGAGAGAAACCCCTTCACGTTATTTATCATTGGAAAAATTATTCAGGTGCAGGGATTCCAGGGGAATCCTGAGTTGTTGACTGCTTACAGGGGCAGCAAGTTCAAACACGGAGCAAGAAGGAGGTAAAAGGTTGTTAAAACCGTTTGTTGTTCCAGGAAGGAAGTCGGGCGGCATAGACGTGGCGCCTGATGAGTTTGAGGGCAGCACCGGAACAAAGACCCTTCGCTCGTGAAGTCTTGGGACGTTGGCACGGGTGGAGAGAAACAGGAGGTTAGAGGAGGTGAGACAGAATTTCCTTGTGAAAGGCGGGCTGTTGTAACCGAGGGTTCCACCAAGGGGAGACAGGTTAAGGTGAACATCAGTTAGATCGGTCCAGCGTGTTATCGTGACACTGTCATGTCAGTGTGGTTCACGAGTCGGGAGTCATGGGAGTCATCTCGGCTCCGGTTAATAAAACGGCTGACGAGACTTTGATGGATTTTCATTGGCCCCAGGGGCAATGGACAGACCTTTTAAAGCGGTTCCTGCATGTCATGTGATGTGTGTCAAAGGTCAGCCACAAGAAGGGGTGAAGAGGAAGGCGCCTCTTAAACATCCCCCTGTTAATTGGACACACCATTCAGGAGAGTGGCCGTAGATCTGATGGCCAATTCGCCCTGTTCCAAAGGTGGCACAGGTATGAGACATGTAGTTGCAAGGGAAAGCTTGCAGGGGCTAGGAGTTCATGCAGAAGATGCAATATGACAGGAAGGTGAGGAAGCAATACCTCAAGGTGGGGAAGATCAAAGTTCCGGTTACTGATTCCCACGGATCATAACAAGCTGCTGATGCATTGGAAGGGACCATTCACATCATTGAAAAGGGTAGATCAAGGACGTAACGAATCGAGGTGAATGGGGAACCAAAAACTTTTCATGCATATTTCCTCCGCAAATATTTCAGGCTGCGGGCTCAGCACTTAGGGCAGCAGCAATCATTGATGAGGTGAAGTGACCCAGCAGAAGAAGGGGAGATTTTGTTGCCTAAGTTTTCCAGATGAAGTCATACAGGGGAGTGTCACTGTATGAAGGCTAGACAGTAGGAGTTCCTAGGTTTGTTGTCGGAGGCGACACAAAGCAGCCGGAAAGAGGAAAAGGTGTGAGGAAGATGATGAATCAGACGAGAGACAAAGACCAAAAACAGAAGTCGGAGTCTGCTAGGTTTTATTGGTTCTATAGGGAAGTTTGTCCAAATTTTTGCTGCAATCACGAGTCCTCTCAGTGATTTGGTCAAAGCGGGAACCGGCAGTGGTCGAATGGGTCAGACGCGTGCAGGGAGCAAGCATGCCAGACGCGTGCTGAAAGACTCGGTTCCGTTCCATCTTGAAGCGTACAGGATATGTCCAAACAATTTTTGTTGCGGACAGTTGCACTCAGGTGGTGGGAGTGGTGTCAGTATTGTTACAGGAGCATGAAGGGGTCGAGTTTCCTGTGAGATATGCTAGCGGAAGTTGACAAGTGTGATGAAGGTTACGCAACGGTGGAGAAGGAGTGTTTAGCTGTCGTGTGGGCCGGCTGAAGTTCCACCCAAATACTTGTATGGGAAAGAGTTCGTGATAGAGGACAGATCACCAACCACTCAATTCCTGCAGGAGGCAACAGCTGAAAAAACTGCAGGGTTTTCTGCGTTGGGCAATGGCACTGCAGCCCTACAAGACGGTACCGAGTTGCAGTAAATTCGTGGTCGACAGAATGTCGGAGCTGACTTATTTAGCGTGTAGTCTAGCAAGCTTTGCAAACTCAGAGGAAGCTCAGTCATTATCCGCGGGTGCATTGGTGATAATATGTGTTGATTCCAGTTATGTTGATTGGATAGGTTCATTCCCTGTTAGGCTATGTTCATATTTTTTTGGTGTGTGAGACTTGTTCATATTTTCTTTGTGAGGACTTGTTCATGTGAATGTAGTTATGCTTAGACATTCAGTCGCTATGTGTAGATGATGCATTATTGCCACTAAGTGGGGATGAGTATTCCTCAGTGAAGTGTCATGGGATCGTGATCATTTATATTGTGCTTTTATAAAAATTGTGAATGAGAAGATGTGGCAAATCGCAGGTAGGGGAATTGCATAGTGCGCCGCACGAGGTCGTTATAAAATGACGTTTGAAATAACGCAAGAGCGCACGTTCAATGATAACTCTTTGGAGTGGTATTCACTAATGATATATTTAATAATTATAAATCCGTATGGTTGTAAAGTATTTCCCAACCTTTGCGCGTGTATGCTGTGTGTCAGCAAATTCGGTTGTTGTCTTTTTTGTACGTTGTTTTGAGACAATGCGGGCATGGTCTTTTGCAAGGGGGAAATTGTCACGGACAAAAAAAAGAAACAACCAATCTTGGGGAGTGGCCAGCACCAAATTTGATTCGGACATAAGTCCAACTCTCAACACATTCTAAGCGCCACGTTAGACCGGGCCCATGGTTCGGATCCGGCCAATTAAGCTTAGTGGAGAGGTTTCACCGAGAGACGTCCGACCACCAGACTGACGAAGCCGTTTTTGACCGAACGCCTCGATGTTAGCGAGACGAGTCGCGAGCCGAGCTCAGGCTCATCTAGCCACTTTGGGGGACAACCATACCAGCGTCATTGTACTCAGAAGTCGTGGCGCCTACCCGATCAGCTAGCCACTTTAGATTGACCAGTGTCCACGACTTAAGTCACACGGCGCCAATTAAGTAGGAAAGGGCGGTAGGTAGTGTGTGTGTGGGGGAGTTTAAATCTGCTAATACAATTAAATGACCAATTGACCACCACAGAGAGTAAGGTGTATAGGCGTGACTGTCATGATTTGAAACATCCAATGGAATTAGAGGGGATAACTTCGGGTGTCGGGCGGGTAAAAATACTGACCAATGGACTCGCCTTCGGACAGATCGGAAACGAATAAGAAATGATGTGAGAGGGAGGGAGAGAACGGCAGAACGAGGGGGAGAACGAACAGAGAGAGAGGAGACGACGGAGAGAGGTCTGAGTGGAGCTCTGCAGGACGAGAAGGGCAGAGAGAGAGAGAGATGAGGGAGGAGGAGAAGAGAATGCAGTTCGTCGAGGATTACGCATGAGATAAGTCTTGCAGAGGAAGATACTGAGAGAGAATTGTGGAGGAGAGAGAGAGAGAGTTGCTAATTAATGAAGAGAAAAGAAAGAAAGAAAAAAAAAGAATAGAAAAGCAACCATGTTCCATTTGATAAGTAAGAGCAGACTAGAAGAGAGAGAGAGAGAGTGCAACAATGCGTTAATGCAGGGAGTAGAAAGGAGAACAGATCGATGTTGATAGTCTCTGTTCTAACCTAACCGGAGGGTTCGACTCATACTGGCAGCGTCACTTCGCCAAGCAGAACCACAGAACAACGCCACAGTCTCACTGACAGGCGCATTGACCAAACACCCGTGCCGGCAGTTTGTGTCGTGTTTGAAAGTGACAGTGAAAAGAAAAAAGAACAAGAAAAGAAAAGGACGTGATTCTTGAATAGTTAAGATCCACCTGGCAGGTAAAGTAGGAAATCTGTTTTTACCCGGGTTAGTTAAATGATGTTTTACATAAATGATTTGTGTGAAGTTCAGGAAAGGAGGAATGTATTTATTTCATTTGATTCCAATATGTCATTGATGTTTCTTTATATGATCTTGTGTTGTAAAGTATAGACTTTACAAGTGGTGATGTGACGAATGCATGATATATGAATGAGATCGTAAGCAAGCTGTGAGTGTGTTTTGGGCTGTTCGCTAAATAGTTCTTCCTCCACTGACATTACACCGAGGTTGACACTAGGTGTGTTTTACATAAATATTACCATTTTTCTGTGGAGCATAGATTGCATCTTTTGAAATATTGTTGTTTGATGTTGCTCTTTTTTTGATTTCAGGATATGTTGTGGTCTATTTTTTTTATCTTGAGTCTCCAAATGTATTTACTCAGCTCTGTTTGATTTTTGTATTTTTCATTTTTGATGGAATGTTTTGTGGTTTGCGTATCTGGTTTTTTTGAAAGTGTTTCTGTGATCCCTATAGATGTTTCTATTTCATTTTCAGAAGTACCGTTAGCTTGGTATACAATGTTGCTGTGAAGGCATTTGTGCTTAGGGGC
Source organism: Conus ventricosus (assembly GCA_018398815.1). NCBI lineage: Eukaryota > Metazoa > Mollusca > Gastropoda > Neogastropoda > Conidae > Conus > Conus ventricosus. The sequence goes on from CM031598.1 coordinate 84,632,336, forward strand.
ACTGTTCTTTTGTAGTGCGGTTGCAAGATTGTCCTTTCAGACCCTTCTCTTTTATGTTGCTTTTCATTATGTTAGATGATCATTATGTTTTTTAAGGTTAGGCATACATGAGTTATGATAGTTTGATGGTGTTTTTGTTGAATATTTTGGACATTTGTGTGTTCTTGAAAGATGTTGCCAACGTTTTTAAAGTATTCAGATTAGCGTTGCCCAAAAGAAATCCTGAGGGAGAGCGAGAGGTTCGAAACAAGCTTGTTGATTTTAATACTTCTTTTTAAAAACAAAATATTTCTTAACAGATGTTGCTCCCCAAGCGGGTTTGAGCACCTTAGATTTTTAAGAACCACTTTTTATATTTGTTATATATATATATATATATAATATATAATATATACTATATATATTATATATATATATATTATATATATAATATATATCTGTCATGGTTGTTAAAAAGGAAGGTGTAAAACTCGAGGTTAAAACCGCTACAATTGTGCGAGATCGAGCTTGCTGCGCTGTCATCAGGATGTTTTTGGTTTGCCCTCCGCCGATGTTATATAGCGTGGTGGGTTCCCGTTTGCGGATGTTTGCACGTGCGGGTTCGGCGCACGTGTTTTTGGGGGCGCTCTAAAACAATAATGTTCACAAAAACATTGAATACCAAGGCTACGGTAACATCAGGTAAATTGAAAAAAGAAAAATAATAGGGATCACTGAAAACCACTTCAAAACCAGATATGCAAACCACAAACAGTCATTCAAATAAAGAAAAATATAAAAACCAAACAGAAATGAGCAACATATATCTGGAAACTTAAGTATGCAAAAAACAGAAGATAAAATATATCTGGAAAAACTCATAAAAGAGCATCCCCATACGCAATGTTTCAAAAAAGGTGCAACCTTGTTTAACTGAAAATGGTTAAATAATATGCAAACCACACTTAGCAACTTTTTAAACACCAAAACAGAAAAGTACAACTGCAGGCATAAATGGAAAATCGTGTTACGTGGAACACACCCAAAACAAAAACCTAAAAGCCCCCAAAAACACGTGCAGCAAACCCGCACGTGCAAACAACCGCAAACGGGAACCACCACGCCTATATAACATCGCGGTGGGCAAACCAAAAACTTCCTGTTGTCAGCGCAGCAAGCTCGAACCAAATTGTAGTAGAGTTTTAACCACGCAGTTTTAACCTTACTTTTTAACATCATGTACAAATGTTGCTACCCCAAGGGGTTCGAGCTCTTTTTTAAATCATTTTAGGGCTCTTGGTTATATTCAATCTATATATATATATATATATATATCTATAATATTTATATATTTATTAATATATAATATATCTATATAATATATTATATATAGTTTTCTTTTGCTACGGTTGGAACTTATCTTCTGGATATATTCTGACAATAGAAAAGGTTTTAGATGAAATGGTAAAGTCAGAAAGTGAAATTCTCCTTGCCCCCAGGGGACTTCAAGTGGTTTATTTTGATATTAATCATTCTTCCGTTAAAGAAAAAAAAGTGACAATGATAAAATCTTGGTGTATCAGTTAAATTGTATATATAAACAATCCATGCCCCTGATTTATCTCGAAAGTTGACACGAACCGATCTGCTGGACAACCAGAAGGCAAGGGCTGCTTTCATTATTACTTCTTATATTGGGAAAGTTCTTTTTATGTTGGAAAATAGAATATCTATTTCCCACGGTAGAATCACTGCTATCTCTTATGGCTCTGTATTATTTACTTATTCCGCTAAAAGATAGATTTCAAATTCTCTTCTGTGCTGATTCACGGTCAGTTTCAGATGTTCTAGCAAATCAAACCCAAAGTCAACAGCATTTTATGTTTTTAAAATCAAGTGTTTAATTGCGCTTCCTACTTTTGAGAGGGTAGCTGGATGCCCTCGCATTGGGAATTCATTGTAAAGTAAGAGTTGGAAAAGACTGACTAAAACGTGAGCGAAACGTGCTGCAATGCTGTATTTCAAATATTCCTCTGCCTCTTATGGGGGGATGGGATTAGGGGGGGGGATTATTTCACATTGTGTGTGGATGCACTTCCAGAAAGAAGCTGGAGGATCTGGTTCCTTTTGGTCATCCTACATCATCGATCAGCCCTACGGAGTATAGTATTTCAAGGTACTCGTGATGGCTTGTATCACGCTGGTTCAATGACCTCTTTGATTTACTGACTTACACTAATGCTTTTAAAACATAATTTACCACAGACGTTAAATTGTATTTGTGTGTGAGAGATATCAAATTTGCATAGACTTTTCAAATGTAAAAGCAAAAGTATTTTGTCTGCCTGATCTGAATCTTCTCGGATGAATTTTATATAATTTCTCACTAACGTGTGACATTGATTAGTATCTGACTTCGAATTTAAAGTTACCTGTGAAAGAATGGCAGGTGTTGTTTCTTTGTATTTGATGTTACTTGGTGTTTGTGTGTTTGTTTAGGTTGTTTTGTTTTCAATTTGATTCTATGTTCACTGTTTTTAATTGTTCTTTTTTTTTCTATGATCACACATGATCAGACACTAGATTGAGACTGCTTGGCCGTACTAATCTCTCTCTCTCTCTCTGTCTGTCTCTTTCTCTTTCTCTCTCTCATCTCTCTCTCTCTCTCTACTTAACCTTTTATTCTTCACCTGTTCTGAGTTACAGAGCTACAGCGGAGAGAGGGAAGGAGATGTAGGGCGATGGAAGATCAGAAAGTGAACTGGACAGGACATCAGGGTGTGGAGAGGGTAGCAGGGGCAGGGTGCGGTCTGAATAACGACGGGTCAAAACTCTTTGGACTGGCCAAAAAAAAAAAAAAAAATCCCACCCGCGATTAAGCGGGCCTGTGCTGTGCGTGAATCGCCACTCCAAATAAAAATTTTTTATTGTGAGAAGAATTTAATGCCTCTTACTTCCCCTATGGATGGCCGCTGACCCTGGCGTCCTTATGGAGACCTGAGCCAACGGGAGTCCGGGCATCGATTAATCGATGGCTCACGTAATCTGTCCTGCTGATTCCAAAGCTCAGGCCTGTGCCCGTCGGTCGCTGTCCGGGGTTGTCTCGCGGGCGTCTGAAGGCTGTGATTTGATTTTCTTTACTCTCTCTCTCTCTCTCCTCTCTCTCTCTCTTCTTCTCCTCTCTCTCTCTCTCTCTTCTCTCTCTCTCTCTCTCTACGGTATGCACACACGCACATTATACGCACATTCACTCTTGTAGCATTTGATCGCAGCTATATCCATACCCAATAACTCAGAACTTTACTGAGCCATTCGCTGCACTTGTAGTGTCAAAATAAATTAATAAGAACAAAAGTAAGTGCTATTGAGGTCATCCAACCTTTTTCTGATGCAGATTAAAGATGAGTTTGGCCCTTCTTGCCGGTGTCTGTGCCTGCACTAGCAATGCTTAAACATGTAGAGAAAAAATTCCCAAATCGTTATGACATTGACATCAGGTATTCATCTTTCCCTTACATTTACATAACACCTTTACAAAATTTACTTTGATAATACTTTCAGACATATTACTTTTAACTGTAGCGTCGTGGTGCACTGTTTAATGTGTTTGCAGAACAATAAACAGTTTCGGATATTTATAAACAACATCATAGCTAACAAAAGAATAAGCAATTTCAAAGGCGTAAAGAGGAAGTAAAGCCCCGTGTCTTCCATTGTTGTTACTTCAACCGCTGACTCATTTATAATAAAGGAAAACAAAATTGGAACTGCAAGCATCTCCCTGTTTACTCCGGGTGTTAATTGATATGATTTGCAACCCGAGCTCTTACATACATTATACATAACTTCTAATACATCTATAAAAATTTACCTGGAATACCAATTTTAGCAGAAATGGCCAAAGAGGATTTGGTTCGATCGAATCAAAGGATTTTTAAAAGTGTGTAAAGGCAACATAGAATTTGCGATTATAAGAAAATTTGTTTCTGTGTAGCGCTGGATAAGGTAAACGGTAGGGTTCACAGAGAATACCCGCTTTCAATTCCAGGTTGTGTCAACTGTAATGTTATTGTCTCCAATCATTCTTTGTAACCTGTTATTGATTATTGTTCGAAAATAATTCACTTACTTATGTCACTGAGAAAAAAAGGTCTCTGTAGTTATTGGAATTATTTATGTTGCTTTCTTGAAAATTGGGGGAAAATGCCTGATTCACACAGTTTGTTGGGTGAACCCCCATTGTCGAACATTTTACAACACAATTTCAAAATGAAAGATGCTGTGTAATAAGAAGAGTTTTTAAACAAATTCATCCGATGATACCATCAGTCCGACAACAGTCTTCCGATTTTTTTTAATTAAGTTATTGCGGGTACTGCTTCTTTAGAAATAGGTTTATTGGGATGAGAGAGTGAGTGAGAGAGAGAGAGAGATGAGGAGAGGAAGTTTGAGAGAGAGAGAGAGAGTAGGAGAGAGAGAAGAGAGAGAGAGAGATTGACAAGGTGAACCTGTTAACTGAAAATGGTTAATACTATGCAAACACATTAGCACTTAAACACCAAAACAGAAAGAAACAACTGCAGCATAAATGGAATCGTGTTAGTGAAACCCCAAAACAAAAACTAAAAGCCCCCAAAAACACGTGCAGCAACCCGCACGTGCAAACAACCGCAAACGGGAACCCACACGCTATATAACATCGGCGGTGGGCAAACCAAAAACATCCTGATGACAGCGCAGCAAGCTCGAAACAAATTTGTAGAGTTTTAACCTCGAGTTTTAACCTTCCTTTTTAACATCATTGACAAATGTTGCTCCCCAAGGGGTCGAGCATTTTTAAATCATTTTAGGCTACTTTGGTTATATTCATCTATATATTATATATATATATATATATATATTATATATATATATATATATATATTATATATATATATATATATTGTTTTCTTTGCTACGGTTGGAACTTATACTTCTGATATATTCGACAATAGAAAAGGTTTTAGAGGAAATGGTAAAGTCAGAAAGTGAAATCTCCCTTGCCCACCATGGGGACTTCAAGTGGCTAATTTTGATATTAATCATTCTTCCTTAAAAGAAAAAAAGTGACAATGATAAAATCCTTGGTGCATCAGTAAAATGATCATATAAACAATCAATGCCCTGATTATTCGAAAGTTGACACGAACCGATCTGTTGGACAACCAGAAGGCAAGGGCTGCTTTCATTATTACTTCTTTAAAATTGGAAAGTTCTTTTTATGTTGGAAAATAGATATCTATTTCCACGGTAGAACTCACTGCTATTCTTATGGCTCTGTATTATTTACTTTTTTCCCCGCTAAAGATAGATTTCAAATTCTCTTCTGTGCTGATTCAAGGTCAGTTTCAGATGTTCTAAGCAAATAAAACCCCCAACAGTCAAACAGCATTTTATCGTTAAAATCAAGTGTTTAATGCGCTTCCTACTTTTGAGAGGTAGCTGGATGCCCTCGCATTGTGAATTCATTGTAAAGTAAGAGTTGAAAAGACTGACTAAAACGTGGAGCGAAACGTGCTGACAATGCATGTATTTCAAATATTCCTCTGCCTCTTCTGGGGGGATATAGATTATTACACAATGTGTGTTGGAAGCACTTCAGAAAGAAGCTGGAGGATTCTGGGTCCTTTTTGTCCATCCTACAACATCAGCCACTACGGTGTAATATTATTTCAAGTACTCGTGATGGCTTGTATCACGCATGGTCAATGACCTCTTTTATTTACAGACTTACACTTAATGCTTTTAAACAAAATTTACCACAGACGTAAATTGTATTTGTGGTGAAGAGATATCAAATTTGCATATACTTTTCAAATGTAAACAGCTGAAAAGTATTTTGTCTGCCTGATCTGAATCTTCCTCGGATGAAATTTTAAATAATTCCTCACTAACGTGTGACATTGAATTAGTACTGACTTCGAATTTAAGTTACCTGTGAAGAATGGCAGGTGTTGTATCTTTGTATTTGATGTTACTTGGGTTTGTGTGTTTGTTTAGTTGTTTTGTTTTCAATTTGATTCTATGTTCACTGTTTTTAATTGTTCTTTTTTTTTCTATGATCACACATGAACAGACACTAGATTGAAGACTGCTTGCCATACTAACTCTCTCTCTCTCTCTGTCTGTCTCTTTCTCTCTCTCTCTCTCTCTCTCTCTCTCTCTCTACTTAACCTTTTATTCTTCCACCTGTCTCTGAGTTACAGAGAATGGGAGAGAGGGAAGGAGATGTAGGGCGATGGAAGATCAGAAAGTGGAACTGGACAGGACATCAGGGGTGAGGAGGGTAGCAGGCGCAGGGTGCGGTCTGAATAACGACGGGTCAAAACCTTTGGACTGGCAAAAAAAAAAAAAAAAAAAATCCCACCACGCGATTAAGCGGGCCTGTGCACGTGCGTGAATCGGCCCTCCAATATTGTGAGAAGAATTTCATGCCTCTTACTTCCCCATGGATGGCCGCTGACCCTGGCGTCTATGGAGACCTGAGGCCAACGGTGGGAGTCGGCATCGATTAATCGATGGCTCCGTATCCTGTCCTGCCTGATTCAAAGCTACAGGCCCGCTGCCCGTCGGTCACTGTACGGGGTTGTCTCCGCGGCGTCTGAAGGCTGTGATTGATTTTCTTTACTCTCTCTCTCTCTCTCTCTCTCTCTCTCTCTCTCTCTCCTCTCTCTCTCTCTCTCTCTCTCTCTCTCTCTCTCTTACGTATGCACACACGCACATATACGCACATTCACTCTTGTCGCATTTGATCGCAGCTATATCCATACCCAATAACTCAGAACTATACTGAGCCATTCGCTGCACTTGAGTGTCAAATAACTTAATAAATAACAAAAGTAAGTGCTATTGAGGTCATCCAACCTTTTCATGATGCAGATTAAAGTGAGTTTGGCCCTACTTGCCCCGGGCTGTGCATGCACTAGCAATGCTTAAACATGTAGAGAAGAAAATTCCCAAATCGTTATGAACATTGACATCAGGTATTCATCTTTCCCTTACATTTACATAACCACCTTTACAAAATACTATGAAAATACTTTCAGACATATTAACTTTTAACTGTAGCGTCGTGGCTGCACTGTTTTTAATTGTGTTTGCAGAACAATAAAAAGTTTCGGATATTAAAACAACACATAGCTAACAAAAGAATAAGCAATTCAAAGGCGTCAAGAGGAAGTAAAGCCCCGTGTCTTCCATTGTTGTTAACTTCAACCGCTGACTCATTTATAAATAAAGAAAACAAAATAGGACTGCAAGCATCTCCCTGTTTTACTCCGGTTGTATAATTGATATGATTTGTCAACCCGAGCTCTTACTACATTATACATAAATTCTAATACATCTAAAAAATTTACCTGGAATACCAATTTTAGCAGAAATGGCCAAAGAGGATTTTGGTCGATCGAATCAAAGGATTTTTCAAAGTGTGTAAAGGCAACATAGAATTTGCGATTATAAGAAAATTGTTTCTGTGCAAGCGCTGATAAGGTAAACGTAGGGTTCACAGCAGAATACCCGCTTTCAAATCCAGGTTGTTTGTCACCTGTAATGTTATTGTCTCCAATCCATTCTTGTAACCTGTTATTGATTATTGTTCGAAATAATTCACTACTTATGTCACTGAGAAAAAAAATGTCTCTGTAGTTATTGGAATTATTTATGTTGCCTTTCTTGAAAATTGGGAAAATGCCTGATTCACACCAGTTTGTTGGGTGCACACCATTGTCGAACATTTTACAACACAATTTCAAAAAGAAAGATGCTACGTGTTAAGAAGAGTTTTTAAACAATTCACCGATGATACCATCAGGTCCGACAGTCTTCCGATTTTTTGTAATTAAGTTATTGCGGGTACTGCTTCTTTAGAAATAGGTTTATTGGAGAGAGAGAGAGAGAGAGAGAGAGAGAGAGAGAGAGAGAGAGAGAGAGAGAGAGAGAGAGAGAGAGAGAGAGAGAGAGAGATTGGGACTGGGTGGATGAAAGGGGAAGCAGTCACACAAAACGCAGTGCAGAAGCGACGCGGGTAGCTTTTAATTCATTTTAAAGTGAACTGACGCCAAAAAAAAAAAAAAAAATCTCAAGGCCAGACTTGTTTTAGCTGCTGTACGTTAAACAGTAAACAAGTAGGGTACGTCTTGCTCCCGTAAGAAAACCTAACACAGAGTAACTCTTATTTAAGACTGGAAAAGCCTTTAAAACTTGAATAAAGTCAGACAAATACAAAGACGAACAATCTAATAGTGGGGGAAAACAAGCGCAGACCGCGCCAACAACTCAACTGTTCCCTCCCACCCTTAAGTCCAAATCTTTGCCAAGTCATTACTATGAGAACAGTTGAGTTGTTGGATTGCGCTTGTTTTTCCCCTACTATTAGATTGTTCGTCTTTGTATTTGTCTGACTTTATTCAAGTTTTAAAGGCTGTGCCAGTCTTGATTAAGAGTTACTCTGTGTTAGGTTTCCTTATGGGAGCAAGATGTACCCTACTTGTTTACTGTTTCTTGCTTACTGTTCCCTGCCTCACTTCATCTCAATGCTGTACGTTAATTATGTTATTAATAAAGTTAATGTTATTGTTGCGCTCGTCAGTCGGGTAGTGCATTTTGAACTCTTCTATGTGCAGTGGTGGCTCTCCGAGTTGTCTCAGACTAAAGTGCATCAATCAGTCAACATTGATTACGACAGCAAGGACCCATACCTGCACAATTGAGCTGGGATAGGAGGGGCGAATTGGGGGATGGGTGTTGAGGATGGGAACGGGGAGAGGGACTGAGGGAAAGACGGCGGGGACATGCGCAAAACCGTTGGTAAACAACACCGCTTTAAGTGGGCACCAATCAAGAGGGAGTTTACAGTGTCTAGCAAATCTCTCTCTCTCTCTCTCTCTCTCTCTCTCTCTCTCTCTCTCTCTCTCTCTCTCTCTCTCTCTCTCTCTCTCTCTTCATATGTATGAAATAAACAAGAAAGACATTTAGAAAAAAAGGAGGGAATGCTTAAAACAAATCAGTCTCTAAATCAATTTGCTTCCTGTTTATAATTCCCTTCATCACGATGGATTTGTAGTTTATATACTAGAGGTCAAAAAGGGAAAAAAAAAATCTTTTCTAAATATGCACAGCTTGCTTTTTTTCCCTTTATTTCTCTCCATAAATGCACCATGAATGAACGCGTGTACTGATTAGTAGAAAATTTTCGCGGTTCGTTCTCTCTAATAGTGGGCTTGACTACTCCAGTGTTTAAAGACCTACCTCATCTCTCTCTCTCTCTCTCTCTCTCTCTCTCTCTCTCTCTCTCTCTCTCTCTGCCCGTACTTTTCAAACAGCTAGCAGGAAGCTGACCAATGCCGAAAGGAAATAAATATTTTTGCAAGTCTAAGAGCTCACCTGTAGCAAGACCCATTTGTGGAGGGAGAAAAAAAGAAAATTTTTTTTTTTTTTTTTTGGGGGGGGGGGGGGGGGGCCGAGGGGGAACCCCCAACCATCCAACCCGTCGGTTACTCAACTGTCTTTTCAGTTGTTAGACAGCCAGGTCAATGGCTACTACACAGCGTATTAGATTCACCTCACTTCTTCAAGGTCTTTGTTCTGGCACTAACCTTTTGTCAGTTGTCTCTCCGCTGCCGGCTACAGGCTGCGACGGTGTCCGACCGGGCGAAAAATTGCCGTTACATCAGCTGGACATGCGCCCATCTCTTTAATGGCTTGGGGATGGGGGGGGGGGGGGGGGGGGGGGGGGGGGGGGCAAGGAGGGAAGTGAGGCGGAGATGTCGGCTTGCCAGCACTGCATCGATCCCGTCTCTTTCTTTTCCTGTCTCCCCCCCCATCTCCCCCACCCCCCATCCTCACCCACTACCCCTTCCTGTCCATCTCACCGGAAGTCGGAGAGTGCTTACGCCCACTACCGGCTCCCTAGCCCCTGTCTCGTCGGCCGTTTGTTGTTCAGAAAACTTTTTAGCTGTGGTGTATTGCATGAACTATGTGGTTCCATACCCATTCTTCTACAGCTTGTTAATTTTTTTTTTCTGTCTCATTTTTTTCCTGCTACCTCAGTGGCATTGCATCCACGCCGCTTTTTTCCCGGGCTCCCCATCCATTCACATCCACGGCCTGGCTTGTCCGGCTACATTTCCCGCCCACTACAGATCCGCGGGGAGCAGTCGATCCCCAAATCGTCATGAGGCAACCCACCAGAGGAACACTGCAACTGCTGCCGAGTCACTTCGGTGGTGTTCAGTAGTGATGTTCGACATACGCAGGACACCACCACTTCCGACGACAATTTTTTCTGAGTAGCGTAGACATCGTGAGTGCCTCTCTCTCTCTCTCTCTCTCTTCCCCTCTCTCTCTCTCTCTCTCCCCTCTCTCCCCTCTCCCTCTCTCTCTCTCTCTCTTCTTATGTATGAAAAAAACAAGAAAGACATTTAGAAAAAAGGGAGGGAATGCTTAAAAACAAATCAGTCTCTAAATCAATTTGCTTCCTGTTTATAATTCCCTTCATGACGTGGATTTTGTAGTTTATATACTAGAGGTCAAAAAGGGAAAAAAAAAAAATTTTTCTAAATATGCACAGCTTGCTTTTTCCCTTTTATTTCTCTCCATAAATGCACCAGAATGAACGCGTTTTAAATGATTAGTAGAAAATTTTCGCGGTTCATTCTCTCTAATAGTGGGCTTGGGCTACTTTAGTGTTTAAAGACCTACCTCCTCTCTCTCTCTTCTCTTTTCTCTCTCTCCCCTCTCTCTCTCTTCCTCTCCTCTCTCTCTCTCTCTCTTTTTCTTCTCTCTCTCTCTCTTGCCCGTACTTTTCAAACAGCTAGCAGGAAGCTGACCAATGCCGAAAGGAAATAAATATTTTTGCAATCTAAGAGCTCACCTGTAGCAAGACCCATTTGTGGAGGGAGGAAAAAAGGAAAAAAATTTTTTTGGGGGGGGGGGGCGGGGAGGCCGAGGGGGAAACCCCCAACCATCCAATTTCCGTCGGTTACTCAACTGTCTTTTCAGTTTTTAGACAGCCAGGTCAGTGGCTACTACAAAGCGTATTAGCTTCACCTCACTTTTTCAAGGTCTTTGTTCTGGCACTAACCTTTTGTCAGTTGTCGCTCCGCTGCCCGGCTACAGGCTGCGACGGTGTCCGACCGGGCGAAAAATTGCCGTTACATCAGCTGGACATGCCCCCCATCTCTTTAATGGCTTGGGGTGGGGGGGGGGGTTGGGGGGGGGGCAAGGAGGGAAGTGAGGCGGAGTGTCGGCTTGTCAGCACGCATCGATCCCGTCTTTCCCTTTTATTCCTGTCTCCCCCACCCCCCCCACCTCCCCACCCCCCATCCTCACCCCACTACCCCTTCCCTGTCCATCTCACCGGAAGTCGGAGAGTGCTTACGTCACTACCGGTCCCTAGTCCCTGTCTCGTCGGGCCCTTTGTTGTTCAGAAAACTTTTTAGCTGTGGTGTAATTGCAATGAACAGGTATGTGGTTCCATACCCATTCTTCTACAGCTTGTTAATGTTTTTTTTCTGTCTCATTTTTCCTGCACCCAGTGGCATTGCATTTCCCCGCCCCTCTTTCCGGCTCCCCTCATCACTCCACGGCCTGCTGTCCGGCCCCCACAGTTCCTCACCTAAAAAGAATCCCGGAGCATCC
>CM031598.1:84645216-84655216 GCA_018398815.1 Conus ventricosus
CGTTTATAACGTTTGAATCTTTCTCTTTTCCCCCCACCATCCTTCTCTCTCTCTCCTCTCTCTCCCTCTCTCTCTCTCTCTCTCTCTCTCTCTCTCTCTCTCTCTCTCTCTCTCTCTCCCTCTCAGTCTCTGTCTCTCTCTCTCAGTCCTCTCTCTCCTCTCTCTCTCCTCTCTCTCTCTCTCTCTCTCTCTCTCTCTCTCTCTCTCTCTCTCTCTCTCTTGTTAAAGGTCTGTTCCGGAAGAAACCATACGTGCTTGATTATTGCCACTGATGTTGTAAACATGTTTGTTTTTGTTGTTGTTTGTTTGGTTTTTCTTTTTTGGTTCTAGCGGTTCATGTTACTTTGTTGTTGTTGTGTGTGTGCTTAGTGTGTGTTTCTGTTACGATTTATGTCACATGTGTTATGTTGACTACACCCCCTCCCTCCCCTCCCCCCCCCCCCCTTCCCCCGTCCCCGCTAATGGGGCGATGGCCCAATTATAGAAGGGTCTTCATTTCGTCTCTCTGTCTCTCTGTCTTTGTCTCTCTGTCTCTGTCTGTCTGTCTGTCTGTTTGTCTGTCTATCTCTCTGTCTGTCTGTCTGTCTGTCTGTCTGTCTGTCCTCTCTCTCTCTCTCTCTCCTCTCTCCTCCCTCTCTCTCTCTCTCTCTCTCTCTCTCTCTCTCTCTGCGTAAGGATCCGCCTGACACACGTAGAATGGCGTGGATCGTAGTAGATATGTCACGCCTTGGTTATGAAGGCGTGGATCGTAGTAGATATGTCACGCCTTGTTATGAAGCAGATGGAGGTAGTCTAGAGATGTCATGCCTTGTTCCTCCAAAGAGTCCCACACAGTTGATAATGATGAAAGGGCCACCATCAACACAGTAGGAGGACAGCCCCCTCCTCCCCCACCCCCCCCCCCTCCCCGCACCTCTCCTCACCCCACCCCACCCAACTCCCCACCCCCTTTTCTCTCCCCCCCCCCTCACCTCCCTCCTCCTCCCCTCCCCCCCCGGCCATGCCAACCTTCTTCTTGTTGCATTTTTTGGAATTGTTCCTTAACCCCAGTGCTACAACCTGCACCCTGACCCCCATGCATCTGCGCAAGGCCAAGCTGATGTTCTTCTACACTCGCTACCCCAACTCGGGCATCCTGAAGATCTACTTCCCTGACGTGTCCTTCAACAAGAACAACACGGCCCAGCTCGTCAAGTGGTCTCCCAACTTCAGTCAGATCGATCACCTCTCTTTTGGTTGTTTTTGTGTGTTGTTGTTGTTGTCAAGATCGACTGCAGTGTGTGTGTGTGTGTGTGTGGGTGTGTTTGGAGGGGGGGTGTAATGTGAGTGGGGGAAGGGGTGTAGTGTGTGTGTGTTGTGTTGTGTTTGTGTGTGTAGTGTGTAGCGTGTGTGTTGTGTGTGTGTGTGTGTGTTTTGTGTGTGTGTGTTGTGTTGTGTGTGTGTGTGGTGTGTGTGTGTTTTGTGTGTGGGGTGTGTGTAGTGTTGTTTTGTGTGTGTGTGGTGTGTTGTGTTGTGTTGTGTTGTGTTGTGTTGGTTGTGGTGGGGTGTGTGGTGTGTGTGTGGTGTGTGTGTGTGTGTGTGTGTGTTTGTGGTGTTTGTGTGTATACGTGTGTGTGTTGTGTGCGTGTGAGTGTGTGCGCGCGCGCGAGCGTTTGTGGTGTGTGCGCGCGGCATGTGTGTGCGTGTGTGTATATGTGCATGCGTGCGCGGTGTTCACACACCACATCTCTCTCTCTCCTCTCTCTCCTCCTCTCTCTCTCTCTCCCTCTCTCTTCTCTCTCTCTCTCTCTCCTCCCTCCCCCTCTCTCACCCTCCCCCTCTCTCTCCCTCCCCCTCTCTCTCTCTAACTTCCCTCCCTCCCTTCCCACCCCCTCTCTCTTTTCCCTCCATCTCCCTCCGCACTCTCTATCGTTCTCCTTTCCTCTCTCTGCGCCCCCCCCCCCCCCCCCCTCTCTCTCTCTCTCTCTTCGTTGTATAGTGTAACTTATACACTTTTGTTCTTTCAAAATGAAGCATGGGTAAAACCCATGGGCGTTGGGTCATAACCATGGGAGAGAATGCAGTGAACGAAATGTGAAAAAAGAAGGAGAACGCACATGACGAAGGCACAGTTGTTGCCAGATGGAAGGGAGACGACTCCAAGCTGCTTCCTTTCCGAACAGACGACAGATGGTGTGCCAGATCTCTCGCATTCGGCTACTCTCGGAATTTTAGAACATAAGTCACCGCGCCCTTCTTTTCATTTCATTTTTTTTTTTTTCGGTTTTATCTCATCAGCTCGAGATAATAATAATATTAATAATGATAATGATAATAATGAAGAATTGTCTGGGACCAACAGAATGAGAAGGAGAACTAAGAACAAGAGAGTGCAAGTCCAGCAGTAGAAGATTTCAATTTCTTCAAAAACGAATCAATAAATGAATAAATAAACAAATGAATAAGCTTCAAAAAGGATATGATAAGCTATAGCTCCGAGGAAAAAAAAAATCATTTACTTTCTATTCATCAAACTGCAAATAAATTTTACCAAACTGCAAATAAATTTATAAATGCTATCATAAACTGCATCTATTAGAGATGACTGGCTTAGGAAAATAGAAAAACAAATGTTACATAGACATTCTTCGTGCATCTACATGCGTGTATGCATGTAGTTATAGGCCTATGCTATTTTTCCTGTTTGTGGTTTATTCGTTATGTTACTGTTTTCTGTCTTATTCGTTGAGACTGTGTAGGGCGTTGAGTTATCGATTCACGCTCCGTTACTTGTATCTACTATCTCTTCTTCATTTTGTTTCTCAGTTTGCATTCACAGAAACTAAAGAAAATGTTTTATACATGTACATCAGCTAAAAAAAAGAAAGAAAAAAAAAAAGAAACTGAGATGGGAAAGATATGTTGGGAAACAAATATAATGCTTTGAGTTTAACATGTCAGATGGGCCGGCCAATGTTCATTTTAAAGAAGAAGAAGCCAGCTGCACATTGATTGCTACACGCACGCGCACACACACACACACACACACCCACACACACACACACACACACACACACAACGACAATTTGCGCGCGCCAACCATACACGCACAGAGGAAAAGCCTAAATTAGAGACATATGCTCTGCTGATTGATCTGATTAAGTGACATAGACTGTTAAACATATTTAATGTATCATCAATATATTATATCATGCTGCAGATGCCCTAATATATATGTTGGAAACTCTCCGCGCACTGTCTTCTTTCTGCGCATAGCAAGCCTCCTGTTGAATGAATAAAATCGTGGGGGGGGGGGGTGGGGGGGTTACAATGCTTTCATGATCATTATTATTTTTTGTACTATTCACACAAGATTGTTCTTGGGGGAGAAGGGACGAGGATAGGGGGAAGGTCGTCATGTCTCGTCCCTTTTTGTTTCATATATTCACTGGAGAAAGCTGTCACACACACGCAACGTACATACGCGCGCGTTATGTAAGGGCTCCACTATGTATACAAACGCACACACAGAGGGGGGGTTCCCAAGGGTACACACACACACACACACACACACACACCAACACACACACACCACACACACACACACACAAACATCATACACACACACAACACACACACACACACACACACACACACACACACACACACTCACACTCACACACACATACTATCACACACCTCACACACTCAAAGTGTTACGGATCACATCGAAGACAATGGATAGCAACTGGGCCACCATCCATCATTCGTTTGTATATACAAAAAAGAATCTAATGGTGTGGTCAGGAAAGAGAGGGAGGGAGGATGGGACACCACAAAACAGCAGAATAAAGAAAAGGAGGATAGGACGGAATAGGCAATTGTGGAGGGGGTGGGGGGAACCACAAGAAACATCGTAGGGTGAGAGACAAGAAGGAGGGGGGTGGGGGAGAGAGAGAAGCGAAGAGGGGAAGAGAAACGTTATCATTAGAATATTAATTTGTATTATATGGGGGGCACTGGGGGGGTACCAGAACCTCGGCAGGCCACAGACGGCAGGAGCCAGCATAGCTTTGGTTAATTATATTACTTTATAAGAGCGCCCTATGCTAGGCTAGAAGACCAAGCCTCTAAGCGCTTTAACATTCCCACACTTCGTTACACAACGGGCTGCCATACCTGGGTAGTGCCGACTGAATGAGCTGCAGCTGCGCAGCATTCAGTCTTTCCCGTGTCCCATCCATCAACATCGTTCGAATATCGTCACTATCAATTTTTCCGTACTCTTACTTCCATTCACTCTTTCATTTTCTCACACAGAAATATTAGGTATGGAGATCAGGTATTAATCATAGAGTTATAAAAACAAAAACAAACAAAACAAGCAACAACAGTTTTGAACTAGTTTTCTGCATTTTTGAAAATTCTTGACTTCCCCAATCCCATCCCATCCACTTCCCATTTTAACCCCTAAATTTCATTTTCGGATTTTGGAACTTGCTTACAAATATATACACGTGTAGAAGTTACTGGTTACGCTGTTTACACCACTTCCATTTTGATTCGGGGAAAACCGCCCCTCACCCCCCCACCCCCCCTCAAAAGATAGGCGCCACCACGCACCACCACCACCACCCATAAAAACCCACTACATCCGCTTCTCGCCCCGTCCCAACGTCCGTTCCCCCCCCCCCCCTTCTCCTCCACTTCCCGCGCTCTCCCTACCCACCCACCCACACCGCCCACCTCTCCATCATGCCAGGCTACCTTCTTCTCTCTTCGTCCTTTTCCCTCGCCTTGTGTGCTGATGAAAATGAGAATCATGTATATAATATGAGAGAGAAAGAGAGAGAGAGAGAGAGAAGAGAGAGAGAGACAGGAGAGAGAGAGAGAGAGAAGAGAGAGAGAGAAGAAAGATAGAGGGCCGAGCGGCGCTGACCATCCCCATTATCTTGTCTCTCTCTCTCTCTCGCTCTCTCTCTCTCCTCTCTCTCTCTCTCTCTCTCTCTCTCCCTCCTTCCTCTCTCTCTCTCTCTCATCATCTCTCTCCGGCTCTCTCTACTCTCTCATCCCTTCTCTCGATCCATTCTCTGTCATCTATCTGTCTGTCTGCTGTCTCTCGCTCTCTCTCTCTCTCTACTCCTCTCTCGCTCTCTCTCTCTCTCGCACCTCGTCCTCCGCCAGCTCTGGTCATCCCATCCCTCCATCCTCCGCGCCCCCTTCCACCCCCTCCAACCCCCTCTTCCTCCCCCTCCACCTGCCTCCCTCCCCTCCCCTCCACCCACCCCCATCCTCTTTCCCCTCCCCGGGCCCTCACCCCCCCACACACACACACACACACACACACACACACACATCAGCACACACACTGGTTTCTTTGTGTTTTCCGCCCGACACTGATGGCCTACGATGGTGTGGGGTGTGGCGCAAGTCCCCATCCCTGTCACGCGTCCATTCCCGCGGAAACACACTGAGCAAAGTAGAGCCCCCCTGACGGTGCCAGAAACTGTGCCACCACACTGTGTCCGTGTGTCTGGTCCTCCTATGTCCGCCTCAGTCCGGTTCGTCGGTCCGTCGTTCGTCCCGTGTGTGTGTGTGTGTGTGTGTGTTGTGGGGTGTGGTGGGGGTTGGAAGAGAGAAGAGAGAGAAAACATAAAGAAGGGAGAAGAAGAAAAGAGAGGGGGAGGAGAAAGAGAGACACAAAAGAGATAGTGTGTGTGTGTGTGTGGTGTGGTGTGTGTGTGTGCGCCGCTGGCCGCGTCGGTGTGAGTGTGTGGGTTGTGGGTGTGGGGGGTTGTGGGGTGTAGGAGGGGGGAGGGTGTGCGCCGCGCTGCGTAGGAAAAGAACCACCTGGCTGTACTAATGTTTCGGAGCAAGGGAGAACAAGATAGATGAAATCCTGTCCTTTTTATGCGTACACATTAGGCAGTGTACTTACTTCGGGAGAAAAAAAGACACAAACAACAAACTGCGATATCGAGCGTCGCTTCGTTCTTTCTTTCTTTCTTTTTTTTGTTATACCCCCCCCCCTCCCTCCCCCCCACCCCCCCCCCCCCTCCCCCTTCCCCAGTCTCTGTTGATACAGATAACCACTAGCTATTTATCGACATTGACGACCAGCGATGAATTAGATACGAAGTCGACAATGAGAGTGCAAATGTATAATTACCCCCCCCCCCTCCCCCAGCCCCCCCCCCCCCTCCACGCCCTCCCTCTCCTTCATATGGCCTCCAGGTTTGCCGGCCATTGAAATATAATGAGAGAGGTTGCAGACACCCGCCTCGACGTCAATCAGTAAGCAGGAGAGGCACGCCCGGAGTGTGGGGTGGGGTGGTTGGGGTGGGGAGGGTAGGGAAGGGGGAGTGTGGGGGGAGTGGGGGTGGGGGGCAGGGTCAGGCACCACTTGTCCCCCGCCGGCACGCCGTAGACAAGTCCGCGCGCTCTTTGATAAAGGCCGACCATGAAAGTGCAGAGGAGGAGAGGACTTTTTTTCTTTTCTTTTTTTTGTGTTTGGGGGTTTTGGGTTATCAGAGCCTTGGTAGGATCCGTTGGTGGTGGGGGGTGTTGTGTGTGTGTGGTGTGCTTGCGTGCGGTTGTGGTGGGTGTGTGTTGGGTGGTGATGTGTGTGTTGTGTGTGTGTGTGTGTGTGAATTGTGTGTGTGTGTGTGTGTTGTTGAATTGTGTGTGGGTGTGTGTGTGTGCCGTGGTGTGGTGGTGGGGGAATGGGGGGTGTGTGGGGTGATGGTGTTGTGAGCAAAACGTAGCCATCACACGGCGCGCTGTCTTCAATATTCATGTCGCCCCCAAACGGAGAGAAAGAAGAGAGAGAGAGAGAGAGAGAGAGAGAGAGAGAGTCCGCCGCTATATGACAGGGAAGCCACGCATTTGTCTCTCTCTCTCTCTCCTTACCGAAATCCAATAGAGGACGAATTGTTTGACTCCATTAAGGCAAATGGACGTGGATCGAAAATTCATTTCCACGTTTGCCCCTGCCCCGGGACTTATCAGCGCCCCGCCGCCCAATATTTGTCCGGAGACACGGAGAATAAGCTATCGGGAGCTGGAAGGGTGAAATTCCCCTTGGCAGACACCATCCGGCGACGGCGAGCTCATTTCCAATCTTTTTCCTTCTCGTTGTTTTATTTTTATTCGGTGCCCGCCCACCCCCCACCCCGACTCCTTTCCCCCCCACCCCCCACCCCCTCCTTCCTTTCATCCAAGTCATGTCGCGGCCATGTCAAGGCCCTCTTCAGGTCCTAATGGGCATTTAAATTTCATATTCTCATATTATTTTAATGCGTTTCGCCAAGAGGGTTTGCTGCAAGGACTGGAAGAGCGGCGACTCGTTGTATTTTTTACTGTGAGGGAGGAAGAGGCGGGAAGAGGGAGGGAAGGTGAGGAAAGGAGAGAGGAGGAGGAGAAAAGTGGGCTAGTGGTGTATGGGTAGGGGTCAGGGTGGGAGATGGGGGTTCTTTCGGACGAGAGTGTATGGTGGGGTGGTGTGGTGTGTGTGTATGTGTAAGAGGGGGGGGGCGCACGCCCCCCCCCCCCCCCCCCCCACCGGGGAAAGGTGTTTTAACCGTTACTTCATGAAAACACAGAGGTCCGCCACGCCTTCACAACAAGAGCAAGAATGAGAAGAAAGAAAAAGAAAAGAAAAAAAAAGGACAAAAAGAAAAAAAGAAAAGAAAAAGAAACGTCTATTGAGGCGACACGACATGAACAGAGACAAGGATATTGTTTGTAGGGAGCTTTGTCATCGCAACCCCACGGGGGTTTCAGTACTTGTGGAGAGGAGACGAGCGAAAGAGGGAGGGAAGAGAGAGAGAAGAGAGAGAGGAGAAGAAGAGAGGAGACAGAGACAGAGACAGATAGAAGAGAGAGAGGGGAGAGATAGATACCCATAAAGAGCGCGACAGTACACGGGAAAGAGAGAGACAGAGGAGAGAGAGATAAAACAGAAAGAGAGAGAGAGAGAGAGAGTAGAAGACAGAGAGAGAGAGAGAGAGAGAGGAGAGGAGAAGATGAAAGATGGATGGATTAATAAGTAAACAATTCGCCCCTGCGGTCTCTCTCTCTCTCTTCTCTCCTCCCTCTCTCTCTCTCCTCTCCTCTCTCTCTTTCACTCTCTCTCCTCTCTCGCTCTCTCTCTCGCTCGCTCTCTCGTGCAACGATTTCGAGCGCTCTGTCTACACTCCCCCCTCCCCGCCCCTCCCGCCCCCCAACCGCCGCTCACCCCCACCACCACCACACCCCACCCATAAAAGCAGTTTAATTAAAGCCTCCCCCAACACCGAACAGTCTTTTAAGGCGAGAGTGCATTTGATGTTGCCAATTGGGTGGAGCCGGCGAGTGAGGGGGCCTCAAGCCAAACTCCCCGCACGGGTGTGGCTTGCTTCGTATGGGGCTTACGTTTCGAGAACAAAACAATAAACAAAAAATACAAAAGAAAACTAAATATAGATATATATATATATATATATATATATATATATGTATACTATATAATATATATATATATATATATATATCGAATTAGAAACAAAGCTTGCTCTTATGTCTTAGATTGAAGAAAAGGGTGAGATACGCATTCATTATCTTCAGTGGAAGATATTCTGCCTACTAACAGTAATGTGCATGAAAGTGGGTGAATGGGAAAAATGAAAATAAATGCGTCTCAAAATGAGCTTCAGCAAGCGTATATTCTCCACGAGGGAGACATCCTCCAATAGGGAGGAAACCTCATTAAACATATAACTCCGTACATATACCAGAAATTTCGAAACTTGGTGGTTTCTCCTCAGTGACCGCGGAAAGTGCTTTGTTTATAATCAATATTTATCTTGCAGTCGTTGCAACACCAAGCTGCTCGTAAGTTGTGGAACGTGCGGTACTTATCCTTGAATTAATTAGTTTGTTGTATATATATATATAAAAATATATATATATATATATATAAATATGTGTGGTGTGTGTGTGAGTGTGTGTGTGTGTGGGGGGGGGGGGTGGTGTTGGCGAGCGCGCAGCCGGGGTAGTGTGTGTGTGTGTTGAGTTGTAGATGTATGTATGTGTGTGTGTGTGTGTTTTGTGTGCGTGCGCTCGCATGCGTGTGTGTGTCTTTGTGTAGCGTGCGCGCGCGTGCTTTGTGGTGTGGTGTCGGTGTGTGTGTGTGTGGGAGTGTGTGTGTGTGTGTGTGTGTGTGTGTGTGAATGCTGGAGAGGAGTTGGGGTCGTGTGTGGGGGGTCTGGTGGATATGGGTGTAGAATGGATATCCTTTGGAACAGGAAAAGTAGAGAGCGGGATAGGGGGATGGGTGGGGGTGGGGCTAACGGAGCGGGGGAAGAGATAGGTTTTAATATTGAAAGGGGAAAGGGGGGGAGGGGGGGGGGGAAGACACCGAGAGAATCATACAACGAAGAGAGCAAGTCTGACATAGTTTAGAAAAATGATTTGGTGATGAACTATCGACATACTTCCCCCCCCCCTTCCCGTCTTCCCATCCACCGCCCCCCTCTCTCTCCTCTCTCTCTCCTCACCTACTTCTTCCTCTCTCTCTTCTCATCTCTCTCTCTCCACTCATCTTCTTTCCACGCCGGACCAGCCTTCTATGTAGCAAGCCGAGCTGACGGCGAAGGCCATATCACACACACACACACACACACAACACACACCCACACACACACACACACACACACTCACACACTGAAAATCCCGACGTCACCCCCCAAAACGCTTCGCCTCGGAGAAGTACGCGCGTGGCAATAGTGATCTATCATGCCACACCCCTTAGAAATCGGTGAAAACCGGAAAGCCTACAGCTTGAGCAGCGCCCTAACTCCAAAGGCGATAAGTCCAATCGAACTGACGACGACGGAGACGCTGGGGTGGAGATTCCGCTTCATTTATCTAGCTAAATTAACGAAGGAAAAAAAGGAAGAAATGAACAAAAAAAACAACAACAACAACAACAGCAACAACAACGTAAACGAATAGATTCAAGAAAAGGAAAATCCATAAAAGC
>CM031598.1:84660216-84670216 GCA_018398815.1 Conus ventricosus
TTTTGTTTTCTGTTTTTGTTGTTTTTGTTTTTTTTTGTTGTTTTTTGGGTTTTTTTTTCCGATTGGGGGGTGTGTGTGTGTGTGTTTGGGGCCTCGTGCGTGCGGTGTGGTGTGTGCTGGGGGCTGCGGCGTGCGGCGGTGGGGGGGGGGGTGGGGGGGTGGGGGTGTGGGGGGTGGTGTAAAAGGTTGTGCGTGCTGGTGTGTGTGTGGGGGGGTGTGTGTGTTGTGTGCCGCGGGTGTTGGGGGGGGGGGGGGGGGTGCACCAAGTTTTTTTGAATCCGAAAACCCCTTTTTTGAGCAAAATTTTTTAAAAAATTTAAATTTTTGTTCACTTTGAAACTGTACATAAAAGGGCCAATTTTTTTCTTCGACCCAACAAAACAAAACATGTATAGACTTTAGCCTATACTAATTTTCATCTGTCTGTGTATCTATCTATGGATCTATCTATCTTCTATCTATCCTTCTGGGGGATCTATCTGTGCACCCCAACACACCCCCACACACACACACACACACACAAAACCCCCTCACCACTCACTCACTCACCACCACCACTCACTCAATCACCACCACTCACTCCCACCACTCAAAAACACACACACCATCACATACACCACCTCACCACAACCCCAAACCCCACCACACACTCACTCACGACACCCCCACCGCACACCCCACCCCACACACACACCCACACACCCCCAACACACCACACACACACACACACACCCCACACACCCCACCACCACGCCCACCACCACACACAACACCCACAAACCACACACACACACCAAAACACACACGCTTTTCAAATCAACCTACGAAAGTTATTTTCACTATGAATAATTTTTTAAGACCCAAGAAAAAGCTTCTTTTAAATTTTTTGTTTTAATATAAAAAAATTTTTCCCCCCCCAATTTAAAACTTTCAGTATATGTTAGAAACAACTCCAATCGTGCCTTTTTTGAGGTTAATATAATGGAAGGCATTGTTGTAGTTTTATTATCCCCCCGCCCCCCCCCCCCCCCCCCCCCCCGCCCCCTTTAAAAACCTCCTCCCCCCCCCCCCCCACCCCCACCCCCCGTTAACTTTTCACTAACTGTACATCAAGTATGACGAGTGGGGGAAAAATAAAGAAAGAGATTACTAATTAGGGGGAAAAGGAGGGGGAAAAACGGGGGGGGGGGGGGGGGGGGGGGGGGGGGGGGGGGAGGGAAGGGGGGGGAGGGGGGGGGGGGGGGGTTGAGGGGAGATTACAATTTCAAGATATTAGGAAAGGGGGGCGGGGAACAAACCAACTGCGGGGGGGGGGGGGGGGGGGGGGGGGGGGGGGGGGAAAGGGGGGGGGGGGGGGATGATCGAAAGGGAAAAGTCCGAGCTTCGCCAGGGGAAATGCGCCAGGTTGTTCCGCTTTCAGTCTCAAGTAGCAGCAGAGCAACAAATGTAGGACAGAAGTAGAAGGGGGGGGGGGGGGGGAGAAGGTCGGGGGTGGGGGGAGAAGAGAGCGGGGATCCACCAGCAAACCCAGATCATCAACTCCCCACGTCTCTCCCTCTTCTCTCTTCCCTCTCTCTCTCTTTCTCTCTCCCCCCCTCCCCTCTCACTCCCCCTCTCCTCTCTCTCTCTCTCTCTCTCTCTCGCTCTCCCGTCCGTTGGGTACGCGGGCCCCCCACCACCTCTCCGGCCCCTTTGAAAACAATGGGGAACGTCGGGGCGGGTAAAGACCCCCAAATCGCCCTCGCCAGCAATTACGGCGAAAGTTAAGGGCGGCAATAAAGAAAAGAAGAAACCCCTCTTCGCACCCAGTGCGGCCACCGACCACGCGGTGGAAAACGGAAAGTTGTCGCTGGACATTTGGGGCGCGAGGGGGAAACGTAAAGTAGAGGGAGGGAAGGGGGAAAAAGGGAGGGGGGGGAGGTGGGGAGAGAAGGAGGAGGAAGCCCGGGGGAGGGGGGGGGGGGGGGGGAGGGGGATGGTGGGGGGGGGGGGGGGGGAGGGGGGGCGGCGGGGGAGGGGAGAGAGTCCTTTTGGGGGAAGGAAAACCGGCAGGGGCGGAAGGGGGGTGAGCGGGAAAATTAATCTCAATTAACTTCCCAACCCGGGGCCGGGAACTCGTTTGGCCCGATTGAGAAGAACATTTTAAAAAGCAGAGGGGGTTCGCTTCAACCCCCTGGCTGTTTTCCTCGGGTCTGGTGCAGGGTACTGCTGAAAGGGCCCCCCCCCCTAAATTTACCCTGTACACTTCAGGTACACCCCGTAGGGAATTTATATGAATGTGCTGGCATGGATAAGAGTCAAACCCTGAAATATGATTCCCTTTGGCTTAAGCAATGTTGTTGCTGGTGTGTGTGTGTTGTGTGTGTGTGTGTTGTGTGTTGTGTGTGTGGGGGGGGTGTTTTTTGGGGGGTGTGGTGAGGGGAAAAAAGTGAATTTTGTTTTTTTTTTTTTTGTTGTTTTTTGGTTTGGGGTTGTTTGTTTTGGTTTGGGGTTTTAAAACCTTGAGAAAACGGCGGTATTGGTTTTTTCAGCTAAGAACCCTGGAGAATTTTTTCAGGGGAAAAACCCCAATTTAGGGAACTTTTCCTACCGCTGGGGCTTTTCACCCTCTCAAAGAAGTTCACGTTGGTGGCTCAGGGTCAAAAACAGACCCGTGATCGGCTGGCAGGGAAGCAAGTTCTTTTCCAAAAACCCTTTCCCCTTGCCCTTCAAATCTACTTTTTCGGGCCATCGCATCCCCATTCCAATATAATTTTTCCCCCCCCCCCCCATTCTGAACCAACATCAGAGACTCCAGCGGAAGCTAAAATCAACTTCCAGATTTGTGCCGTCAGTGTAAGTGTATTGGCTGAGGCGCGACGCCCGGAGCCTTGCGGCCAGAATTACAAATTTGCCGCAAAAAAAAAAAAAAAAAAACAACGAAAATAGGAAAAAAGCACACAAAACGAACAACAACAACAACAACAACAATACAAACACCAAGCCTGAGTTTTTATGATTTTTCTCAAAGGGCACAGGAAAACAAGAAGGGAAAATGGGGATAGGAAAAAAGACTTTCGATAAAAAAGGGGAAAGGAAGAAGAGAGACACCTTTTTTTTTTTTTTTTGGTAAAAGTACAAATGAAAAAAAAAAAGAAAGGCGAAAGGAAAGAAAATTTTGAGCAGGGAAAGGAGGGAAAAGAGCTGCATTTCTTTTTTTTTTTTTTGAGAAAAAAGGGAAAAAGGAGCGGAAAGAAAAAAACCGTTAGCACGATTCCCGGTTTATCCGAAAAATCCGGGTGAGTTCCCCGGGGCTTTGCTTAGCAGGCGGCTTCCCAAACCCCCCCACCCACCCGCTAGTCCCGGCCCGACCGGGGCCCGGGCTAGGGGTGGCCGGATGGCGGTTCTCCGTGTGGGCTTTTTAAAGGGTCGCCCACAGGGGGGGGGGTGGGGGGGGGGGGGGGGTGTACCGTCTGGGGGGTCTCATTCCGGACACTTAAGCCGGGCAATTGAGGGACACGCCCAAGACACCCCTCACCCAATCCTGGAACCCAGCCGTTGACTTTCCTCCGGCCCATTACGGGGAGGCTCTTATGTTTTCCCCCCACAGCCCCTGCTCGGCAAAAAGAAATAAAAATAAAATAAAATTGGAGGGAAAGGGGGGGGAAAAAAGGGGGGGGGGGCGGGGGGGGAGGGAGGGGGGGAGGGGGGAGTGGAAGCCCGGGGAAGGGGTGGAAGGTGGAGTAGGGGGGGAGGGGGGTGGGGGGTAAATTTTGGAGGGTGGGGGGCCCGGGGGGGGGGGGGGGGGAGTGATATCGAGAGAGACAGAAACCTCAAAGATGTTGTTTGTCTCATTTCGGGTGGGGGCGGGGGCGTTCCTGGGGTTTTCACAGAGCCCGGGACCTCGAGAGAAAGTCCGGGGCCGTTTCTGATTGGTTGCTTTTGGGGCCCCCAAACTTTTGCCACTCCCCTCTCCCCCCGGGCCTCTGCTGTTTATCTTCCGCTGTCTGTCTGTCTGTCGGTCTCTGTCTCCCCCCCCCCTCTCTTCTTTCTCTCCCCCCCCTCTCCTCTTTGTCTCTCTGTTCTGTCCCGTCTTCGTGCTCCCTGTGTCTGTCCTCTTTCCCCCCCCCCCCCTCCTTCTCTCTTTCTTTCTCTCCCACCCCCCCCTTTGCTCTCGTCCCGTCCCGGTCTCCTCTCTCGTCTCGTATCTCCTCTTTCTCTCTGTCTCTGTCTCTCTCTTTTTCATTTTTCTTTTTTTATTTAAAATATATATATATATAATTTTTGATAAAAATAATATATATATATATATATTTAAAAAAAAAACAAAAGGGGTGAACCGGAAATTTTTATTTAAATTTCATTTGGAAGTTTGTTTTGTTGAAGTTCAGGGGAGGGAAATAAGTAATACTTTTCCATTTTAAACCCCATAAAAAAATGATTTTCCCTTTCCCCCTTTCAGCCCCACCCACCCCCTCCACCCCTCCACCCGGACCCCCCCCACGCCACCCCCTCCCGCGTTGCTGCTTCCGCCGCCAAGCTTCCCCTCCTTCCTCTTTTTTTTCTTCCCCCTTTTTCCCCCTTTCCCCCCTTTTTTCTTCCTTTCCCCCGGGCCCCTCCCCCCCCCCCAAAAATTATTTGTAAAATAATTAAAATTAATAAAAATATAAAACTTTTTTGGTAAATCCGAGGCAGGGTTGCTTTTCTTCATATATAAAATAATGGATTGGAAACCCTTTTCCCCTTTTTTCCCTCCCGCTCTTTGTTCTTCATTTTTTTCTAACATGGTTTGGGGATCTTTAATGGTTTTTTTGGGGGGGGGGGGGGGGGGGGGGGGTGGGTTTCCCCTTCCCCCCCTCCCAACGTCTCGGGGTTTCTTTGGGGGAAAAAAAAAAAAAACCCAAAAATCATTCAAAACCAGCGGATGGGGGGGTTTAAAATTAAAAAAAAAAAAAAAAAAAAAAAAAAAAAAAAAAAAAAAAAACCCCCCGGGGGAAAAGAAAAAAAGGGGGGGGGGGAAAACCCAAAAAGGGGGGAAAGGGGGGGAAAGGGGAAAGGGGGGGAAAAAAAGGGGGGGGGGGGGGGGGGGGAAAAAAAAAAGGAAAAAACGAAAAAACACTAAGGGGGGGAAAAAATGAATCTCTCCTCTCTCTCCCTCTCTCTCTCTCTCTCTCTCTCTCTCTCGCCCCTCCCACCCCCACCCCCCAATCCACTCATCTTACACTCCAACTTGCACGCGCACCAACTGTCAAGTCAAAAATATAAAACTTGTCGCGTCAACACCTCAACGACGGCATGCTTGCTTGCTTGCATGATGATGAAAAGCTCAATGGATGGTGTGATTAACGTCCTGTTAGCCCGTAGTTCTTGACGAACCTCGCCAGCTCGTTGTGTGCATAGTTGGCATGATGTGTGTGTGCGATGGGAAAAGGGCGGGGGAATGGTGGTGGAGAGGACAAGGAGGGTTGGGGGTGGGGTGGGGGGGGGGGGGGGTTGGGGGAGGGTGGAAAGAAAACTCGCGTTAATAAATACGAAGTGTCAACGACCAGACGGAGTGGGTTTGGTTTAAAAAATTGAGAAAAAAAAACCGAAAAGAAAAAAACAAAAGAAAGAAAGAAAGAAAGAAAAAAGAAAGAAAGAAAGAAAGAAAGAAAAAACGAAAAACACTACGTGCGAAAAACGTGTGCCAGTGTGACCCGTGGGAGTTTCGTGACATAATGCTGCCCTTGCATCATCCTCTCTCCTCCCCTCTCGTCTCCTCCTCTCTCCTCTCTCTCTCTCTCTCTCTCTCTCTCGGACTCGCTCGCTAGCGCAAGTGGGTGTGTGAGCAGTGACCGTTGCTGTGGGCTGAACTGTAAACAAACGACGGGGGGGACTTGCACGTGAGAAAGACTGGATGAAGAGAGCAAGGCAGGAGGGGGGGGGGGGGGGGGGGTGCGGAGGGAGATGGGGATGAGGAGTGGGGAGAGAGGGGTGGAGAGGGGGTAGGGGTAGGGGGTGGGGGTCAAGGTGCAAAGGCAAAAAACAAGTGTGAGGAAACCTACCTATCATCTAACAGCGGTTGTCAACCCCCTTTTTACTTCAGCATGTTGTACACTTGCAGACCCCGTCGTCGTCGTCGTCGTCGTCGTCGTTGTCATCGTCATCATCGTCGCTGTCGTCGACCTTTCCTCCTCCTCCTCCTCCTCTTGTTCCCCCCCCCCCTCCCCCCCTCCCCCCCCCACCCCCACCCCAATTTGTTTTCACTTTTCTTTTTCAAAGGAGAGAGACAGACAGACAGACAGACAGAGACAGAAAGAGAGTGGGAAAGTTGGGAACAGTCCTAAGCGCCCCCTCCCCCTGCGCCCCCCCTCCCCCTGCGCCCTGCGCCCCCCCCCCCTCCCCCTGGCGCCCCGCCCTCCCCTGCGCCCCCCCCCCCCTTAAAAGCTTCTCCTCCCTCCGCCTCCAGTTTTTTTCACCTCTTTTTTTTTCCATTTTTTCTTTCTTCTTTTTCTTTTTGGCAAACCCAAAGAGAGCTGAGAGAGTTTTGATGATTATTACGTCCCCTTATTGCACCCTCACCCCCTCCCCTTGCAAACCTTCTCCCCTCCCCCTCCACCTCCCAGTTTTTTTCCCCCCCCCCCCCCCCTCTCCTCTCTCTCTCTCTCTCTCCCCTCTCACCTCTCCCCAAACGAAAAGGGGGTGGGAAAGTTTTGTTATTATTATCATTATTATTAGTATTACGTCCCCTTTACATGCCTTAACCTCCACATCCTCCCTTCCCCCCCCCCCCACCCACCCCCCCCCCCCCCCCCCCCCCCCCTTAACTTCCAGTTTTGACTGGCGAGTTGATTCCTTTCCGAATTTAACTGCACAACTCGCTCAGTAGTTGTCTGTCCATCTCTGTTCTCGTCTCTCGCGAGACCTTTGTGTCGTCAGCTTCGTTGAGGGGGTCCCTGGCAGAGCAGGGCAATCAGTGTGAAGATGACAGACCAACTGACGGCTACGTCACGACCTGCTGTTTCGACGTCATACTGTGCTTTTTACCCGTCATGCCTTAAGCGTCATCGCTTCGTCATTTCGCACGTCGCTTAAGGCGGGAGAATGCAGTATTATTAGGTCGGAATCTTGCTGACCTGAAGTTAGGATTTATCGGTCTCTCCGTGGTGTCTGTTTCAGTGGCTCTGTCTCTGTCTCTCTGTCTGTCTGTCTTTCTGTCTGTCCTTCTCTCTCTCTCTCTCTCTCCTCTCTCTCTCTCTCTCTCTCTCTCACACACTCACCACACACACACACACACACACACACACACACACAAACAAATACACACGTCTGCCTCTCTCTCTCTCTCTCTCTCTCTCTCTCTCTCTCTCTCATCTCTTCACAACGCACACACCCCACACACACACACACACACACACACACACACACACACGTCTGCCTCCCCCCCCCCCCCCCCCCAAGTTGCAGGGTTTCTTTGTCATTCCCACCCCCAACACACCCTCAGCCCCGTCCTTCTTCCTACCCCCCACCCCCCGCCCCCCAAATTAAAAAAAAAACTAAAATAGAGAAGACAAGAAAACCCCCTCCAAAACATCCCATTATAGGATTTGGGGCCATTTTGATTTCCTCCCCCCCCCCCCCCCCCTTTCCCCTTCCTCCCTCCAGCTCTTTTTCGGACAATAGATGTATCTGGGAGAGAGAGAGAGAGAGAGAGAGAGAGAGAGAGGGAAATGAACTGAACCCAACTAAAGCTGAGCAACTGTGGACCTCCCGCCCCCCCCCCTCCATCCCCACCCCGCCTTCCCTTCCCCTCCCTCCTCCCCCTCCACCTCCCCCCCCCCTCCCCCCAGTCTTCAAACCCGGCCTCCGATCTATACCCAGAAATGACATTTATAACCTTTCCACCATCACCACTACTACTCCCAATCCAGTTCCAAATCACTGCCTTGCAAGACATGCGTCTCCCCCCAAGTTCAGGATCCTTTTTATTCGTCGCCTCCAGTTCAGGATCGGTTGTTTTTGTTGTTTTTTCTATCCGTGCCCCGTTTCTCTGACATTATTTCTGTTTATATTGCGATCAATACGGCGGTAAATGCCACGCATTTCGAAAGATCAAATTCCACCTCCATAAACGCCTTGGAAGACATTTGTCTAACTGGTGGGAGTTTTGACGTGTGTTCTGTTCTTTGCTCTTTGACTTTAATACACTGCCGCGCTGTTCCGCTGATGTAGCATTTGTTGCTTTGTCCGATATCTGATTCAATATCCCACCTTCCCATATAAACCCGCCTCAGAAGACATAATTTCTGAAGCCGGCGTTAATGTCTGGCTTGGGGTTAATAATATTCGTAGTCACAAAACGCATACAGTTCACTTTTGTGCGCGCACAGCTAAAGTTGTCAGTGCTGTGCCTTCACCCCCCCCCCCCCCCCCCCTCCCCCTCCTCCCTCGACCTCATTCCCCTCCTCCTTCTTCGTTCCACCCTCAACCCACCCACCTCCCTTCCCTTCCCTTCGTCCATCTGCAGCCTCATCTCCTCACTCCCGCCCCTTTGCCCCCCCCCCCCTAATCCCCCCCCCCCCCCCCCCCCCCCCCCCCGTCCCACTTCCCCGGAATATCTCCAGCTCCAAACAAGTACAGTGCTGTCAAGATCTTTTATGTCGATTTCAAGCTGGCATGGGTTTTTTTGTTTTTTTGGGGTCCCCCCCCCCCCCCCCCCCACTTCCAACAGCTTGGTCTGGAATGGTCTTGTTGAATCCATGCTGTCATGAATTTAGAAAAAAAAATGGTTGATGAACGACCTCCCCGCAGAATTAAAAAAAAATGAAAATGAAAAAAGAAAAAAAATTGAGGCCGAATTCTCTGACCTGTGCGAGGAGCGCACGCACGCACATGCAACATGCGCCGCCCGAGGAACGATGACTGATTTGCAACTTGAAGGAGTGGGGGGGGGGGGGGTAGAGGGGAGGGGGGGGGGTGATGGGGGGGGGGAAGGTTAGTAATGTGATAATCGTCATCAGTGCGGCCCATCGGAGTGTGAACGAGGCCCTGGCGAGTCCGGCCCGAAGAAGACAAACTCCATTAGACAGTAATTAAGCCAAGAGGGATGGCAGGGGTGAGGGGTGGGGGTTGGGGGGGGGGGGTGATGACAGACTCTAGAACCCCGGCCAGATGTTAGCCACGATGAGGGTGGGTGCACCGGGGCGCCACTCTACCCCCTTCCAAACAAAGACAGCTCCCCCCCCCCACCCCCAAACCCCACCCCACCCCTCCCCTCTTTCCAACCTCCCACCACCTTCCACCCTTCTTTGCTCCATTCTCCCCCACCCCCCCCCACCCCACCCCACCCCACCCACCCCCACAAAGAAATTAATCTACTCTCCCTGCCCTTGCCTCCGCGGCCCCCGAAAAGACAAGAAGAATAATGATTCACCCTCAATTAATCAACAACTTGAAAAAAAAAAAAGAACCCCTCTGACTCACTCAATTAAGACAAACAAGCCATCATCATCATCGTTGTCGTCGGCGTCATGTCGTCGTCGCGGTCGTCGTCGTTGTCCTCGTCGTCGTTGTGGTGGATGGTGGGTGTGGTGGAGGTGGAGGTGGTGGTGGTGTGTGGTGGGCAGTCGCTTCGTTTTCTAGCGAGTTACGATGACAGGTTATATGATGAGCCCGTGAGGCAAGAGCGCCGCCACTGTCCACCCTGCGATTACCTCCCTTTCCACGGAAGAGAAAATGGAGAGGAGGCAATTAACTCCTCGGGGGAAAAAAAAAATTAGGAAAAAAGAAAAGAAAAATGGGAATCGGTACTTCGGCCAAGAGAACAGCGTGCAAGGAGTAGGAGAAGAGTTTGGGCGATGGGGTGGATAGGGAGGAGGGGGAGGGAGGAGGGGGAGGGTGGTTTCCACATTGAAAGGGATGGTCTTGGGGGTGGAGGGTGGGGTGGGGATGGGGGTGGTGGTGATGGCGTGGGGAGGTTCCAGAGTGTTGTGTGTCTTTGCAGGGAGGAGGTTGGGATGGGAATGTGGGGTGGGTGGGGTGG
>CM031598.1:84675216-84687716 GCA_018398815.1 Conus ventricosus
AATAAAACTTCAGATTAATCTTCCAATAGGTGTGGATAGAATAACTTTTGCAATCAAAATAATGTCAATTTCTTCATCATTCAAAATGTCCCTTATGTTGTCATACTTCAGAAAAAACTCCATATTATTCAATTGGTATCTAGCAAGCAAAATGGGCATTCTAATAGTAAGTGATGAATTGTTAGTTTAAGATTGCAAATACAATCAACTTTTGCGTACTTAGCTTTCCACGAGTTTAGTCGTATTTGTACAGTAAACTAATTATAGGTCTACATATGTCAAGACTTTAGATCTAGAAGCAGATGGACTAGTAGGCCTACACGTGGATTTTCCAACAAGGAGTACATTTCATCTTTTGATAATGCCAGTTTCGCATTTGAAACTGTGTCAGAGTTATTGAAAGCTCCTCGTTTAGCAGCTCTATCAGCAGCCTCATTCCAAAAGAGCCCAAATGGGATGGCACCCAGCAAAAGTCAATACCAATACCTTTTATAGCAACACGATGAACTAAAAACTTAATTTCAAAGACAATATCGTTACGACTGTGCAGCTATTTTGCTTGAGCGTTTGTAAAACTGATTTTGAATCAACACATAGTAAGATGTTGTAAGTGGAATAAGGAGATCACAAATAGAATTCTAAAGCTTGCATTATTGCGTATAATTCAGACGTAAATATTGAGCGAAGGTTTGACGAAGCTCTTGGGCTGCCATAGCAGCCATGGCCGTGTGGTGCTCATCTGCCTTTCCTTTCCCAGTCCCGGCGATCAGCAAAAGCCGTGGTTTTCAAGTCGGAACGACGACAGCCATCAATATTTCACCGTCTGAGGAGTTGTCTTTCTTTTTCTTTCTTTCTTTTATTTCTTTGTTTGTTTGTTTGCGTGCGGTTTTTTTTTTTCTCTCTCTCTCGTTTCTCAGCCACGCTTTAAACGCCCATCTCTCTTCTTTTCCCTCGGGACATTGAGTCACCTTCCCTGACCCCCCCCCCCCCTCACCCCCCCCCCCCCAGCACCTCTCCCCAACCCCATCCCCGGCCTGCCACTAGACCTTTCCCCTCCCCCCCTCCCCCGCCCCCCGCTTCCCTACTCACTTCTGCCTGCCAGACAATGATGATACTCTTTTGTCTCCCCTCCTGCCACATCATGTGGCGGCTTTCCGCTTTGAAAATCGTTGCTGTTGTTGATTTTGAACGGTTTTGAACACACACACACACACACACACACACACACACACACACACACACACACATATATATATATATATATATATATATATATATATATATAATATATAATATATAATATATAATATATACACGCGCGCGCGCAAGAGCGCGCGCGTGAATCTAGAAAGCGCGAAGACACGTTAGACGCTAGCTACGTGCGCACGCTCTTCTCCTCTGTCTGTCTGCTGTCTGTCTCTTTGCCGTCTGTCTCCTCTCTCTCTCTCTCTCTCTCTCTCTCTCATCCTCCTCTCCTCTCTCTCTCTCTCTCTCTCTCTCATCACGCACTCATGTACAAACAACACGCATTTGGGGCGGTAGATGGGGGCGATCCCCACTCCCCCTCCTTCCCTTCCATTATACAGTGAGAGAGGGGAGGAGAGAGAGAGAGAGAGGGGAAGAGAGAGAGAGAGGGCAAAAAGAGAGAGAGAGAGAGAGAGCGGTAGGGGTGAGGGTGGGATTTTTTCCCTTTATTTTCCAGCAGAGTACAGTATTTTTGTTGGTATTTCTCCCATACTTGCAAAGGTTCCCACCACTACCACCCCTCCCTCCCTTCTCGCTCTCTCTCTCACTCTCAATCCCCTTCTCTCCCTCCCCCTCCCCTCTCCTCCCTCCTCTCTCTCTCTCTCTCCCCTCTCTCTCTCTCTCTCCCTCCCCCCTCTCTCTCTCTCTCCTCCCCTCTCTCCTCTCTCTCTCTCTCTCTCTCCCTCCCCCCTCTCTCTCTCTCTCTCCCTCCCCCTCTCACTCTCTCTCTCTCTCTCTCTCTCTCTCCTCCCTCCTCTCTCTCTCTCTTCTCCCCTCTCTCTCTCTCTCTCTCTCTCTCTCTCCCCCCTCTCTCTCTCTCTCTCTCTCTTTCTCCCTCCCCCCCCTCTCTCTCTCTCTCTCTCTCTCTCCCCTCTCTCTCTCTCTCTCTCTCTCTTCTCTCTCTGTCTCTCTCTCAAAGAACAACAATAAATCCACACACAAAAAGAAAAGGTAAGGGGAAAGGAGGGGGACATAGGGATGGATATAAGGGGAAAAGTGATGGGTGAGGTATGTGTGTGTGGTGGGGGGAATGGGGGGGGGGAGGGCAGTATATATGCTACACAAGTCTTGTGAGAGCCTGCCGAATTGCCCAATTTTCCTCCGCGACCCAGCCAAATATCACGTCGGCAATTAATACGTAAACCTCCTGCCTTTCACATTCTGTACGCCTCCCCAAGTTCCGACCAGCAGCCATTTACTGTAACAGCCTCAGCATACTTATCAAAGATGTGGCAATTATGGCATAAACAGATTTGCCTGTTAACCCCTGCGCTCTGTGCTGCCAAAACCACATCAGCCGCACTCATTCCATGCCGGTCGGTGCTGTAGGTGTCACTGGAATTTGAGTTCCCCGGAGAATGAAGTCTGGTGGGGAAGAAAGAAAAAAAAAAAAACAAACACACAAACAAACAAATTCATAGGCCAAAGTTACAATGCTTTTCGAAAGACTACTTCGTTTGAGATCGAACTTTGTCAGTTTTTTTTTTTTTTTTTTTTAAATTTGTTTATTCATTTTGTCCATTTTCATGACACTCGGGTGTTTTACTAATTGTGAGAGATCCGTCGAGAAAGACGGGGTTGTGATAATTCAAAGTACTGTTGTTCCGTATAAGTTTTCTTTTTTTTTTTCTTTTTTTTTCTCCATTCACATTTCTGATTGAAGCGATTGATCGTTTGTTCTGTTATTGAAATGAAATTAAGAAAGAAAGAAATGAAAAAAATTAAGTTAAACAAACAAACAAACAAACAAAACCCACCTTGGGCAGCCCCACATGCTGAGTGGATATATTGTACAACATGAAAGTTGAACGTTCGATAATGACAGATAAGGTGTGTGTGTGTGGGGGGGGGGGGGGGGGTGGAGGCTGGAGGCGGGGGTGGAAGTACTTTTCCCCTTATCTCCATTTCCATTCATTCATTTATACATTCATTCATTCATTCATTCATCTCATACATTCATTGATTGATTGATTATTCATTCTTCATATACATACATTCATTATTATTTATTCATTTAATTATTTGTTTATGCATTCATTTATGTATGTATTCATTTTTTATTTACACATTCATTTACATATTTATTTATTAATTTTGTTTGTGTCTTTTATCCATGCTCATTCTGGCTTCACGCCCACCAAGCAGATAGGGTAAGCGTACATGGACTAGCCCGCACTCCGTATGAAACTGATGCACGACAACTATTCTATACTAACCGAGTAGGCCTACCTAGGAAAGAATTGATCTCGCGACTCGGCAGAGAAGATAATTATACTCACTGTCCACCGCGGCCGCAAGCTATCCGTTCTGCAATCTGTGTTGACACATACGGCCATTTGATGCTTTTTTTTTCATTTTTTTTTTTTCATTTTTTTTTTTTTTTTTTTTACGTCTGATTTCTTTGTTAAATCTGGGAGTGACGAATGACACCTTTTGAATGAACGTTTTTTTGTTTGTTTGTTTGTTTGTTTTTGTTTTTGTTTTGTTGTTGTTGTTTCTTTTTTGTTTTGGGGGTTTTGTTTTGTGTTTGCTGGGAGTGATACATTAAGCGGAGTGGTGGCTGCTGATCCTCTCAATCCGGCTCAGTGATTTCCGTCTGAAGGATGTGACAGATTCAGCATCTTTGTTATTTAGTGATCTGCCTTTGAAATTTGTTTGTATAAACACTGGTTTTTGTTGTTGACTTCTTTTGCGGGGTGGGACTTTTTCCCCCTTTCCCTTACATGTGGACAACCCCGAAAAGACCGTAAGTGGCCAAGTGGGTTATATAATTATCATAATGATATTATTGTTAATAATAATAATAACTACTATTATTATTACATTATTATAATGATAATGTTGATGATGATAATGATTATAATAATAATGATTGTAATAATAATAATAATAATGATACTACTACTACTACTAGTAATAATAAATAATAATAATGATAATAATAATGATAATGAAAAGTCTCCAGAATCATTGACCTGAAGCAATATTTGTCAGGAATATGCTCTTTATGCCGCTGTTGAAAAGTCAGCGTAAACAATAAAGAAGAATACGATATAGGCCTCATGTGACATACGAGAACACTTACAATCCAGCACAACACAATGCTATGTGGAGCGGTACAGTACGAAACAATGAATACATGGTGGTGAGAGGCGGAGTTTTTACTCAAGCGAAGAGAGACGGGGAGAAAGGGCAGACAACAAGTCGACCAAAGACACAGAAGCAACTTAAAACCGAAATGTATATTTTATGGAACACACACACACACACACACACACGCGCACGCGCTTTCGCACGCAAGCACGCACGCACGCATTCACTCTCTCTTCTCTCTCTCTCTCTCTCTCTCTCTCTCTCTCTCTCTCTCTCTCTTCTCTCTCTCTCGCTCTCCGAAAAAAATGGTAAAGGGGCTTTAAAGACACGCCATCATTGTAAGGTATTGTGCAGTTGACAACTGCGAACGAGTTAAATATTCATTTCTTGGCGATGAGAGATTACTTTCACAAGAGAAACGAAAGCTGCAGGCTGTCAATAGCGCCACTTGTTAATGGAGTCTCTTAGCTGTCGTTGATGTCATGGCCGGTCAGTCACCTGTCTCCTCAAACACAAAGGCGCTCTAACGGTCCTTGTTCGGAACTGTCAGCCGGTGAAATCCTCACCATGATGGTGAGAGCAACGTGCTGGTGGTGGCAGACCCCTAAGGACGAGGTTTGCTGCCAGCCTGAAGTCTTGTTGCTGAAATTCTGACCATCAAAGGTTTAAAGCAAGGGGGGCTTAGTTGGTGTAGTGGGTTATACGTGGGTCAGACTATTGTTCCCAAGGTCTATAGCTCGATTCCGACGCGAGACAGTAAGACAGGAAGAGAGATTGTCTGTTCGGAGGTAACATCTCTTCAGGGTCCAGTCCCCTCATAGCTTTTGTTTGGTTTGGTTTTTTGTTTTATTTTGGTTTTGTTTTTGTTTTATTTATTTTTTTTCTTTTTTTTTTCTTTTGATAGGATTTTACACCGACACTTCTTCGTGAATGCATGCAAGAAGAAAAAAATCTTCCACGCAGGTCTAAAAATCCTATTCCATCTTTCAGAGAGAGAGAGAGAGAGAGGGAGGGATAAAAAGTAGGCCATAGTTTATACAGGATGGGGTGGATGACACGAAAATTCAACTCATACGAACTGCTGTCATGTTGAGACACATTATTCCTGAAGACGGAACGTGGCTACCTTACTGGTGGGATTGAAAACGGTTGCCTACGTCAAAATCTCTCGAAGAAAGACAGCAAGAAAACGCCGAAGCAAGCGCATAGAACGGCTCTGCCTCCTTCTCTCCTCCCTCACGTCCTGTGCCACGCCGGTATTGGCTGAAGCCACACGCTGACACTGTCTTGAAGACGTCTCTCACAACCAGTGCCCCCTCCCGCCCCCCACCATCTCGGGGAAACAACAGCTGCCATTGGCGCGGGGGGTGTTGAGCCAGGTCCTCAAGACGGCTATCGATTGGCCGCCTGTCTGCGAGAAGGAGATAGCGGGGAGCGTCTTCAGGAAGCCACAATCGCAGACATCTTAGAGCGTCATCGATCGGTGTGCCCAGGAATTGGGCTGGCTGTGCTGGCTACGGACGGATGCTGATGCTGACTTAGTTAGGTTGCTGGTGTTGTCGGTAGTAGGAGAAATGGGATTTGTCGTGAGAAAGCCTTGCTTCGGGCGAGTAATTTACGTTAGTAACAGTACATGAATATAGTAGGGTGAGGTCCGTAGTGTTTGTGTTTGAAGAACATTTGAGTTTTAGTGCGGCGGATGTTTGTTTGTTTGCTTGTTTGTTTTTGTTTTTGTGTTTTTTTTGGGGGGGTCGGGTATGGTGGGGGTGGGGGTGGGGTGTTGAAGATGGTAGTAGGCCCCTATCATTCTCCATTTTTGCGAATAGTTTGCTCCACTGTAAAATGCGGAAGCGTGATATTTAGCACCAAGGAGTGCGCTATTGCTGTTGAATGACTTTGACATCCACATTCAGTTTACCCGCTGTTCTACCCATCCTCGACAACAAAAAACCCAGATGTGTGTTAATAATCTTGCACAGTACAGTTTCAGCCACAGTTGTTACCAGGTATCTCCAATATTCATACGAATAATGATGTTGTCATGACTTTGTATATGTCCTACGGGTTGAGACGAGTGTTCTCTTTCAGAAGATATTAATATCATTGATATGTGTTGTTGTGGAATGTTGTCAGCAACAACTGACTATGCCCCAAACCCTCTCCTCTGTCTGTCCAGGCGCCAGAGTCTTCCGCGGGGTGGTGGAGGCGACGCTGAGAGAGTTCTTCCGAGCCATCTACACCAAGAAGGACATCGAGTCGTCGTGGAAGAAGGCCATCTACAAGGTGATCGCCCGCATGGACGAACCTCTCCCGAGTTCTTCAAGTCGCCCAACTGGATGGAACAGCTGGGGGAGGTGTGAGGAAGGGACGTGGGATCCACGCCTGACTTGTCTGCAGGCCGAATCCCTGTGTGAAACGACCCTGTCAGAACTGCCTGTGTCTGGAACCAAGCGCTGCATCCAGGCAGCCAGCGGCTCATGCACGACACTTCAGATGTGATGGAGACACGCGGAACAACAGTCCTTCCTTTCAGTTGACTCTTAACATATGTGCATGCGCAAAGTTCCAGATCTCTGTCAACTTTTTTTCCTTTTCCAGGAGTTTCTGGCGGCCTGAAAACCAGTCGTGTGTCAACTTTAAAAGGAGCTTCTTCTGTCTTGAAAACAGTGCTCAGATCAGGAACGGGGGTTGATGTTCCGCGTACGGAATTCACCAACAAAATAGGTGGGGCTAATGTAGGTAGGGTAGTGGTAAAGGGAATGTTGTGCGTTGACATCTAAAGTGCACAGAAATTGGATGCGCGTTAACTGCCTACAAGGTTCAGTGAGCATGGCACCTGTCATTTTAATCCGTAACGCATGTCCACGATGTATAACTATTGTGAAGGGGAACGGGAAAAAAACAACTGTGTGGAGATCACGATTCTCTATGGACTTGTACGGGAATGACATGTGTTTCTCAAAGTGTCTGGCTGAAAGGACGTTAAACTCACCTTTCATTCACACTGTGCAGAGATGCAACTCAAGACAGTGGTGATAAACACGAACAGCTGTGCAGATAATATAGCACACTTCCGCCCAAGGGCGAGCAGGCGCATGCTCAACAGGAAGCAATGGTCCAGACCCTTCCGAGACATGGCCTTGACCTTGGGACAAAGCCAGCCTGGTGTTGGTGATGATGATGATGATGATGATGATGCAGCTGAAGATGATCTAGTCAGATCGCCAGTCAGGGACTTCAGATGGACTGCGCCGAGTCAAAGTCGTGGCAGTCAACAGGCAGTCATCGGTGATCCATACATTGACACGTGGCACACATGGTACTAGTCTCGTGTTTCTCGCGTGGCGTTACGGTCAGGGACCGGTTGGACGGACCAGAGACAGAATTTGAGGACCTGACGCAAAAATTGATGTTCGGGAAACGTCACGTCTGTTAATTATCGGTCTTTGATGTCTCCCGAAAGTTAAAAGGGTGGGGTTGTAAGTTTTAATTGAGAGAGAGAGAGAGAGGGAGATAATGGTTGTGTGTGTGTGTGTGTGTGTGTGTGTGTTCATCATCCACAGCCATAATGCGTGTGATGTTGCGGTCTCTGTCTTGCATTCAATGCAGCCAGTGCGCGCGTGGGCCATTCATTAAAAACTTGGATCGGAATAGTCAGACCCGAAATGGATTTGTTGGTTTCCCAAATCCGTCATTGATATTTCCCGATTCAGCTGTTCAGTCTTATGAAAGATGAAAAAAATATTATCCCCACACCAGTACTGGGCTTGGGCTGGGGGCGGAGTGGAGTTGATGAAATGAACGTCAAGCGATGTTGATTTTTTTCTTTCTTTCTTTCTTTCTTTCTTTTTCTTTAACGTTCTGAGAATCCATTGTTTAGAACATCTAGGAAAGACTACTATTCATCTTTCTTTGCCCCGATATATGTCTCTCCTTAAATGTCCTCCACCCCCACTCCCTTATTTCCTTCTCTCTCTCTCTCTCCTCTCTTTCTCTCTCTCTCTCTCTCTTCTCTCTCTCTCTCTCTCTCTGAACTTGAAACTGTGACCTGAAACTTCACGCGCGAATGCCCCAAGAATTTCCGGGAATTCGATTTCACAGTAACGCGTTGATGCGAAAAACTTCTTCTATCCCGTCAAATCTGAAGTTATGCTATTGTGGTTGAAAAGACATTTCTTAATAATTATGATCTGGAAGGGAGGTGGGGATGGGAGAGGGGAGTGGGGTGGGTAGCTGCGGCAGCCATTTTTTTACTTTCTTCTTCTGACCTCGTGTAGACACTGGGTGTTTACCAAGTTCAGACAAAGACACGGTCATGACGCTCAGTAATGTTTCCATGTGTGTGGGGGAATGGGTCTGTTGGGGTGAGGGGGGGGGGGGGGGGGGGGGGGGGGGGGGGGGGCGTGCGTATAGACATTTGTTGCATGATTACCGGAACTGACATGAATTGATGTGGTTTGTTGTAGAGACTGATGTACTGTGTTCAAGAGGTCGCCCCTTTTTTTTTTGTCTGTTATTTATTTGACTTTGGGTATCTGGAACCCTGTGTGTGTGGTGTGTGTGGTATGTGTGTGTGTGTGTGTATGTGTGTGTGTGTGTGTGTGTGTGTGTGTGTGTGTGTTGTTGGTGTGTGTGTGTGTGTGTGTGTCTGTATGTGTGTGTGTGTGTGTTGTCTGTATGTGTGTGTGTGTGTGTGTGTGTTGTTGTGTGTGTGTGTGTGTGTGTGTGGTGTGTGTGTGTGTGTGTGTGTGTGTACGCGCACACGCGGCCCGTGCAGTACATGCCTTTGGAGATGTAGTCAATGCAGTCACTGTCTGAAGAACCAAAGTTCCATACGACTAGATTGGCGAACGACTGATGTGAGATATGGCATTATATATTATGATTTTGATTATGATTATGACTTCAATCTATACACCTGTTTCATGTTACACAAGTGCATAATGATCCTTCTATATCGTGACGGCCTTGATCCCAAGACTGACCCAGGCACACAGCTGATGTGAGCGTCATGTACATACAGAGTCGCGTGTTGCAGCAATGGTTTTCGAGGAAAATTTTTACATTCTGTGTGTGTGTGTTTTGTGTGTGTGTGTGTGTGTGTGTGTGTGTGTGTGTGTGTGTGTGTATGTGTGTGCGTGTGCGTGTGCGCTCACGCGCGCGCGCGTGCTGTACGCGTCTCCTCGGTGAGTGATCTCTGTGTGTGATGATGATGATTGAATAATTTATGCTCCCTGGATATTATTAGTATCTTTCTTTCTTTTTTTTTTTATACATGATAATGTTCCTGTGTGTCAACCAACGTGCATGCTCACGCGCGCGTTCATGTCTGTGTGTGTGCCCGAGTTGAATGAGAGAAAAATGAGTCCGTAGTACCCTGATTATGTGTGTCATTCTTCTCTCCATTGGAATCATGGGCAGACCGACATTCAAGATGATGCTGACCCCCCAACGTCTTGTACATACACAGCCTACTTTCTAATGTTGATAACCTGTTGAAACTGGATCATTATTTTTTCAAGTGAACCCGACAGGGAAATTTTGACATGACTTTATTTCCGTGCACATTCCTAGTTTTTTGTTGTTTGTTGTTTGTTTTTTGTTTTTTGTCTGTTTTTTTGTTTGTTTGTTTGCTTTGATTAGTTGGTGTTGTTTTTTTCCAACACGCCTGTTCATCTGTGGATGTTGATATTTCATTTATTTTTGTCATGTTTTTGCTGGTGACTATTATTACTGTGCGTGTGGGGTAATGGCGAGTTATGTTGATAGCTTTGAGAATTTCACATTCCTCCTTCTCTCTCTCTCTCTCTCTCTCTCTCTCTCTCTCTCTCTCTCTCTCTCTCTCTCTCTGTTGAATGGACATGGAATGCGATATTCTATTTGCCTTGACTCCAAGCAATCTGTGGTTAATACCTGTGTGTTTTTTTTTCTCCCCCCCCCCCCCCCCTTTTGCAGTCTATGATGATGACGATATATAACCCTATGACGATCACATCCGTCACTCCACCCCACCCCCACTCTGTCTCTCTCTCGCTTTGTCTCTCAGTCTCTCTCTCTCTCTCTTTTCTCTTAATCTCTCTCTCTCTCTCTCTCTCTCTCTCTCTCTCTCTCTCTCTCTCTCTCTCCTTCCTTCTCTTTGTCTCTTAGTCTCTCTCTCTCTCTCTCTCTTCTCTCCTCTCTCTCTCCTCTCTCTCTCTCTCTCTCTCTCCCTCTCTCTCTCTCTCCTCGCCTTTGCCCCTCCTCTCTGTCTCTGTCTCTGTCTGTTCTCTCTGTCTCTCACGCACACACACACATTTTGGGCAGTGTCGGTGAGGCTGTCCAGTGCCCTGTAGACAAGCAGTGCTGTGCACAATGCTGTACAACAAACACACAAACAAAAACAAACAAAAAACAAAATTAAAACAAAAGAAAAGAAAAACCCTAACCGACAGTCGTCATCGCCATACCCGCTCAAGGTCTGCCATGGAATCCAACCTCGGCTGAGATTTGTACAGCAAAGGGAGAGAAGTAGGACTGAAGGTGTCAGTCATGACATGTAACGATGTGTGATGTCATAGGTTTCGTTTTCGTTTTCTTTTTTTCTTTTTTCTTTCATTTTTTTTCCAGTGGGTTTGACTGTCTCTAGGTTTGATTATTTACACGTTGTCTCTCTTTTTTTCTTTTTTTTAATCGACATTTTGAATGCCAATCTCACTTATTATTATGTATCCACCTAACTTGTTGTTGTTGGGAGAGGATGGGGATGGTGTGTGTCTGTATGTGGGTGTGCGTGTGGATAAGATGACAGCTCTGATGTGGCCCCTATATATATATATATATATATATATATATATATATATATATATATATATATATATATAGGTCGACTAGGCAGTAAACAGCATGAATTGAATTGGTTATTGGAAAGTGAAAAATAACGCGAATCTTGATAATGTATCGCAAATTTTTGAGCATTCTTGAGTTTGTCCTTGACATGTGTGAGAAAGCATGTAACTTTCTAGGGTGGTTATGTACACCCCCCTCCCCCCCCCCCCCCCCCCCCCCAGCTCCTCCCCCCTCCACCCCCCATCCCGTTTCTCCATCGCTCTAGCAATTCCATCTGCCCTGCGTTCACCTCAAGGGTAATTTGACAATAATTATAATCAAAATGCCAGTCCATTAACAACTCAATGGTTTGTGCAATATTTGTGTTGTTTGGCCATGTTTTTTGTTGTTGTTGTTTTTTTTTTTTTGGGGGGGGGGATCACTGAATATGATTTTGACACGTCATAGCCATCATGCAATTAAGTAATAAGTAAACGCTCGTTATAACTTATTACAGTACGTTTTATTTGTTCGTTTCGTTATATGTTTATAATGCTGTCGCTAAGCTTATCTTGGACTAATTTACGTTCGACGATATTTTTTCTTCGTTCTTTTAGTTTCGTCTATAATGCAAACTTTATTTTCTTTTTAGTAAATAGACTCTCTCTCTTTTCCTCTTTCTCTGTCTGCCTCCCTCCTCTCTCCTC
This sequence comes from Conus ventricosus, assembly GCA_018398815.1. NCBI lineage: Eukaryota > Metazoa > Mollusca > Gastropoda > Neogastropoda > Conidae > Conus > Conus ventricosus. Next base: position 84,687,066 of record CM031598.1, read on the forward strand.
CCCCTCCTCTCTCTCTCTCTCCCTCCCTCTCTCTGTGTCTTTCTTCCTCTCTCTCTCTCTCTTTCCTCCCTCTCTCTTTCTTTCTGTTTCTTTCTTTCTCCCCCTCTCTCTCGCTTTCTCTCTCTCTCTCTCTCTCTCTCTCTCTCTCTCTCTCTCTCTCTCTCTCAATCTCTCTTTCTCTCTCCCTCTCCCTCTCTCTCGCTCTTTCTCCCCCCCCCCCCCTCTCTCTCTCTCTCTCTGTCACAACAAAGAAATAAATGGATGAACGATGTTGTTGTCAACGTACTTTGCCATCGGTTTGAGCCATAGCCGAGCCCTAGAGGTTCCCCAGTGTCTAGTCAAACAGTCCCGTGCGCCATTTTGCTCATCGACAAAGACTCGTTTTGTCTATTTTTACTTTAAGGCAGTTAGTCAAGTTCTTATTTTATTTCATATATTGTTGTTTTGTTTTGTTTTTCCTTTTTTTTTTTTAAACTCTACCCTTTGTCTACCTCCTATGATCTTTATCTCCCTGTGTTTACGGATCACTGTGTGGAAGTGTTTATCCATCAAATCAAAGAATCGATAATCAAGACATTGCTCATGGTTTAAAAAAAAATTCATTCATGTCCTATCCCTTTTCTTGCCAGACAAAAAGAAACTTTTTTTTTT
>CM031598.1:84692716-84700216 GCA_018398815.1 Conus ventricosus
AGGCGAATTCGTCAATCAATTGTTCTTCAAAGAGAGAGGTCAGAAGGACCAGCATATGACGGCTGTTTCGCTCTGTGAAGAGATCATCAGGCTTGCTGATCCTGTTAATGGCTTAAATTCCTGTTTCGAAAAACTAAACTGTCATCTACGATGTTATTATCATTTAGAGCTTGAGATTTATTTGCAAGAAAGAAATCAATAATTTCACAAGACGAACGACATGTCAACTGAAGCTTTTTCCTAACGATTGAGAGATGGGACAGGGTGAAGAATGCTTTTTGCAAGAGGAGATGGTTTATACAGTGAAGGAATGTTTCAGCTACATTGCAAAAGACATCACTAAAGTTTTGGAAGTTGACTTTTCAGCTATTGCAGAAAGAAAATGAATGCGGAACAAAGAGGCTCATCTGAGGTCATTGTAAATTGACAGAATGGCATATAACAGAAATAACTGACAAATCTTCACGAAAGTGTGAACTTACTCATAGAATCACAATAGGAAAGCGACAATTGTTCAAAAACAAAGAATCCAGTAACATGCAGCCACTTCTACACATTTGAAAAAAAAACAACAATTGTTGCTTAACTATGTAAATTGTGACAAGATGTTTATCTTATATGATAATGACACAGCAACAAACATTCTGCGATACCAACCAGACTTGCATCATCCAGGAAAGCGTTCACTTTCAAGGGAAGCTATCAAGTGGGGCTAACTTGTGAACATCTGGTCAAAGAGTAGCATAGTAAACACGCCATGTAATTGAACGACCGACTTCATTCATGAGGTGGTCAAGCAACTATCCGCAAACAAGGAAGTGAGTGGGTTATTGAAACCACTGAGCGCTACGTCCACAAGTCCGGACATGCGCTCTGACCTTTCTCTGGTGTGTCCAAGGCCTTCGTTTCACGGAACAGGAAGTGTATTGACACTGTCACTTACACGTCGATGTCCCTACTGGGTCCGTCAAGACACGAAGAACTCGCCAGACACGACCGCTAGATTCCGTTTTGAGAACATGAACCGTTTATCTTCAATGTAACCTCATTTGAAGCCTGAGATTTGTTTGCAAAAAAGAAATCAACAATTTACCAAAATGAATGACATGTTAACCGAAGCTTTGTACCTTCCCAACAATTGAGGGGTGGGGTAGAAGGAATAATGCTTTTCTAAAACGCAAAGATTATTAAACTGGAAGTGAATTTAACGGCTACCTGTCAACAACAACAACAACAACACAACAAAAAATGACAACACCAATGTTTGCAAGTTACGACTGCTTTCAATGTTGCGCTGACAATCAACAAAATACATACCTGGGCAACTTATCAAAATTGGACAGCGAGTACATTCCACTAGAAATAATACTGACATCTTCAAGAAATGCTGCCGTACTTACTTCAGAGAATTTGCGATTAGAAACAGAGTGACTAACTTACACGATAAACCTAACAGAACAGAATCTACACTTAAATCATGAGACATTATACAATATAGTGAGTACTTCATTTCGTAGAGTAAATCTGTTCTGGCTCTACAACCCTGTATTGCGAAGACTTCGAGTCAACATAACGTAGAACATTAAAGAAGGACACTGGTTTTATCATATAAGTCAAGGCCATCAGTATTGTATATAATTCTCCCAGGCACATTGAAACCCTTTCCAAGATGAAAACATCTTCCTATATTTAACCGTAGAACAGCGAATCCGGGACCGCTAACGGAGGTCTTTAACTGAACCATCAATTAAAAATGAGGGAGTGAGGAAAAGGGGGGGGGGGGGGGGAGGGGCGATAAATCATGGGATCTGAGGGTTCACAACACACACACACACACACACAACACACACACACACACACACACACACACACACACGAATAGTGGATAGACGTTAAATGAAGGACACACACACACACACCCCACACACACACACACACACACACACACACACACACACACACACACACGCCCGTGTCACAGAGTTTCGTAACTGTAACATCTTTGTGTAATAATGTAGCAAACAGAAAGGACTCTTTCATGCAACCTTGGCAAGAGGCACTTTGGGCATGATTTTCTTTACGTCCATTCAAAACGCAGACCGTGTGCATGTTTTACGCTTGTACGCATTCATTGGTATTAAGAAACAGCTCCGATGCAGCCCCTGTGGTCACTTGGGCTATAAGCACCATGACCTCGACTATGATTTCATAGCCACAAACAACCAGGAAGAGACTGGACCTCACTAAAGTTAGAAAGGCATGAAATGCAGCGCATATGGATCTTCCGATACACAGTAATGGCTTTTTGTGACTGAATATCAAATCATTATAAAAACGTTTTGCTCATCACAGTGTATACATAATTAGTCTGTACCAGTTTGGTGGGATATCTCAGAGCTGTATTTCAAAGGGCAGGCCATTTTCCGTTCTGTTCGTGTCCTCACTACATAGATTTGGTCAAACCGGTCAGCTATACCCTCCACACTTCTTAACCTTTCCACATTTCTTTTTTCGCTTCTGGTTGAAATTAATAACCTGTCGAAAGTTTCTGGAACATAAAAGATTTTGTCCAGCCTCAGAGTGGAAACTAACCTGGCAAGGAAAGAAAAAAAAAATCAGCCGGAAGAGGCAAAACGTCAATCGGATTAAGCGCCCTTTCTTCGTGGGGGAGGAAAGGGAGAAATCAATGGAAGAACAGGAAGAAAGAGTGGTGCGGCTTTCATCCACCCGGAGGCGCTGTGCACTGCTTACGGGTTGGAAGGAAATACACGACTTTTCTTGTCAAACCAGATCAAGAAGAGAGGAGGACTTAGTCTGTTAAGGACGTGGTCTCTCGGCGGCTATTATCGATTCGCACATGAACTGTAGCGCAAACGAAACCATCCGCGCGCAATAATACCTTTTCAGGCTAAATGAAACTGAAATTGAAATAAGGGAGCTTAAAAGATCGATCTTTTCTATCAGAAGAAAGAAATAAAATGGTTAAGACGCAAAAAAAAAAAAAAAAAAAAAAAAGACACGAAGTATCTCTTTATTCAAGTACACTTGCGTGACTTTTTACATTAACTTTGAATCGAAGACTTTTGCGCTTCAGATACAACAAAGGCTCTCATTTTGAATATTTTGTATTTCTGGGCTTCATCACGTCCAATGGAAAAAATAAATACAGATAAGGTTGCATGCACGTTATGTACTAAACTGCTTTTGAGAGACTTCCATTGAGTAATTTCGTTGGCCGTGAGGTTTCCAATGAGGGCATGATGAGAGAATTAATTTGTGTTTGTGTTTTTTTTTTTCTTATTCTTTTGCTTCTGATCTAACATAGATGTTAGATTGGACTGATACACGAAACAAGAAACTTTGGGCCTTTCCACTCTTGTCTTAATCATGAATCTCGTGTCGAAACGTTCCTGTGAGTCATTTCCCAGCATTCTCTCGCCGTATGGCCACTCTGATATTGATATCCTCTATTATTCTATTGTGATTAGACGGTCCCAGTATACCCAACAAACATCATGTGGGATCCAAGGATCTTTAGGGGAATTTTAAAAAAGGGTTTCATGACCTATAGGAAGAATAATGTCGGGTTCCAGTACTTGCCGGGAATTTGATATGGAATTTCAGGGCCGTTGTGGAATTTAATATGGGGTTTCAAAGACCTGAGGGGAATTTAAATGCTTGGTTTCATTAGACCTTCTGGGAATTTAATGAAGTGTTCTAAAACTTCGATGTGACTTTAACGCGGAGTCCTAGGACTATTTTTGGAACTTAATGTGGAATTCCAGGAAATGTAGGAAATGTATGTGGGGATTCCAAGACATTAGGAAAATTAACATGGGATTCCAGTACCTTCAGGGAAAGATGGGGTTTCAGGGCCTTATATGGGATTCTGGACCTTCACAAAAAAATTACTGTGGGATCTCAGCACCTTAGGGAAATTCAAGTGGATTCCTGGGCCTAGAGGGAAATTAAATGTAATCCATGAACTTTAGGTACCTTAATGTTGGATTCCAGGATCTTCAAGAAAATTATTGTTGGGGTTCAAGGACCTTTGGAGACATTGAAATAGAATGAATTCTGAGATCTTTAGGGAAATTATGAGAGATCCCATGACTTTTGTGGAATTTTGTGTCGGGTTCCGGGACTTCTGGACATTTAATGAAGGGTTCCAGACGGAATTTACTATGGGATACGAGGAACTTCGGGGAAATTAATGCTGATTCCTACGTCTCAGCTGGAGTCTGGAACCTCGTTGAGTTTTTGTGTGATCGCCCGAGTTCAGTGTAGAAATTTTACTTAATTTTCACAGATACAGACAAACAGATTACAGGACAAAACAGCCATTTTGCGCCGAATATGAGAAGATAAGGTGGTGTGTGTGTGTTGTGTGTGTGTGTCGTGTGTTGTGTTTGTGTGTTGTGTGTGGAGCGTGGTGTGTGTGTGTTGTGTGTGTGGTGTGTTGTGGTGTTGTGTGTGTGTTGTGTGTGGTGTGTGTTGTGTTGTGTGTGATTTGTTCAAATAACACGTTGCAATCAGTCGGTGTCTGCTTGCTGGGATTAGGTTTGATGGCATTTGGGAAACTAAAAAATGGTTCCCTGATGAAGCGTGTCTGAAAGAGCGTCTTTTTCTTGATCTGTTGTTTTCTCAGATATGAGTTGTAGTGAGCTTCTTCTCTCTTCTCTCCTCTCTCTCACTTCTCTTCACCTCTCTCTCTCTCTCTCTTCTACTCTCTACATTCTCTTCTCTCTCCTTAGTGCTATCAACGATATTGTATCTATGTTGCTTCTTTGCCTAACTGACATGTGTTGTCAGTTATTTGTGTTGGGGTATTAGGAGCAAAGACTGGATGTAAACAGAGAGAGAGAGAGAGAGAGAAGAGAGTGAGAGAGAGAGGGGAGAGAGTGGAGAGAAGAGAGAGAGAGAGAGAGAAGAGAGTCTGATCATTCTCGTCCTTCTCCCTCCTCCCCCCCCCCCCCCCCCCCCCCCCCCCCTCTCTCTCTCTCTCTCTCCTTTCTTTCCGTTCCCTTTCATTCCCTTTCCTTGTTGATGTCCTTCACTTCATTCTAATCCCATCACGAAGTTAGGGAGGAAAAAAAACGAATTCGCCGCACAGCCCTCTCAAGTCAACACTGTGCAATTTGCCTGCCTCCAAAACCAGCGCCGAGTCAAAGGCGCTTTTGTAATCCACTTTTCTCTCTCTCTCTCTCTCTCTCTTCTCTCTCTCTCTCTCTCTCTCTTTTCTCTGTGGACCAGAACTAGCCAAGCAGAACTGGACGGAATTGAGTTTCAAACCTCTTTCTTTTCTCTACAGCTTGGGCTTTGCTTTGTCTTCTTCTTTATCTTCTGTGCTTTTTTATTTTCTATTTTCATTTTTTTTTGGTTGGTATTCTTGTTGATCTTTCTCTGCATTCAGTAGGTCTTCAATGTTAACTGACAACAGAGTCTAGATCATTTATTTACATCAGACATGTCAATTGTAAGGTTAGTATTTATGCGTGTCTTCCTACAGTATAGGACTTGTATTTTTTTTAAATTACGTTCTCTCTCTCTCTCTCTCTCTCTCTCTCTCTCTCTCTCTCTCTCTCGTGTACAATAATGTCGTATGTTTGCGATCAGAATTGCCCCGACCGTGCATGCATAGTGCAAAAATGTGAAGAGAACCTTTGCACAGGAGCAAAACAACGCACGTGCTCTCTCTCTCTCTCTCTCTCTCTCTCTCTCGCACTCTCGCGCTGCGGGCATGTGTGTGTGTGTGTGTGTGTGTGTGTGTGTGTGTGTGTACGAGTTCATGTATGTATATTTGTGTGTGGATATGACTATAGGCCTACTCGTGTAAAAGAAAGCTACTTCGTTCGTTGCACAGCGCTGTGTCTAATCACACTTTGCCCAATCTCGTTTCACCCGGTGACGCTTCCTTTCCACACGTCAGCCAAGTGTCGGCCCCAAACCGGGTACAGTAAGGTTGTTGAAAGTTAATGGCTGTGTGAAATACACTTGTCGTGTTTTTGAAATATGGCTGGAAACATTGTCTTCTGCATGAACAGTAGTAATCGCACAGACGGCTGGTGTGATTCAACGCTGCTATATGGCTGTGAAACCTGGCAACTGAAGACCACCCAGGAGGAACACGACGCTTTGACACTAAGTGCCTACGTTAGATCTTGGGCATCAAATGGTCAGACTTTGCACCAAATGAAAAGGTCAGGGAGAGGTCCACACAGCTCCCCGTGTCGACCGTCATTTGCAGACGGCGCCTCCGCTGGCTGGGTCATGTCTTGAGATTACCGTCATCAAGACCTGCAAACCAGGCCATAAATGGATCCCAGCAGGCCAGAGAAAAAGAGGACGACCCTGGATGAGCTGGCGACAGACAGGGAAGAGACCTCAGACTCGTTGACAGAGGATGCAGAGGATACACAAGTAAACTGGCTGAGGACCGTGCACAGTAGAGCGACTTGACTGCCTCATGCGTCGCAAGACGCGGCAGCATCGAAGTCTAAGTCCAAGTCTATGATAGGACCACAACAACGACGACTGTCAGAAATTCACCAGCCCCCCAGGCAATCTGAGTCGGAGTATGATCAGATAACTATTTTAGGGGATATGCCAGTCCCTTAACTGTGTTCACACCACTCGTTCAATCCAAGTAACCAACTGAAATTTTTATCATTTCCTGTCCACACGCTATGCCAACGTGAAAGTCGGACAAAAATACAGTTTGGGTGTGAAACGTCACTCATGGGATTTCTAGAGCCTTGAGAAGAGAACATTCGCATTACGTAGGAGAAAAAAAAAAGGACTGGGAGAAACGTGATGTAGACGTTTAGTTACAGGTCTACAGTCTGCAACAACGTTAACCATCTAAGAAGGAACACGCTACACTTCGCCTAATCCCTACGTCAAAAACCTGTAAGAAGAGGTGTGAATTTTCCAATTTTGCACACATAGATGTATGACAAACCCCACAAACCAGACCGTCAAATGAGTCCCAGCAGGCATGGGAAGGAGAGGGCGTCCCAAGACGAGTTGATGGCAGAGGACAGAGACCTAGGTCTGGTCCACAGGAGTTTGAGGGACGTACAGTGGAGCGCTTCGACTGCATCATGCACCGCTCGACGCGCGAGCTCGAGCAGCTAAGGTCTTCTTCTTCTGCGGTCCATTTTTTTTATATTGCGTCAAATCTTCAATCCTGTCGCCACGATGAATCCCACAGTCTTCTCGAGGTCTTGACGACTGCCCCCAAAGCTGCATCTACAGTTCTGCACCCTCTGGTCAGGCTGGACACCGTAGAATATCATGGGCTGGACAGTGTTGGAGGATGTGTTCTGAAAATCTTAGTAAGTAAGGCGAAGTCCACAGTCCGCCGCAGAGACCCCACGGTCCCCACAGCTTCCCTGGACCTCAACCGGACTGGGCCACGTCTGGCATCTCAAGGCTTGAAAGGAGGGGCAGGACTGTAAGATGTGGGTGAGAGTTTGGGAGCCTGTGGCACAAGGGCAC
>CM031598.1:84705216-84710216 GCA_018398815.1 Conus ventricosus
TCTTCACAACGAAATTAAGCTTGAGTAAGTGCTGGCTTGAGATGTGCAGAAAAGGAAAGAGAGGTGTCATGGATATTTTGAGAACTGTGAAGAAATTGAACTCCGATGATGTAAATCTATTTTGAAAATTGGGTTCACAGATACAGCCTATTTTGACATAATTATGCATTAGAAGTTTGGGGCATGTTGGATAATACTGAAATGGAAAAAGTTCATGTTTGTTGTGTGTGCTCTGTGCTGTCATGTCTGCCAGGCGATTCGGTGTCATAAGCAGCATTCCTTTGGAGTTATGTTTTCTTGTAGGAGCAAGAGTTACCCTACTTGTTTGTTTATTATTTACTGTTCCCTGCCTCATTTCATATTTAATTTCATACCTATGCGATAAAGCGTATCATCCACGTACCCTTGCACGCATCGAATAAAATGGTTTACGGCGAAAGTGGACGATATCCTCTCATTATTACCACTTACGTTACAGTTATCAAATACTGGTTGAAATTAGTAACCCGAACAATAACCAGACTCTGCGTTCAGGCGTATGAAATGCTCATGTTGCAACATGAAAGTGAAACATTGAAGTGGGTCTCTTGTATTAAGAAAATATTGACAGAGAATGGTTTTGGCATAGTTTGGTTGTCACAAGGAGTCGGCAACAATGCAAGAATTCATTTTTTAATTCAAGGACCGCTTAATTTGTTCTTATATAAACAAAACCGGCATGCTGGCATGGATGGAAATAATAAATACGACTGGTTTCTCTCATTTAATAGCAATCTCAAAACAGAGAAATATCTTGAAATTGTAACGCATAAATGGCATGTATATAGTTTGGCAAAATTTCGAACCAGAAAGCTCGGTCTCGGCGCAAACCCAAAAATGGTTCGAGTAATCAAACAGTAAATCTTGTCTTGTGTGTAAAGAAGGAGACAGTGTTGAGATTGAAGTACATGTTGTGTTTGATTGTGCTGCATGCGCCAATATCCGTAGAGGGTGTGCACTTTTCAGTGAATCAGTTGCTCAAAAAAAAGATTTAGCAGCGATTTTAGCAAGTGGAAACGAAAAAAAAAAAAAAAAACTGTAGCAGAATTTGTGAAGTATGTCGCAGAAGTGAGCACATTTCGTAAAAAGCATATCGCGAATGAGTAAGATAATCACTTCCTTAAAGGTACATTGGTTCAGTAGTTATGTTCATAACCTGATAGTCTACGTCAATGGTGTATTGTGTGTGCGTGCCCGCGCGCGTGCATGCGTGCATGCATGCGTGCGTGCGTGCGTGCGTGCGTGTGTGTATGTGTGTGTGTGTGTGTGTGTGTGTGTGTGTGTGTGTGTGTGTGTGTGAGAGTGTGTGCGTGCGTGTGTGGGTGTGTGATTGGGGTGGGGGTGGGTGGGTGAATGTGTGCGTGTGTGTGTATGTTCATGTGAATTTGTGAATGTTTGACTCGTAGATCTTTTTTTGTAACAGTTATATGTCTTCGAGTATTTGTAATAGCACAAGGGAAGTTTTTGCATTCGTTTCCTTTTTTAGTCGCTGTATGAGCGGCTGTGGCTAGATATGACACATGATACCCCCTTGCCAACAGGCCATTTTGCTAATGGCAATAGAATTGTGTCTGTGTCAGTGTGTCAGTCTCTCCTTCTCTCTCTCTCTCTCTCCTCTCTCTCTCTCTCTCTCTCTCTCTCTCTCTCTCTCTCTAACACACACACACACACACACACACACACGCATACGCACAAACACACACACACACACACACACACACACACACACACACACACACACACACACACACACACACGCACGCACGCACGCACGCACGCGCACACACACACACACACACGCGCGCGCGCGCGTACACACACACACACGCATACGCACACGCACAAACACACAAACACATGCACACGCATACGCACAAACACACACACACACACACACACACACACACACACACACACACACACACACACACACACACGCACACACACACACACACGCTTGCACGCACACACATACATACACCACACACATACACTCACACACACACACACACACACACACACACACACACACACACACACACACACACACACACACACACACACACAGCATGCACGCACACACACGCACGCATGCACACGCACACACACACGCACACACACACGCACGCACGCACGCACACACACGCGCGCGCGCGCGTGCGCTCACACACACACGCCGCGCGCTAAACAGCAGTGACAACCGGACTGAACATGATCTCTCTCCACTTTCTCAGAACTTACACAATGACCACCTGCAGCATTGATCGTTCTTGCAGTCTTCATTTTCTGCACTCTATTCCTCTGAAGTGATGGAGGTCTCACAGCATGGTTTCTAGGGACCATGTCATGCATCAACTATGGGTGCATATCGGGAAGTAGGAGTTCTACCTTTGGATGAGTATAGACAACTAGCTCTTGCATAATATGTTCCACGTAGCTCAGTCAACAACCATGATGTTAAAAATGAAGTTAGCCTACGATCTCATTCAGATTTTCCGAAAAGGAAAAAAAAAAAAAAAATATATTATATATATATATATATATATATATATATATATATATATATATATATATATATATAGTTTTCTTTGCTACGGTTGGAACTTATACTGATTTATTCTGACAATAGAAAAAGTTTTAGAGAAAATGGTAAAGTCAGAAAGTGAAATTCTCCCTTGCCCACCATGGGACTTCAAGTGGCTGATTTTGATGTTAATCATTCTTAAGAAAAAAAAAGTGACAGTGATAAAATCTTCGGTGCATCAGTACAAAGATCATATAAACGATCAATACCCTGATTATTTAAAAGTTGACACGAATCGATCTCTGTTGGATAACCAGGAAGCAGGGGCTGGTTTCATTATTCCTTCTTTAAAATTGGAAAGTTCTTTTTATGTTGGAAAATAGATATCTATATCCACGGTAGAACTCACTGCTATTCTTATGGCTCTGTATTATTTACTTTTTTCCCCGCTAAAGATATATTTCAAATTCTATTCTGTGCTGATTCAAGGTCAATTTTAGATGTTCTAAGCAAATCAAACCCCACAGTCAAACAGCATTTTATCGTTAAAATCAAGTGTTTAATGCGCTTCCTACTTTTGAGAGGTAGCTGGATGCCCTCGCATTGTGGAATTCATTGTAAAGTAAGAGTTGAAAGACTGACAAAAAACGTGGAGCGAAACGTGCTGACAATGCATGTATTTCATATATTCCTCTGCCTCTTCTGGAGGGATATAGATTATTACACAGTGTGTGTTGGAAGCACTTCAGAAAGAAGCTGGAGGATTCTGGGTCCTTTTTGCCCATCCTACATCATCAGCCACTACGGTGTAATATTATTTCAAGTACTCGTGATGGCTTGTATCACGCATGGTCAGTGACCTCTTTGATTCACAGACTTACACTTAATGCTTTTAAAACAAAATTTTACCACAGACGTAAATTGTATTTGTGGTGAAGAGATATCAAATTTGCATATACTTTTCAAATGTAGTTGAAAAGTATTTTGTCTGCCTGATCTGAATCTTCCTCAGGTGAAATTTTAAATAATTCCTCACTAACATGTGACATTGAATTAGTATTGACTTCGAATTTAAGTTACCTGTAAAGAATGGCAGGTGTTGTATCTTTGTATTTGATGTAACATGGGTTTGTGTGTTTTTGTTTTGTTTTCAATTTGATTCTGTGTTCATTGTTTTTAATTGTTCCTTTTCTGTATGATCACACAACATGAACAGACATTAAATTGAAGACTGCGTACCACACTAACACATTCACACTCAACTCACACACACACACACACACACACACACACACACACACACACACACACACACACACCACACACGCGCGCGCGCGCGCGCACGAACACGAACACGAACACGAACACGCACACACACACAAACACACGCACACACACACTCTACTTAACCTTTTATTCTTCCACCTGTCTCTGAGTTACAGAGAATGGGAGAGAGAGGGAAGGGAGATGTGGGAATGATGGGAGACCAGAAAGTGGAACTGGACAGAAGGACATCAGGGTGAGGAGGGTAGAAGCGCGCAGGGTGCGGTCTGAATAACGACGGGTCAAAACCTTTTGACCAGCGAAAAAAGAAAGAAAGAATCCCACCACGCGATTAAGCGGGCCTGTGCACGTGCGTGAATCGGCCCTCCAATATTGTGAGAAGAATTTCATGCCTCTTACTTCCCCATGGATGGCCGCTGACCCTGGCGTCTATGGAGACCTGAGGCTAACGGTGGGAGTCGGGCATCGATTAATCGATGGCTCCCGTATCCTGTCCTGCCTGATTCAAAGCTACAGCAGGCTGCTGCCCGTCGGTCACTGTACGGTGTTGTCTCCGCGGCGTCTGAAGGCTGTGATTTGATTTTCTTTACTCTCTCTCTCTCTCTCTCTCTCTCTCTCTCTCTCTCTCTCTCTCTCTCTCTCTCTCTCTCTCACGTATGCAAACACGCACATTCACTCTTGTCGCATTTGATCGCAGCTATATCCATACCCAATAACTCAGAACTATACTGAGCTATTCGCTGCACTTGAGTGTCAAATAACTTAATAGATAACAAAAGTAAGTGCTATTGAGGTTATCTAACTTTTTCATAATTCAGATCAAAGTGGGTTTGGCCCTACTTGCCAGGTCTGTGCATGCACTAGCAATGCTTTAAACGTGTAGAGAAGAAAATTCCCAAATCGTTATGAACATTGACATCAAGTGTTTCAGGTACATTCGCCATCTTTCCCTTACATTTACATAACCACCTTTACAAAATACTATGATATTACTTTCAGACATATTAACTTTAAACTGTAGCGTCGTGGCTGCACTGTTTAATTGTGTTTGCAGAACAATAATAGTTTCGGATATTAAAACATTATTAGCTAACAAAAGAATGAGCAATTCAAAGGCGTCAAGAGGAAGTAAAGCCCCGTGTCTTTCATTGTT
>CM031598.1:84715216-84760216 GCA_018398815.1 Conus ventricosus
CGCGTCAACCAGGCCCGACAGATACAATACGTACCTGCAATGTTTGTCCGAAAATGTGAGCAACACTCTCAGAGATGTATCCATAAAGTGGATGAAAAATTGATTGTGTGGGCGCTGTCTTCCCGATTGTACCCATAGTAAACTCAGTTCCGGGAATACACCTGTCGGGGCAGACAAATCCCACAAATAAATGGCTCTTAGGGGAAACGAACTCATGACCTCCCTGCAGGAAGTCCGTGACGCTGACCAATTCGCCATGGCGGCTGATACATTGTCAATGTTGGGGTATACGCGCATTAAGACTTAAGCGTGCTCTAAAACTCCACTTTCTCCTGCTGAAAATAGACTCTGCAAGACTGACGATTGAATTTCCATAATACAATGATACGCATGTTTGTAACTGGTGGTGCAGCTCTTTTCAGTAAATGATGTTGGTTAAGGTTTTGAAACTTACAAGAAACCAGCCCTTCTATTGTGAATGAAAAAAAGAGTTTCTTAATTAGTACTGGTTTAAGGCTATGAACAGACACACACACACACACACACACACACACACACACACACACACACACACACACACACACACACAACACACTGCCGTGCGTAGACAAAACGATCCGACCAGTATTGTGACAAAAAAAAAGAAGGAGAAGGAAAAGTCCTCAGTGAATATGATTTTAATGCCAAGTTACGTTCATTATGACTCACTTGTTATGTTGTTAAGATAACAGCTCTACTTTAACAGATCGTAGAAGCAATGTGTGCCATTGTTTGAAGAGGCAGCAGCAACGACGATGTTGGCATGAAATCAAAGCGTAGTAGATGGTTCTTTTTGCACCCCCCCCCCCCCCACACAACACACACACACACGCTTACACAGACACAGACACACACACACGCACGCACGCACGCACGCACGCACGCACGCAGCACGCACACACACACACACACACACCACACACACACACACACACACACACACACACACACGTCTTATTCTCGCACGCCTGTTAACCACCGCGCACACTGTGAATCGGAACCAAACCGGATCTCCCCAACCATAACTCTCCTAAGTCAACTAAAAATGTTGTTTCTTTTGTTGTTGTTGTTTTTGTTCGCAGGTGAATCTTAACTTTCTAGAAAACCAAGAGGTTTTTTATTTCTCTCTTTGTTTCTTTTCTTCACAGAAGGTCGAATGGGAAAGCGGCATTTTGCAACGGTCTGCTGGTTTTCCCCTCGCACTAAGTGACCACCGGTAGAGGCTTTACCTGGACAGGGAGTGAGTGGAGTGGTGGTGGAGGAGGTGGGTGGGGTGGGGTGGGGTGGGGTGGGGTTGGGGGTATGGGGTGGGTGGGGATGGCATCGATCCTGACCATTTCTCTGGTAGTCATCTCCGCTGCCCCTTCCAGATTGTACGGATGTGACGTACTTCCTGTCTGGCAGGTCCACGGGACTCGCTTTCCTATTGATCCAAGGACTGTGTAGAAGGTGAGGGAGTGGTGGGCAAGAAAGAGACAGAGATTGTGGGGATCTCGGAGTGAGGGAGGGTGGGGTGGGGTGGAGCAGGTGAGGGTGGGGTGGGGTGGGGTGGGGTCTGTGGGGATAGGGGTGAGTGGGGGGGGGGGGGGGGGGGAGGGGAGGCTTCTTAGGAGACCTGATGGTTGACCCGTTTGCTGAGAGAGTTCAGTGGGAGAGGGGTCGGGTGGTAGTGGTATGCAGAAGGGAGAGAAGAGGGCGTGTGTGTGTGTGTGTGTGTGTGTGTGTGTGTGTGTGTGTGTGTGTGCGTGTGTGTGTGTGATTGGCATCCCGTCTGAGAATGCAGTTTATGTTTATGTGGAGAGTAATTTGATATTGGTGAGTGGTATGTAAAGTAGTCTCTGTATTATTGTTGTACACGTACTTATACGCACACGTGCGTGCGCGCGTGCACGCAAGCACACACTCACACACACACACACACACACACACACACACACACACACACACACACACACACACACACACACACACACGTGCGCGCGCGTGCGCAAAGAGAGAGAGAGAGAGAGAGAGAGAGAGAGAGGGTTTCTTTTGAATGTTCTCGACACAGTTCATGGCGATCGCATTTTCAAGAAAATAAACATGCTGAACAGATTTTAAAAGTATTTTTAAGGCTCCGCCGAAAAATCTACACAAACGGATCACAGGACAAAACGCGACGCGTTTGGACCTCTTAGGTCTTCTTCAGGCCAGATACACAACACTAAGGACAACGAAAATGAGCGAGCAGTCACTTGTCTTCATCCCATTTGGCGCTAGATGGACGTTGAATCAGCATCCAGGTGTGTATAATACATCTTCCGTTTATACTGCCAGCTTGAAATCATGTGTTCTGGTGAAGTCATGTTTACCGACTTCCCACAGTACTCTTTGGATCTGAGCGAGAGAGGATGCGTGTGCGTGTGCGTGTGTTTGTGTATATATAATCGTGTGTGTGTGTGTGTGTGTGTGTGTGTGTGTGTGCGTGCGTGCGCATGCATGCGTGCGCGCGCGCGCGTGTGTGTGTGTGTGTTTTGGAGAGAGAGAGAGAGAGGGAGGGAGGAAGAATGTGTGGAAAGAGAGAATCTGTGTGTGTGTGTGTGTGTGTGTGTGTGTGTGTGTGTGTGTGTGTGTGTGTGTGTGCGCGTGTGTGTGTGTGTGAGTGTGTGTGTTGTGTTGTTTTGGGAGAGAAAGAGAGAGAGAGAGAGAGTGAAGGACGGAGGAGGGAGAATGTGTGGAGAGAGAGAGAGAGAGAGAGAGAGAGAGAGAGAGAGAGAGAGAGAGAGGTGAGTGAGTGTATGTGTGAGTGAGTGAGTGTGTGTGTGTGTGTGTGTGTGTGTGTGTGTGTGTGTGTGTGTGTTAGATACACAGAGTCAGAGGGAGGGAGGGAGCGAAGGACATAGATACGAATAGTGTATCACCAATGGAATCAAGAAGATTTAAAGCATACGAAAATAGTAGAAGGAAAAAAGCTACAGCACACCAACATCTCTTACATATGTTGCTGTCGTTGTCCTTGCTGGTGTTGCTGCTGTGGTGATGGCGGTGGCGACATAAAACAATAATGGTATTTAGAGAAAAGCAATTATCCTAGCCATAGAGGCACAGCCATCAATATGTTTCATTAACATCACCACTGCAGTGACAAAAACCATAGATTTACTGCTGCTGATATTTCACAGTATAACTACAAGTGGTGTGACCTCCTCGTGTATTTCTATTGTTACTTCTATTATGCACAACATAGACAATACTCTAGACGAAGTAACGCGTCTCGGATAAAGTGTTGGTAATTTATATGTCTAAAAAAAAAAATTGAAAGGTCCTCGACTTCTGAGACAAACGTGCATGTACGTGTTTGTAGATACTAGGGGGACTGACGTGTTTGTAATGGCATTGTCTACGTGACGGATACTTGAAGGGTTTTTTGGCAGGTCTTTTCTTTTCTTTTCTTTCTTTCTTTTATCTTTTTTTTTTGTTTTTGTTTTTTTCTGAAAGTGTGCATGGAAGAGCAGATTTTTGTATGGGATATTGTTCCATTTAAGTTCAACATGGACGTCCCTAAATGCATTCGTGGTCTTGAGCTTGTTTACCGGCGTAAGTAATTTGTTTTTAAGAGCCTTGTTCACGTAGGGTTTAGTAAGTAAATGATTTAGGCGTTATGGAGCCGAAACATTGCCGGAGCCTAATCACAGCTTTGCGGAAGAGCGGCTGCTTTGCAGTGGCAGTATGCTTAATTCAACGCCTTCTGTGAGGTAGATGAGGAGAAATTTGGTAGCATTGTCTTAACGGCTTCTATAGGTGGGGGTTACATTTTATATGATTTTGGGGGGTGGACGTGGGGGTGTGTGGGGTGGAGGCAGTACAGCCTTAGAGTGCAGATGCATGACATGAATGAAATAGTGACCCATGCATGTTTTTGTTTCCGGGAGTCTGTGTCTGAGCAGGAAGAAACTGCTAACAGGTGTGTCAATAAGGGTTCCCAACGTGAGTTACCATCCACTATCACTGCTAACAGGTGTGTCAATAAGGGGTTCCCAACGTGAGTTACCATCCACTATCACTGCTAACAGGTGTGTCAATAAGGGTTCCCAACGTGAGTTACCATCCACTATCACTGCAACAGGTGTGTCAATAAGGGGTTCCCAACGTGAGTTACCATCCACTATCACTGCTAACAGGTGTGTCAATAAGGGGTTCCCAACGTGAGTTTACCATCCACTATACACTGCTACAGGTGTGTCATAAGGGTTCCCAACGTGAGTTACCATCCACTATCACTGCTAACAGGTGTGTCAATAAGGGGTTCCCAACGTGAGTTACCATCCACTATCACTGCTAACAGGTGTGTCAATAAGGGGTTCCCAACGTGAGTTACCATCCACTATCACTGCTAACAGGTGTGTCAATAAGGGGTTCCCAACGTGAGTTACCATCCACTATCACTCCCAGAGCACGGTGCTCGTGCACTTGGTCTCTGGTGTAACGTACAATCAAATTAAGAATGAGAACTCTTTATTTTGAACTTTTGTAATCAAGTGATCGTAAAACATTTCGTCGGTTTTTTTTTTGCGTTTAGATATTGTGCAGTTATGGTGGCACTTTGTAAAAACATCCTTAAAACCTAGCTGTAATTTGTTTTGGACTAACGGCAATTCCTCTGTGTTTGAGTAGAGGAAAATGTCATTAATGAAGTTATCACATTGGATACTTGGATCTGCTATGGACATTAGCGGATCTGTAATTAGCAAGCAAGGTAAAGACAGACTCAGGTCAGAGTCTTGGGACTTCTTAGTTGTTTTTTTTTTATGAACAGAATGGAGAACCCGTCACTCCAAAACATGAACTGCGTTACGTGGTTAAGCTTGAAAAAAAAATCCTTTTTTATGTTATTAAGTATTCTGTTATTAACCAGGGAGATCGAAAACTTCTGTAAGATAACAATATCTCATTCAGACAGACTGAATTCTGACATACCAGCCTTCGTCGCACAGTAGTTAGCGTCGCGGATTCCTGGCTGGGGAATCGTGGCTATGTTTCCATCAGAGCCATTCACTTATGACGATTTTTCTTCCCGGCCGGCTCCTACGCAGGGTGAATATGCTACGGATTCAATCGAGAAGACTGGAACCACACAGATGAGTCTCATCCACTTAATGAATGCGCCTCTGAGAGTACTGCTCAAATTTCCCGACCAACACTGCAGGTGTCTGTATATCTCGGGCCTGGTTGACGCTGGGATATATTATGAAAGTAGGCTTAGAGTACAGCCCTGTCATGCAGTCTCAGAGCAGAATGGAACTCCATGGTATCATTTTCATCACCTCGTCATCGTCGATCAGCACACAGGAAAAAAAGTCTCAAATTCCGTCGTGGTCCTTCATACCCTGCTCTCATGGTCATCTGTTAGGATTTCCTCTCCACGTCTGTGTCCTTGGTGAGTTTGTGCTGAGGTCGCCAGTGTCGGGAAGTTGGTGGGGACTGTCACTGGACAGACGTGGGGGGTAGGGTAGGGAAGGGGGCATTCAGGCTGACTCCACGAATAACCAGTTACTGCGATCGGCAGAAGGCATAGTAGGTTGCGTCCTTCGTATATTGAAACGGAGCAGGCACTATCGAACACCACCGAAGTAGTGACACGGCAGCAGTGCAGTGTCTCCTCCGGTGGGTTGCCTCACAACGACTTGACATTGACTGCTCCCAGTGGATTGAACCCGAGCTGGAGGAAAGACAAACGCCGGGGTCTGGCGGTAGACGGGGAGCCGGAATGAGCGGCGTTGGGCACTGCCACTGAAGCAAGCCGGAAAGAGCGGCGTAGGGCACTGCCACTGAAGCGAGCCGGAATGAGCGGCGTAGGGCACTGCCACTGAAGCGAGCCGGAATGAGCGGCGTAGGGCACTGCCACTGAAGCGAGCCGGAATGAGCGGCGTAGGGCACTGCCACTGAAGCGAGCCGGGAGGAGCAGCATAGGGCACTGCCACTAAAACGAGCGGAAGGAGCGGCGTAGGGCACTGCCACTGAAGCGAGCCGGAATGAGCGGCGTAGGGCACTGCCACTGAAGCGAGCCGGGAGGAGCAGCATAGGGCACTGCCACTAAAACGAGCGGGAAGGAGCGGCGTAGGGCACTGCCACTGAAGCGAGCCGGAATGAGCGGCGTAGGGCACTGCCACTGAAGCGAGCCGGAAGGAGCGGCGTAGGGCACTGCCCTGAAGCGAGCCGGAAGGAGCGGCATAGGGCACTGCCACTGAAGCGAGCGGAAGGAGCGGTGTAGGGCACTGCCACTGAAGCGAGCCGGAATGAGCGGCGTAGGGCACTGCCACTGAAGCGAGCCGGAAGGAGCAGCGTAGGGCACTGACACTGAAGTTGCACTGCAAATAAGAAAGAAAACAATGTTTGATATGAATACTGACAGCTAAATTTCTTAAAGCTGAAAGTTGATTAAAAGGTATGGAAGTGTTGTTGTTATCATTATTATTATTATTAATATTATATTATTATTATTATTATTATTATTATTATTATTATTATTATTATTATTTATATATCATTATCATTATTTATCATCATCACCACATTATTGTTGTATACTTATTGTTATTGTTATGATGATGATGATGATGATGATTATCATTATTTATTATTATTATTATTATTATTATTATATATTATTATTATTATTATTATCATCATCATAATTGTTGCTGTTGTTATCATTATCATTATTTTTCTTTTTTTAAGTTGGCAGTAGAAGGGCATCTCGGAGTCATGACCTGGATGCGGTCCGACCCCCATAGAGTGTAAGGAGTTTAGAGCCGAAACACTTGTGGAGTGGGGGGGGGGGGGGGGGGGTCTTCTTTGAAGACCTTTTGCTGTCAAGCTCTCCCTAAAGTTCCTTCTCACTATGGAAAGTTTTTATTAAGAGAGAGGAGAGAGAGGAGAGAGAGAGAGAGAGAGAGAGAGAGAGAGAGAGAAGAGAGAGAGAGAGAGATACGAATACCGAAACGAATGGTTTTATGCGTTAAGGTTTCGGCCCATAGACACAAGAAGGTATATGAGAGGTGGAACGGACATCTAAACTGAAAAAGACAGGAGCATACAATACAAATAACAATGGACATGATCTTTAACCACAAGAGAGCCAGATTCCAGCACTGGTGGCAAATGGAAAAAACAACAACAGAGACTCCGTGGTCAGTAGGACTACACTTTACATGATTACACTGTCTACCAACATCTATGTGTAGTTGTAGTTGACAAGTGTCGATGTTTCCAGAGCGTTCAGTATGGACTTCCATCCTCGCCAGCTCTTGGAATCGTCCTACCTCTGATGCTTGTGCCGCAGTCCGTCCATTTTTGGATGTTCTTACAAACACTTTAATCTTCTCTTTTCTTCTTCTTCTGCGTACGCAGGCTGATACTCCTGCGGACACTCCCTATATGGACAGAGCAGTATTAATCCCATCTGCCCAACAAAGGGAGTGCAGTTTTGTGTGTATGACCGTTTTTTATTCGCCCATTAAGGCAGCCGTACTCCATCTTCGGGGAAGGTGCATGCTATGTGTAACGTGTCATCCATACCAACGGCCAAACTAGCCCTTCTCTTCCGAAAGTCGGTGGATGGGATTTTACGTGTGTGCAAGATGTTATGGGTGCGTTCACACACGGAACCTCGGTTTATAGTCCCATTCGAAGGACTGTATGGGAAATGGAGTCAGAACTAATGTTAACTCCGAGGGGAAAATCCCTCTGTACCGAAACGGCTCGGCGGAATCTTTCTCTGCGAGTTTCATACGACAGTACGGAAGCTTGTTGACTGGAAGTATGCACCAGGATACTGATGCTGTCATCCCCTTCTTCATCAAGTGTTCTGCATGTATGACGCTGACTCAGTTTCTTTTGTCAAGTGGTGCACAATGGATTGAGAGCTGTCTTTTTTTCTGCATCCTTGTCAATGGCATGATCGTGACTACCACCCTCGTTTCGTACTGTCAAGTCAGTGTGACATAACGTCATTGTCTTTTGATCAGTGCTACATAGCGTGTTTGGCCGACACTGGTCATGGAGGCCGTGTTGCCTTTGAATTTTAGCTATAGATCAATTTAGGATTATCAGTGAGGTTACCACCAGGGAATGATATGTCGGACGCAGTCAAGTTTTCTGTACTGT
Organism: Conus ventricosus; assembly: GCA_018398815.1. Taxonomy (NCBI): domain Eukaryota; kingdom Metazoa; phylum Mollusca; class Gastropoda; order Neogastropoda; family Conidae; genus Conus; species Conus ventricosus. The sequence continues at coordinate 84,723,401 of CM031598.1, forward strand.
GAAATAAATTTGGGGGGAGGGGGAAAGAGGGGGGCTTGTGTGGAAGAAACAGGCCAGAGAGGAATACAGGAACGCTTGTCTTCTGCTATTCTCTCAAACCTCTGTATATCTTGGCTCTCGTTTCTGGCAGTTTGTGATGGAACTGTCCTTCAATACGACAGTGTCACTCTGTATCCCAGAAGCTTGACTGGCAGTCGTCAGTTGAAATACCACATCAAGCTGGTTTTCTATCAGTCTTCCATTTTAAAGGATAATCAGCATATTTCCGGAAGAAACGTATTCTACATTTTCTCCACCCATAATGGCAGTTTCACAGCAGCCTTCCGAAAGCGGTTTTTATGTTAAACACTCGGGGGGGAGGGGGGTGGGGAGAGAAAGAAGAGAGAGAGGAGAGAGAAGAGAGAGAGAGAGCAGAAGTGACGGAGGGGAGAGATGAGAAAAGGAAGGACAGACAGAGACGACAGACAAGACCAAAGCGACCTGAGAGAGAAAAACACAGAGAGAAGAGAGAAGAGAGAGAAGAGAGAAGAGAGAGAGAGAGAGAGAGGAGGAGAGGGTGTCGAAGATGGGGGAGGGGTTAGTCGTCTTCTTGGAGGAGAAGAAAAGAAGAGAGAGAGAGAGAGAGAGAGAGAAGAGAAGAGAGAGAGACGAGAGAAGGAGAGAGAAGAGAGAGGAGAGAGAGAGGAGAAGGAAGAAGAGAGAGAGAGAGAGAAGAGAGAAGACGAGAGAGGGAGGAGAGAAAGAGTTGGAAAGTGGGGGGAGTCCCTATTTCGCCATTAAAACAAGCGACGACGAGATACTTTCTTCAAGAAAGCGCGGACAGAAGCAATCAGCTATCAAGCACACAACAGCAGAGGGCTTGGAAGGTGTGGCAGCACGGCAAAGCTCTATCACCTTTCTGTACATAACCGACCCCACTCCCACCTCACAAGCCACGCACCCCTACCATACACCTCCCTCACCCCACCCCCCCCCCCACCCCCCCCCCCCTCCCCCCCCCCACACCACCCCCCCCCCCCCCCTCCCCCCCCCCCTTCCCAGCTCCCCACCCCCCCCCCCCCCCCCCCCTCCCCCCCCCCCCCCCCCCCCCCCCCCCCCCCCCCCCCCCCCCCCCCCCCCCCCCCCCCCACCACCACCCCTTCCCTCCTCCTCCTCCCCCCCCCTTCCCCAGCCCAACCTCTGTTTCTCTGTTGATTTTCCCCTCAAAAATCTTCCCACACCCTGGCTTTCACTTTTGCGCTAACCAGCTACTTTGGATGTCCCCTCATGGCACCGTCGTTGTCCCTGCTCTCAAGGGAAACGGGCGATTTCAGACGACAGAGCAACAATTCACTCCTCATTTGCAGCCCACGGATGACGACGATGATGATGTACGCAACTTCACGGTAGCGCACCGACACTTCAGACAGAGTCTCCTCCGACAGCCTCCAGACAAAGGTTCCTTCTGCCCTCCTCGCTCGGCCGTCGAAGAGACCGTCATTATCAGGCGCGTACAGGTAGACCGAAGTGGGGGGTAATGAGTGGTCGCCAGTGTGCCAGGTGAAAGGACCCGTTATGAAGATGTTAGCTGACAAGAGGAGGAAGACTTAGGCGTGATCGTCGGCCATACCAGGGGAGCGAGCGGAGTTCTGGCGTGAGGGTGAAGAACAGAACGATGTGCTCCATCTCAAGACATGGCTCCGTGGACCAGAGATAGACAGCGGACAGGATCAGTATCAGGATCAGGACAGGATCTCCGGCTTTGACTGTTGGAGTTCACTGCACAGTTGAAGGACATTCACCACTTCCTGTTGATTATTAGCTCTTCGTCTGGTTCCTGTTCGTAGGTTAGCGTCCGTCCACCGCAGTCCCCAGCTGATAGCGCTTACGCTGTCAAATTAGAAGCACACCAACAGAGGTTCGCACGCGGACAATGCTGCGTGCAGGCAAAGGGTCGATCTTGCTCTGCTTGCTCTGCAGCAGACAAACAGTAAATTATATACCTAGTTACCTGAGAGGGCAACCCGCACGACTGAACAGTTCTGTCCCGGGAATAGGGGACTTCACAAAGGCGAGTGGTAGGAAACGAGATGAGGTATCATTTCCTTCTTGCTGCACATTTGCAGGAATCCAGTTTGCGGAGCGATTCTCTCTCTCTCTCTCTCTCTCTCTCTCTCTTCTCTCTCCTCTCTCTCTCTCTCTCTCTCTCTCTTCTCTCCTCTCTCTCTCTCTTCCTCTTCTCTCTTCTCTCTCTTTCTCTCTCTGTCTCATGGTACGCATGCGCGCGCACACACACGACGCACGCACACACAGAGAGAGAGAGAGGAGAGAGAGAGAGAGAGAGAGAGGAGAGGAGAGGAGAGAGAGAGAGGAGAGAGAGAGAGAGAGAGAGAGAGAGAGTAGATGAGGGAGGAGAGGAGTGGAGAGTGGGATTAGAGAGAAGAGATGGAGAGAGAAGGAGAATGAGGTACGAATGAAACATGCATTTTGAAAGAGAACAGAGATGAATATTACTGGAGGATGTTATTTCCAGTGCATGAAAAAAGGACAAAAAACAACGGACGACAACAAACAACAACAACAACAACAAAACCAATAATGGTGGTACATATGTGGGAAAGATTTCTCTCTCGATCTCGAGCATTCAAGACAAAACTGATCGTTCTGTGTTGACGGTGGAGAGGAAAGAACTGAAATATGAAATACGTTGTTCACCTCTGTCTCTTTCTTTATACAAAATAATAAAATAATGTTGAGTTATGGAATACCAAAGTCAAAAAAAACAGCCGTGCGATTTGTATCTGATAAGAGGGTAATTACTTTTGCGATGAGGAGATGTGAAATATGGACAGAAAAGAACGTGATTTCCAGTGAAGGGGCCCCGGGTTTTTCCGTCGCAGCCCGGGCACCAGCAATCGACAGGGTGGGAGTCAGTTCAGATGTCCCCAAAGAAGACGGTTTGAAGAGAAGGTATGTATTGTGGAAAAATGTTTAAAGGTCTTGTTTCGTTTTTTTCAGGGCCCGACGTAACCCTGCTGAACCGTTTAAAACCGAAGGGCACAAAGTCTCGGTGAAAATTTTTTAAACCAAAAAGGGAGGGAATGGTTGCTGGTTTTGAAATGACGAAGGCCTCTTCTGTTTCACTTGATGTAACCCAAACAAAAACCCGTCATATACAGAAAAAGTCCACCAAACCCCCACCCACACAACACAACAACAAAACACACCAACACACACCCACGCAGCCCCCATTAAAATTCCAAAAAAGTAATTTTTCTGTGCAAATTTAATGAAAAACAGGTAAATGGGGGATCCTTCGGGAATAAAAAACAGCAACGTGTAAAAAGAAAAGAAATACTATCGTGTTTTTCAGTAGAAGAAATGACTTTTAAACAATGTGTTTAAGTAAAGTTCACAAGGGCAGTGGGGAAACTCTTCAGTCTAAAGATATTTCCGGCGAGAGCGGGGGAAATGGTGGACATACTCTGCCAGTCAATAACAAGTCAGATCAAAGTCTGTTGTGATAAGTCTAAATAGTCAGAAATTCATTTTCAAAAATCTCACTAAAATGGGATACGGGTGTGTAATCTACTTTTTTTGTGTGTTCTTTGTCATTGTTTAGCTGGTTTATCTCAATAAAAAAAAAACATGAAAAAGCATTCATTCAAACATCGATAGTAACGTAAGATTGTATATCTTTTACTATTATGCCCCTATATTTCCCTTCCATTTAGGAGTTATCTCCCCCAAACTCAAGGCTTTCCGACAGCATGATGAGATTTAATGACTGTTGGGTTAAACAGTCTTGAACTGTGCGCAGTCTGGCCTTAGAGCACAGCAAGCTGACGGATTTTACATGTGTATTCCCTACATGTTTCTATGCCCATTTTCCCCACCGCTAACAAATCTTTTTATGGACTCTCAGAAACTTTTCTCTCCCTTGCATTTTGATGATCGTCAGGTGCAGGCACTGTGACGCAAAACTGGATCCTCTCAAAACAACAGTCAGCGTTGCAAAGGAAGTGGGAGATAAGACAGTGAGGTAGGAGTATAGCAAAATCTAGTTTGAGGACACTCAAACTACTTCAGGTCTTGTACTTGTAACTGCTGTAGTGCCAAGAACAGTGCTCAACAATTGAAGCACTAGCATACGACTTTGATGTTTTGTGTCTGCAAGCTGAAAACAGCGCTCAACAATTGAAACACTGGCATATGACTTTGATATTCTCTGTCCACAAGAGGATACAAGCATCATTTTGGACGGCTTCATTTTTCAAGCACATGAAAAACGAAGACAAGCAATGATAAAAACGATAAACCTGAAAACCGCTCTGTCCAGGACAGACTTCAAAAAGGGTGTAGCGGCACACGTGAACTAAAGGCTGTGCGACTGGACAGACCTGACGGAAATCAGAAGACTTCCAATTCATCGATGCACACATTCTTCCAGGATCCCATACGTTCAAAAACAGCTTGGACCTTCTTAGAAGAAATAGAAGATGAATTTGGAGATTCCATAATACCATGTGGAGACTCTAATTCAAGATCAAATTCGTGGGCTCAGCAATGTACCACTTAAGGATTTGCCCTAGAAGAAATCCTGGAAGAGGTGCTTCTCAGTGACCTGTAAACATCATCTCCGACTCACTCGGGACGGCAGACGGACACTGAGAGTGTTATTAACTTTGCACCCGTACCATCAAAATTCACAGCGGACATGAGTGCGGAAACACTTCTTCGTCATGGAAGGGATCATTTCCCTGTCGCATTCAGTCTATAGAAACCATCAAGAAGGAAAATAAACGAAACAAAAGGACCCTTTTCACAGTGAGACGATGAGGAAAATATCACAGGAAAGTCCAGGAGTAGAAGATGCAAAAGAAACAACGGGAAAGCTAAGCAACTCGTTCAACCCTTTTGGTGGCACAGAGATACAGAAACAGCCTTGGAAGAAAAACGCCACGCTGTGAGAATTTGGCAGCGAAAAAGAAAAAAAAATCTCCTAGATTCAGGTATTGGAACAAACACGAATCAAAAGAATGAGCAGTTCAAAAAAAAAGTAGAAGTAAAAGAAACTGGATGACAAGATATTTGTGGATTATTCAATTATGACACAATACTCATTCAGATCTGGCAGGTTTATCATTACACGGATGGAAAACGCAGTACAAATGCCATCCTAGATATCTCAGACGGTTATGGGACCACAAAGCTGTAGACAAATGGGAACAAATGGTCGGCTGTACTAAAACGCTTAATAGAAAAAGGTGATCGGAGAAATTTGGAGGAAGAAAAAAGGAATATGACCGATATCAACATATAGCTCAAACTGGATTGGTGACGGAATCACAGCACGTGAAGTGGATTGAAGCAATAAGCTAAATCCCACTAACGATAGTATTCTAGGTCCAGACAAAATACAGTATCTAGATAATAAATAGCTCTCAGATGAAACGAAGCTTGCGGGCCTTAAGGAAACGGAACTGCGCGAGTGTTGACACGAAGAGATTGATTCTGTTTCCACAAAACGTTCAAAAATGCCCAAGAGTTAACAAAAGCAATCCATCAGCAATGAAAAAACATTGCTTAGTGATGTCAAGAAACTGGATCGTCATCAACCTACAAAAGCCAAACACTGGTCAGAATTTTCAACAACAAGAAAAGAAAGGAAAAAAAAAACAAAAGGAAAATTTCTCTCACCAGACTACTTCAGTGAAACACAAATCGAACCAAACGACAACGTTGCTTGGGTATAGATTTGAAGTAAATGGATCTTTTCAAAGCGTGCTGAAAATGTTCTTCTGAAATGCAGAAAACGGGTTAGTCTGCCTTAAAGCGATGGCAGCTAAAAGTTTTTAAACAACGCAGTCTCTTACCGGGTTGCACCCGACAGTTCTAATCATTGTAACTCATCATGGATTAGGGCTTAACAACACTGTCCCAGAGCAATCTTCTAAATTAGAATTAAAAATGAACTAATGGGACTGATCTTGGGAACAACGAAGGACAAACCCATTGAAAGCATACGTTCCCTGCTCGACTTTCTTTCAATGCGGTCAGACACAAACTATAACAGGCGAAGACATGTTTTAGAGCACTTGAAAATCCCCACACCCACAACAAGGGGCAGTCAAAGAAACAAAAGTAACTGGTATAAAACGTGGAAAATCATGGTGGGACAGGCAAAAGACAGACACAGCTTGCGTGCAGTTATCAGAACTCGACGAAATTTAAGGAATGGAAAAAAATATCCCAACTGCTTCAGACACCCGTAAAAAATGACGTCGCACCAGAGCATGGGAAAACACTTATCGAGAAGGCCCAGGGGGGAAAGCCAATGCAAATTCAGATGCATGTGGAAAAACTCGGCAAAAAAAAGAGGAGATTGTAATAATACACTAAACGGTTTCTCAAAAGGAAAGTCGTGCTGAGGGTCATGGTGAAGCAAAATGGTGAGAGAAAAAAAAAATCCAGAACGACAATGATGCATACAATTTTGACATTTTCAGTCTGATGTGGAGAAGAAGCGTGACACAAACGCACAGAGCAGAGGCAGATCACAGATAGTATGGAAAAGGGTGGCTTTAAACTTAAAATTAAAAAGGGGGAACGGGGTAACTCTGCTCCCAGAAGAAAACAAATACGCGCCCACAACCAAAGGAAAGCTGCTTACGACACCGAATCGCCTAGCAGATATGACAGCACAGAGCAACAGAACAAACAAGGAAACATCCCTGTTTACTGTTCCCGCCCCATTTCATGTTTACTTTCGTTTTAGTATGAGATTCTTAATTGCAGCTATGGCAGCCATTGAGTTATTGTACATTGAACAGAACCTTTATTGTATCATCTAGAGTCACTTTCCTTTATAGAAATGAGGTTCACAAATGGATTAGGGATTGCGGAAGAGTGACGGGCTGTGCTCTTTATTGCCTGGAATTCTGGCAGACTGGTCAAGCAGGCTGGGAGACGTTACTGAAGAAACTTTATCTTATGGCGATGATTACATTGAGTTCTATCACCGATTCATGGGGACATAACTGAAGGAATCCAATTCATAGGGTGATGATTTCATTGAGTTCTATCACAGATTCATGGGACGTTACGAAGGAATCCAATTCATAGGGTGATGATTACATTGAGTTCTGTCACAGATTCATGGACGTTAAATTTAAAAGGGAAACCCCAAATTTATAGGATCATAATTACATTGAGTTCTGTCACAATTCATGGGGCGTTACTGAAGGAATTCCCAAATTTATAGGGTGATGATTACACTGAGTTATATCACAGATTCATGGGACGTTACGGAAGGAATCCAGTTCATAGCACAGATCAAGTATACCAAGATAGTTCACTGCCTTCTTTCCCTTACTTTTTTGTTACAAGCCAAAATTTCGATTACTTCCCTTTGCTCTGGGTGGTCAAAGTATTCAGGTTTAGTATTTGCTGTTGCATTCAAAGTTGCATATTTCAGGTTTAAAACACACAGACACATTCACATACAACTCATACACATGCGTGCATGTACATAAATACGGACAACGTACGCACACACGAACGTACACGAATGAACACACAAACTGCACTCATTTAACCACATGCATATGCATTCACACATGTGTGCACACACACACACTGAAGCTCATGCACACACACACTAACAAAAAACGTTCACACACACATGTGTTCGCATGCATATACACATATGCATGCATGCATGCATGTTTTACACACATGCATTTGGTGCATGCACAAATGCATACACACAGAGTGCGTGCACACACACACACACACACAACACACACACACACACACACACACACACACAGTACACTCATGCGCACACACACACACACACACACAAACACACTTACACACACACCACACACACACACACAACACACACACACACACACACACACACACACACATGTATATGGCCACACACGTGCACATACACATGCATGCACACGGTTACACATGTGCACACACATATGCATGCAAGTACACAAATACACAAAGGTACACCCACACATACACACATGTGCATGCGCAGACATGTATGCACAATTGCAAGCACCGGTTTTGGAGCAGGCCAGTCACCCTAAGACGTTCCACCCCAGGCAATTCGCCCATCGTAGACAATTCACTTCTTGACATTTACCCCTGACAACCCGCCCTCCTGACAATCCGCTTCCATTGTGCATGTTGAAAAAGGTCTACTTGCACAAACTCAAAGACGTGTATAATGTGTGTGTGTGTGTGGTGTGTGGTGTGTGTGTGTTGTGTGTGTGTGTGTGTGTGTGGTGTGTGTGTGTGTGTGAGTGTGTGTGTGTGTGTGTGTGTGTGTGTGTGTGTGTGTGCGCGCGCGCGCGCGCATGTGATGTGTGTGATTGCATGACAACCACTACACAATAATGCACGCACACTGACACACACACACACGCACGCACCCACGCACGCACGCACGCGCACACACACACACACACACACACACACACACACACTCACACACACACACACAACACACACACATGGAATACAAACGCGCGTACACACACACAACACAACACCACAACACACACACACAACACACACACACACACACACACACACACACACACTGAGGCAGACCCCCTCCCCTACACACACACAGAGCAGACACACACACACACACACACCACACCACACCACACACACACACACACACACACACACACACACACACAGCCACACACACACACACATACATATGGGCAGACAAACACACGACATACAAACGCACACACACACACACACCACACACACACACACAACACACACACACACACACACACACACACACATACATTTTATATTGATATGTCCTCAGACGTACGCGTATGTTTATGTCAGTGTCGTTAGACCTAGTCTATTTGTGAACATATCTATCTATATAGACTATAGTGCTTCTTTTTCCTTCACAATTCGTTCACTTTCACCACCCCTCACCCATATCCTATGCATACACGCATGCACACATGCAATTTTGTGTGTGCACACGTAAGCATTTTTTGCATTTGTGTTACTGCGTGTACACAAAAGCGTATTTCATATATTCAGATCTAAATCAGAAGAGGCAGTCTTTAACTAAACTTTCATTTGCTAAGAAACAGACATGGTCATTGCGTGTATAAATCTACTAATTCCCATGTTGAACAGAACTATATACCTTGCTTGGTCTTTCGAAAATCTGTAAAAAAAAAAAAAGATTTTGTTCTACAGTCTTTTTTCCATATCGAATTCGTGCAGTTTATTGCTGCACAATGATGCCGCCGTTCTGTATTTTTGTAGCCGTACTGTTTGTACACCAAGTCTAAGGGACACTACTCTGTCCAAAATCATCACGATTTGTCTTTACTGACGGGTCTGTGTAACCTCCTTAGTCTGTGTTCAGGGGTGATGGTTACATTGAGTTCTATCACAGATTCATGGGATCCGAGCCTGAAACCGTTGGATTTTGGTGCCTACTGGTGTGGATGGATGGATGGACAGACGGAGGCAGTGATCTTAAGCACAGTTCACAGGCACGCAGCTTCGTGTGATGTACAGATGGTGGTAGTTGTATAGGGAATGCGTTGTTGCCGGGTTTGCCTGTTTCATATGCAGTATCGGATCGAGTGTGTGTGTGTGTGTGTGTGTGGTGGTGTGTGTGTGTGTGGGTGTGTGTGTGTGTGTGTGTGTGAAGAGTAGTGGTATGTCTGAACCTGTGCGGCTGATGAGCTAAGTTGTATGTGTCTTTAATTCCTATTGTTTTGTTTCAGTTCACTCGCATTTTGTTTTTAAATTCACTCAGTCACTGTTGTCCTATTTTCAATATGACAATAATAATGATGATGATGATGATGATGATGATGATGATGATGATATGATGATAACAATGTTAATAATAAACCATGATGATAATAATAATAATGACAATAATAATGGTAATAACAAATAATGATGATGATGATAATAACAGTAATAGTAATGATAATAACAATAATGGGAACGATGATAATAATATTGTAATGATGAAAATAATGATAACGATTTAATAATAATGACAATAATGAAAATAACAATGATAACAACAACAATATAGTAATCAAAGAAATTATTATTCTTGTTAGTATTGCTGTTATCATTAACATTAGTATAGTGTGTGTGTGTGTGTGTGTGTGTGTTGTGTGTGTTGTGCGTGTGTGTGCGTGTGCGTGTGCGTGTGTGTGTGTGCGTGGTGTGCGTTTTGTGTGTGTGTGTGTGTTGCGCGCGCGCGCGCGCGTGTTTGTGAGTGAAAGACACCAGTGCTACCTCACGTGAGCCCATTTTGCAAGAAGTTCTGAACCGCTAATATCAAGACGCACAGGTGGCAGACTACCACAATACGCACGATCCGAAAACTACCGTGTCCTCGCACTTAGTTTACAACTCACGGAGTGCTCAACGGGTTGAAAGGTTGACAGGCTCGCTAGAAGATGCTCGACGTGGTTCCACGGTGGGTCGGGGAATCCCTGCGTTGAGGTCGTTGTCACCGCTGGTATTGTCCACGGAGATGCGACCCTTGGGTTTAGCGAGGCGGAGCGAACACCTCTTTCATGGAAAACTTGCTGGGAAAGTGTTGCTGGCGAGTTAAGGAAAGGCCTAGATTGTCCAACACACACTTTACTCCATGGCTTGGCCTGCCTGGCTGGCTGAATCATTATCATCCGTGGTAAGAGTGGAGTTCCCTTGTAAATGACCCTTCAAGACAGAAATGGAAGCAGGTCTTGGCTGGGTGGGGGTGGGGGTGGGGGTAGAAAGGGGGGAAGAGGGAGGAAAGGGGGCAGGAGGGAGGAAAAGGGGGGGGGAGCAATACAGACAAAGAGAAAAATGTTATGCATTGACAAAAGAAGTTTGATCGGTGAGTCTAGTGCGGGCGTGTGTCTGCGTGTGTGCATGCGCGTGTGCATGCGCGCGCGCATATATGTGTGTATGTGTGTATGCGTGCGCGCGCACGTTACAATGTCCTTTCCCATTGTAATCTTTTGACGGTATTCCAGCACATTGCATTTTATCACCGGTCTGTGTCTTATGCAGCAGTCGCTATGACTGGCTCCGTCGGTCAGACCTACAGATCGGATAGTATGACGAATTCTACAGCAGTCACTATGACTGGCTCCGTCGGTCAGACCGACAGACCGGATAGCATGATAGAATTCTACAGCAGTCACTATGACGGGCTCCGTCAGACCTACAGACCGGACAGCATGACGAATTCTACAACAGTCACTATGGCTGGCTCCGTCAGACCTACAGCCCGGGGATAGCAGACGAATTTCTCCCAGCAGTCACTATGACTGGCTCCGTCAGCCCTACGGGACCGGATAGCATGAATTTCTACAGCCATCTGCAGGTCATGACTGCTACAAAAAACCCTGAATCTGCAGCTGTGTGTCCTCTGGCTGGTTTGGACGTCACAGAACCACAGAACCTAGCAGGTGTGGGACGGTCATAAAGGGGGGTTCTTGGATCTGGAATCCAGCGTCGCCCAGAAATTTTGTTGGTATGAGCAGTCTGGAATCGATTGAGGCGGTATTTTAATCGATTGTGTGGAATTGAATCGATTGGTGTGGCATTGAAACGATTGAGGTGGCATTGAATCGATTTAAGGTAACATTGAATCGTTGAGGCGGCATTGATCGGTTGAAGCGGCATTGACACGGTTGAGGTAGCACGCACGGTTGAGGTAGCAACGAATCGGTTGAGGTGGCATTGAATCGGTTGACGTGGCATTGAATCGGTTTTAGGTGGCATTGAACATTGAATTGGTTGAGGTAGCACTGAATCGGTTGACGTGCTAGCAGATGTGTCGTTAGGGTGGCTGAAATGGATTAGCTTTCTTTCCACCATCCAGTCCTCTAATTCTTCACTCTTTCGGCCCATGTCTGTGTAACTCCAGCCCAAAATATTGGCTGTTCAAGTCTTCAACAGTAAGGTGTGTGGGGCTGTTTCAGTCTTCAACAGTAAGGTGTATGGGGCTGTTTCAGTCTTCAACAGTAAGGTGTATGCGGCTGTTCAAGTCTTCAACAGTAAGGTGTGTGGGGCTGTTTCAGTCTTCAACAGTAAGGTTGTGTGGGGGTGTTCAAGTCTTCAGTAGTAAGGTGGGGTGTGGTGTTTAAGTCTTCAACAGTAAGGGGGTGGGGGGGGTGTTTGAGTCTTCAACAGTAAGGTGTGTGGGGTTTTTTCAAGTCTTCAACAGTAAGGTGTGGGTGTCTTCAACAGTAAGGTGTGTGGGTGTCTTCAACAGTAAGGGTTGTGGGACTGTTCAAGTCTTCAACAGTAAGGTGTGTGGGGTTGTTCAAGTCTTCAACAGTAAGGTGTGTGGGGCTGTTTCAGTCTTCAACAGTAAGGTTTTGTGGGGTTGTTCAAGTCTTCAACAGTAAGGTGTGTGGGGCTGTTTTAAGTCTTCAACAGTAAGGTGTGTGGGGGTGTTGAAGTCTTCAACAGTAAGGTGTGTGGGGTTGTTCAAGTCTTCAACAGTAAGGTGTGTGGGGCTGTTTCAGTCTTCAACAGTAAGGTGTTTTGGGGCGTTTCAGTCTCAACAGTAAGGTGTGTGGGGCTGTTCAAGTCTTCAACAGTAAGGTGTGTGGGGTTGTTTAAGTCTTTAAAAATAAGGTGTGTGGGTGTCTTCAACCGTAAGGTGTGTGGGGTGTCTTCAACAGTAAGGTGTGTGGGTGTCTTCAACAGTAAGGTGTGTGGGTGTCTTCAACAGTAAGGTTGTGGGGCTGTTCAAGTCTTCAACATAAGGTGTGTGGCGCTGTTTCAGTCTTCAAAAAGTAAGGTGTGTGGAGCTGTTCAATTCTTCAACAGTAAGGTGTGTGGGGCTGTTCAATTCTTCAACACTAAGGTGTGTGGGGGCTGATTAAGTCTTCAACAGTAAGGTGTATGGGGCTGTTTCAGTCTTCAACAGTAAGGTGTGTGGGGCTGATTAAGTCTTAACAGTAAGGTGTATGGGCTCTTTGGTCTTCAACAGTAAGGTGTATGGGGCTGTTTCAGTCTTCAACAGTAAGGTGTGTGGGGCTGATTAAGTCTTCAACAGTAAGGTGTGTGGGGCTGTTGAAGTTTTCAACAGTAAGGTGTGTGGGCTGTTTTAGTCTTCAACGTACAGGTGTGTGGGGCTGATTAAGTCTTAACAGTAAGGTGTGTGGGGCGTTTTAGTCTTCAAAAAGTAAGGTGTGTGGGGCTGTTGAAGTCTTCAGCAGTAAGGTGTGTGGGGCTGTTGAAGTCTTTAACAGTAGGTGCGGGGGGCTGTTTGAGTCTTCAACAGTAAGGTGTGTGGTGCTTCAGGTTTCTGTGTGTGTGTGTGTGTGTGGGGTGTGTGTGTGTGTTGTGTGTGTGTGTTTTGTGTGGTGTGTGTGTGTGTTTTGTTGTGTGTGAGGGGAGGGTAGTCAGTTAGACTGTAGTAGTTGATAATTAACAGTTAGTAGCAGTTTACGGTTGGTATTCCAGTTCTTCTCTTCCAGATCTGCAGAACTATATCTCAGATAGGGAGGTTATTGAGAGCGCGGATTCTCCATTGTGTTTGTCTTTCGTCCGTCACAGGGGGGGGGCTTCGTAGCTTTGTGAAAAATCACTGTGCATCTTCCAAATGAATTTCATGAATGCGTTTTAACGACGTCTCCTTTCGAAGGCATTTTCCCCTGAGCCACTAAAGATGAGTACGATAGTGGTGAGATTTTCTGGTTGATCGCTCTACTCTGCCTTCTCCAGACTAAAGGTAGCAAGGGCGCTGTTTGGATGGGGGGACCCCCTTGAGCTGGGGTTCAGCCCCAGTTTTCCCAGTGGTGGGTGATAGGGACAACGGGCCACGATGAAAACGCCGTCTGACGTAGAACCTTTGATAACGCGGGGCGCCCTGTGTCCTAGTTTTATCCCTAAAAACCAGCGCTGTTGCTGACACATTCTGTCTTTGACAGGTTGGATTAAGTTTCCTGAAGTGGGCGCGCATCCCTCTGTCGGTAGTCCTGCGTTGTGAGCACAGAGGGATGTCAAAGTTTGAGGATCCCTGCCTTAACAAGACCGTTTATCAGGGCAAACTGAGCCACATCTTTCCCTGGTTTCCCTTTTCGTACATGATCTGCCTTTCCCAGGCTTATGAGAATCCCCAGCCCGGCTTTGAATTAAGAGTTATTGCAGTAATGATGATGATGATGATGATGATCATAATAATAATTGTAATAATAACGGTAATGCTAAAGAAGAAGAAAAGGATACACCCATCCGCACCTTCGAGTGTATATTTTTCTTCTTGTCATTCTACTACTTCTTCTTCTTCTTCTTCTCCTCATTATTATCATTGTTATCATTATCATTATTGTTATCATTATCATTATTGTAATAACTACTATTATTGTTGTTGTTCTTATTATCATCATCATTGATTCAGAAGTGACAGTGAGGCAGAGTATCTGACTTGTGGGAGACTGTTCCAAATAAAGGAGGCCTGATAAACAAGAGAACGCTGACCAAATGTTATAGTACGGAATTCTCTTTCTCCTAAACAGACTCGCCAGACAAAGTTGATGCGTCAAACTCTGTCCACCCAGTGGTATTATTTGCCCATAGCTGGGGGGTTTGGGTTGTGGGCACCGGGGCTTGTTAACATACTTGTAGTACGCCATATGTTCTACACATCTAGGAGCCAAAGCCTTGTCCAAATTACGAACATAGTTGTCTGGATTTTCATTCCAAGTTTGATGCTCTACATCTGACGAGTTTCGTTTGGAAGGGCGAGCAGTCCAGTTTCAAAGCAGTCCAGATCAGAAGTTTCAAAGCAGTCCAGTTCAGCAGCAGTCCAGATCAGAAGTTTCAAAGCAGTCCAGTTCAGCAGCAGTCCAGATCAGAAGTTTCAAAGCGGTCCAGCTTCAAAGCAGTCCAGTTCAGAAGTTTCAAAGCAGTCCAGTTTCAAAGCAGTCCAGATCAGAAGTTTCAAAGCAGTCCAGTTCAGAAGTTTCAAAGCAGTCCAGATCAGAAGTTTCAAAGCAGTCCAGTTTAGAAGTTTCAAAGCAGTCCAGTTTCAAAGCAGTCCAGTTCAGGAGCAGTCCAGTTTCAAAGCAGTCCAGTTCAGGAGCAGTCCAGTTTAGAAGTTTCAAAGCAGTCCAGTTTCAAAGCAGTCCAGTTTCAAAGCAGTCCAGTTTCAAAGAGTCCAGTTTCAACGCAGTCCGGTTTCAAAGTTTAAAGCAGTCCAGTTTCAAAGAGTCCAGTTTCAAAGAGTCCAGTTTCAAAGAGTCCAGTTTCAAAGTTTAAAGCAGTCCAGTTTCAAAGAGTCCAGTTTCAAAGAGTTCAGTTTCAAAGAGTCCAGTTTCAAAGAGTCCAGTTTCAAAGAGTCCAGTTTCAAAGAAGTCCAGTTTCAAAGCAGTCCAGTTTCAACGTTTCAAAGCAGTCCAGTTTCAAAGAGTCCAGTTTCAAAGAGTCCAGTTCTTCAAAGAGTCCAGTTTCAAAGCAGTCCAGTTTCAAAGCAGTCCAGTTTGAACGTTTCAAAGCAGTCCAGTTTTTCAAAGAGTCCAGTTTCAAAGAGGTCCAGTTTCAAAGAGTCCAGTTTCAAAGAGTCCAGTTTCAAAGCAGTCCAGTTTCAAAGGATCACCTCGTACAGGATGTGACTCTTCACCACACATCGACAGACCTTGGACTGGGAGTAGTTGTTCTGCTGGATCAAGGAACCTACGCCGCAGAGTGTGGGAAATTGGAATGGAGTGCTAGGGAAAAAGGCCTTACACTGCCCTCCAAGCGAGGAAACATGCAAACATGCTACAGAAGAACAGCAGACAGGATATTACTACCACAATCACCACAGACCAAATGACTAGCTCCAGGAAGGTTCCGGGAAGAAAGCCCTATTGACTTTCCTCTGGCATCAACCCATGAAGGCATCGCAATCCCTGAACATTCCATCCCACCATGAAGGCATCGCAATCCCTGAACATTCTATCTCATCAACAGAAACAGATCAATCCTGGAAGCTGACATCGTCCAAGAAGACGACCCAGGGGCGTTCGATTCAGAGACTAACCATCAGTCTGTTTGATACTGGCTATCAAGAAGAAGAGAAGAAGAAGAAGGAGAAGGGGAGAGAGAGAGGGAGGAGAAGAGAGAGAAGAGAGAGAGAGAGAGGAGAGAGAGAGAGAGAGAGAGAGAGAGAGAGAGAGAGAGAGAGAGAGAGAGAGAGAGAGAGAGAGAGAGAGAGAGCAAAATGTTCAATTGGCTTTGGGCTACAAGATAGATATACGGGGAAACGAAGATTGATAACACTGGCGTTGCATGAGATGGAAAATGAAAATAAATGCTGAAAATGGATAAAGAATATAGGAAAGTGATAATTAAATACCTCATAACAATGATGATTTTGCACTCGTACAGGTATATGAAATGGAACTGCATTGAAAAACTTAGAATAGTATTTTGAAAATTACCTCTTTCCATCAGCTGATCCAAATGAAAAACATAGCTGAATACGCTGTGTGTGTGGTGTGTGTGTGTGTGTGTGTGTGTGTGTGTGTGTGTGTGTGTGTGTGTGTGTGCGTGCGTGCGTGCGTGCGTGCGTGCGTGCGTGCGTGCGTGCGTTTCGTGCGTGCGTGTGTGTGTGTGTGTGTGTGTGTGTGTGTGTGTGAGTGTGTGTGTGTGTTGTGTGTGTGTTCTGTGTGTGTGTGTGTGCGTGCGTGTGTGTGTTTCCACCCGGTATGAAGGGAATTCACATGAGGATGTGCAATCACTCGCCTTGGTCGTCCGAGACTCTGGGTTCCTTGGTTCCAGTCTTGCTTGGAGAGGGCGGATCTGTTTCTTTGTTATCCCCAAATCGACTTCGCCTTAGGTAGTTTTCTGGGGGCTTTTTTTTTTTTTTTTACTCAAGAAACCGAAGTCCTGTGTGAGTTTGCACTTACCATTAGTGGATGCTGTCAACAGAATCGATTCACGTGTGAAGAAAAAAGGAAGAAAAAGAAAGAGAGAAAGAAAAAGGAAAAAAAAAAAAATAAAAAAAAAACCCCGAACGCTAAGAAAGAAGGGTTGTGCCGAGCAAAATTCTACAGAAAAGTCAACGTTGATAAGTTCACAGCCAGACTGCAGACAGAAAAGAATGGAACTTGTGACTCTCTATCATGACGACGCGCTCTTCGCTTAAAGAGAGCTGCCAATGACACTGGGGGCAGTCAAGGTCAAGCCGTTAAGAGGCAACCTATCGGAGGAGACACTGCACTGCTGCCGAGCCACTTCGGTGGTGTTCAGTGGCGCCTGTTCTGATCCAACATACGCAGGATACCAGCGACTAAGCCCCCTACTGACGACAATAATTGCGTAGCCGCGGAGCCGGCGTGAGTGAGCTCTCCCTCCGGAGGGCGCCACCACCGGTAGCGAGCGTTGTAAGTGTTGGACAACCTCTTAATGTTTCTTTCAACGCTACAATTGTCTTTGACCTAACACTGAGTCAGACTTTCTCTTCCTGTCCCCAACATACTCCTGAAAATTCGTTATGTAGTTATTATTAAACTTCACAGAAAGAAATGTGAATATATGTTGGATAATATCAATGGATGACACAAGAGAGAGAGAGAGAGAGAGAGAGAGAGAGAGGGGTCTTGTGCACGTTCTTGTCATAGTCGGAAACAGTTTCGAACTGAAACATGCTGTGCAAACGTATTGCTTGCCTCTTAATCCCCATCCTCCGCATGAAAGTTACTAAGGTTACTGCATCTGTTATTGTGATTCTTCTTGTTTTATTGCATCCTCGGCAAACTTCGAAGGGATATAGCAGTCTCTCTAGTTTGTCTAGGGAATAAAAAAAAAGTAACACAAAAAAGAAAGAGAACGACACACACACACGCAACACACACACACACACACACACACACACACAAACACACACACACCCCTTGCATCAACTATAGTACTCTCTCTCTCTCTCTCTCTCTCTCTCCTTGTCCTTGTTCTCCTCTGCTCTAAGGTTACGCGCGTGGGTCTCGCGTGAATGGCACGCGCTCCTTGCCCTTGCTGGTCAGGGCGTGACGTAGGCAGACCACAATGCCCCGCGACGGCAGGTGTACAACGTGCCTACGTGGGGGAGGGGGAGGGTTTGGGACGGGAGGAGGAGGAGGAGGACGGGGTGCGGGATGGGATAAGGTGGGAGGGCGGGGAAGAGGAGTGGGTGGGGGGGGGGGGGACAAGGTAGGAGAGGAGAAAAGCGGAGATGGAGGGTGAAGGGGAGGGGTGGAGAGGAGGGGGGGGGGGGGGAGAAGGAAGAGGGCAAAGAAGAGAGGTTGAGAATAACGATAACTGGCAGGGATAAAAACGGGGGGGGGGGGGGGGGGGGGGGGGTGTGAAGGGAGGCAGTGGTAGGTGAGAGGGAGTGTGTTGGGGGGGGGGGGGGGGGATGAGGGAAACGGAAAGGGGAGATCGGGGATGGAAGTAAGGTTAGCAGCAGGGTTGGGCGGGGGGAGGGGGAGAGGGAGGTGTGTTGCTGGGGCAGGGAGGGGCGGGGACGGTTGAGGGTGGTTTTGAAAGAAAAGAATGAGGGAGGGTCATCGGGTAAGGAGAAAACGTCAAGAGGAATGTAAAATGTAGCCAAACTGATGGGCTGTCTCTCTCTCTCTCCTCTCTCTCTCTCTCTCTCTCTCTCTCTCTCTTTGGGCGCGGATCTCAGCACCCGCACGCCCATTTCTCTGTCTGTCTGTCTGTCTGTCTGTCTGTCTGCTTCTCTCTCTCTCTCTCTTCTCTCTCTCTCTCTCTCTCCTCTCTCTCTCTCTCTCTCTCTCTCTCTCTCTTTCTCTCTCTCTGCATGGCAGTTAAAATATTCCTCCCTCCCATCCCACCCGTGTGTGTGTGTGTGTGTGTGTGTGTGTGTGTGTGTGTGTGTGTGTGTGTGTGTGTGTGTGTGTTAATTGTACGCGGGTTATAGTACGGGTGTCAGCATTTAAGATTCAGATTATATTGAAATTCCACATCTGCACAATATTTTGAAGAAACCATCTGCATTTGTAACATAAAATTAACAGTCTTTGTCTTGTCATTTGTTTTGTTTCTTCCGTTGGGCGGCATTGTAATTTTCCTTTTTTTTTTTTTTTTTAGTTCGAAACATTGACAGTTGAATACGTTTTCATCCACTGTGTAAAGAAATAAGACCTTTTTAAAAGTGAGAGTTGTTAGAAACCTGTTGCTGTTTTCGAACCATAAAGTCACTGGCAAAAGCTCTTTAATTTCAGAATGTTCAGTGTACAAATGAACAACTGGTCGTTTGTTGTAAGTGCTTTCTTATCACCAATACCCCACACCTACTTAGCTCTCACGCATTCCTCCTTTCCTCTTTCCATTTCAAGGCTTTTGGAATGGTTTCATTTGTGTTGATGATGGCTGATCGTGCGTTTCATTCATCACCATTGACCTTTGACTTTATAAATAAATAAAAACATGTCCAAATTTATATAAGGTCGAAAAGTATTAACATAGATTTAACAGACAATAGATAAATGCACCAACTAACGAAACCCTCCCTCTCTCTCTCTCTCTCTCTCTCTCTCTCTATATATATATATATATATATATATATATATATATATATATATATATATATATATATATATATATGCCTATACATTTTTGAGAGAGAGAGAGACACCCATGCACACGTTCGCACGCACGCACGCAGAGAGAGAGAGAGAGAGAGAGAGAGAGAGGAGAGAGAGAGAGAGAGAGACAGACAAGACAGACAGACAGAAGACAGACAGACAGACAGACAGACAGACAGACAGACAGACAGATTCATGCGCATGTGTACAGGCATTAGGTCTGTCAGCATGTGTTTCGTGTCGTAATATTTTTCCTGACACTGTTTCTATGTGTTAATCTCTCTCTCTCTCTCTCTCTCTCTCTCTCTCTCTCTCTCTCTCTCTCTCTCTCTTCACCTAGTAGACTTTCTCTCTCGCTCTCTGTCTCTGTCTCTCTCTCATCTAGTAAACTCTCTTCTCTCTCTCTCTCTCTCTCTCTCTCTCTCTCTCTCTCTCTCTCTCTCTCTCTCTCTTTCACCTAGTAAACTCTCTTTCCCTCACCTAGTAAACTCTTCTCTATCTCTCTCTCTCTCTTTCTCTCTCTCCCTCCCTCCCTCTCTCTTTCACTAGTTAAACTGTCTATCCGTCTGTCTGTATGTGTGTCTGTCTCTCTCACCTAGAAAACTTCTCTCTCCTCTCTCTCTCTTCTCTCTCTCTCTCTCTCTCTCTCTCTCTCTCTCAATCCACTGTCGCAACTCGTTTAAAGAGTCCCGTAATTTCCGCTCTCAAGACAGACGCTTTCGCCATCTGCCTCGGCGCCCTTTAACCCCACCCCCACCCACACACCCCCAACCCCCACTCACCCTCTCCCCACCCCAACCCTCCCTCCTCCCTCCCTCCCTCCTATTTCCCCCTATCTATAAACATATCATACCTTAAGCTGCCCGAACCAGGACTGCAAACAGACTGGGCACATAAGGGGCCCCGCGGTACAGTCGGTTGCCATGGCTATAACTCCCCAGTGTCACATGCCAATGGCGGGGTGGGTGGGGATTAGTGGGGGCTACGGTCGCGGGGTTCGTGTTACTTCTCGCGCTTAAAGCGAACCTCAACCCTATCATTAGTTATGAGACTTGGCACGCTTCTGGGGGTTTTGTGTGTGTGTGTGGTGTGTGTGTGTGTGTGTGTGTGTGGAAAAGAGAAAGACAGACAGAGACGGGGGAAAAGGAAGGGGGGGGGGGAGGGGGGGGGATGGAACGAGGTGGAAAAGGGAAGATGGGGAGTTTGAGGAAGATGGTATAGAAAAGGTCGGGGACAAGAGAAGAATTGGTTTTTTTTTTATCTTCCATGGAATCAAGCCAAGTAGACGAAGACTGTCAAAAAGAAAAAGAAAAATAAGGGTGGGTGGGTGTGTGTGTGTGTGTGTGTGTGGGGGGGGGGGGGGGTCCGTTGAATTAAGGCAGCCGACTGACGACCCTACCCTGCGCACTCCACTCCAGCCTTGCACGCATACAGGAGAATTCTGTTGCGATGCTTGATGCTACCGCCACCACCAAACAGTCTTACAGGCCAGAGCAACCCCGCCAAAGAGACCTCGCCCTCTTGTATTGAGTTATGTGAGAGTAAAGAAGCATGTCTTCGTGGTTTTTATTCATCCTGGTCTGTTTATTTCGATAGCGTTCGGCCAGTCCCCTCGTTCTGTGTTGGATGATGGTTTTAACACAGCTTGAAAATCCCATGTTCCACAAAAAACAAGACAGAATAAGATGCTGATGAAGCAGCTTCATGTAAGGGATGGATGCCAGATGCCAGAGCGCCTGTCAAGGACTTTCAGCCAACACGGCGTTCAAGTGTTATACACACCAGTGAATTCTATACGATCACAGGTCACAAAAGTCAAGGACAGAACAGAGTTGGAAAAGAAAAGTGGTGTGGTGTATCATATTCAATGTGAGGAGTGCAGTGAGGACTATATTGGAGAAACTGGTCGGCCTTTGAAAACAAGGCTAAATGAACACACTACCAAAACTTCTGTATATTATGAACATCTGACAACAACAACCCACCATACCAACAAGTTTCAAGCCACCATAATCGCAGCTGAATCACAGTTCACGAAAAGGAAAGTGAAAGAAGCAATAGAAATCAGGGAGAGAAAACCAAGCTTGAACAGAGACTGTGGCTATGACCTGCACCCCATTTACAAGTGTGTGCTGAACACCAATCACTCCACCAGATATGACAACTCGGACGGACACCAACACCCACCACAACTACAGTCGGTCTGGGCTGATGAAGACCAGCAGTAGCTGGCCGAAAATTTCCCTCAGGTAGATTTCATTAGACTATGAGTCAGAACACACAGAAACAAGAAAAACCCCGGAGTCGGAAAGTGTCTTTGCTCGAGCTACATGTTAGATTTTTTGGCGTGCTCAAAAACATATAAATCGCTGATTTTCCGGCTTGGGCAGCAGTGCTGGTTTCAATGAAATTCATGGTATCATAGTTTAGCCAACTGCCATAAAAGGACTGTTACTACATGAAATTCCAAATGTGTCCAAAAAGTGTTCATTCTAAAATGGTACAAGTAGCACAACTTAATGTAGTTGAATGAATGAAAACTTATATAAAAAATACACATGTGTCATTTGTTTTTCATGCCTTCCGTCAGAGAGAGAGAGAGAGAGAGAGAGAGAGAGAAGAGAGAGAGAGAGGAGAGCGCAGAACTTTGTGTTCTTCGCGAAAAAAAAAAAAAAAAGTAGATGCAGGGAGAAACTCTAGGGACAGCTTCAGAGCAGAAGGTCTTCAGAGAAGAAACCTCCCTCACAGAAGTTTAACTCCCTAACTCTAACCAACCAAGCCATTTCAACAGTGACAGAACCAGTCAGCAAGTTTGGAAGGTGATATGATGACTTCTTCAAAGACACAAAGAAGGGAAAAGAAAACCAGGCAAACGGCAGAAGAAAGTATGCAGGTGATAGACCAGGGGGTCCTCCCTGGTAAATACAAGATCTGATGTCTGCATTTCTTGCTGATCCCGAAGCTCCTCTGACTTGTACTGATGGTGCGATGTTAGTACGCACAGTGGAATGAATGCAGACCAAAAGCAATAAGTACAAGGACACAGATTGCTGTCTTATCCGGTCTCACTGACGTTGCTCTCTACTGCCCCCAAGCAAAGTTGAAGCTGCCCCTGAAATCCGTCCTGAAGGTTCAAAGTGAGCAAAGCAGGGTTCCTAACCATACTTGAGGACTCCGTAGACACGGTTGTGAGATCAGTTCAGCCCAAGCTAGTCTATAGCCTGGCTGAAATGGAAAGTTCAGGAAGCAGTAGACATGGCAAAGGAAAACTGTAAGTCAGGAAATAATAGGATACACGCAAAGCAACAGACAGGGACTGGGGTCAACAGAAATTAAGTGGTGTCAAACGAAAACAAGATGCAAAGTATATAAACGTACTCCAGTTTATCTTCAATACGCGTGTACATGTTAATATCATATTTACTATGAAAATACCATGATTACCATATGGAAAGAAGCTCCGATTTGTCACAAGATCATCCAAACCGCTTATAAATCGGCCAAGTATTTCTGAGATATTCCATAAAGAAGAAAAGCCGTTTGGGTCGTTATAGCGTTAGTAGCGGCTATTCTGGTAAAATAAAACATCGAGCATCATCCATGACCATAATGAACATACTACAAATTTTCAGAAAGATCGGCCCAGAAGTTTTGTCTGGAGCGAGTGGAGTACATTTTGACCACGGACCCGACACACAGTCAGACACCAGACAGACAGACACACAGACAGCATTTCTTCGTTCCCCTTGTTCAGTACTCCCTGTTCTATAGGAACTGGAGACAAAAGCAAAGCAGCGAAAACATGGTAGCTGGGGAGTTGACGAAAGAAAAGGATGCTGAAAGAATCCAGAAGGCGGTCCAGCGAAGACAACAAAAACAGGGAACTGCGTGGGACAACGCACTCTGAAAAAAAAGTCTGAGCCGGAATGAAATATGGTTTATTCACCTCCTGGGATCGGCTTTATCCTCGATCTGTATATGGCCTCCTGCACTAGAATTCAAACCTTGTGAAATGGGGCAGATCGGCTGATCCTACGTGTCCACTCTGTCCCGCACGCAAACAATGGAACATGTCCTGAGTTCATGCAGGCAGCTGTAACACAGCGAAGGTTACATGATATGACAACCAGGTGCTCAAGGAAATGGCACATGCGATAAGTATCGCCAGAGTGAACACTAGGCCACCCAGAAGCTCCAGCAACGACGTTCTGCACGGCAAGAGGCCATAATTCATCATTCGGAACAGCTGTGATATCAAGAACATGCATGCGGGGTTCACTGGATGGCGTGGATGGCAGGGTGTGCAAAGCAGATCTTCCAGGATGGGGAAAAACAACCAGAGATAACCAGAAAGCGTGGCTGAAGAACGAATATTGTACTCCACTCCGGTTTATCAAAACCAGTGATTATAAGGGAACTAACTCTGTCATATGAAAGCAGAATTGAGCAAACTCACATCTGCAAAAAGACTGAGAAGTATGCCAGTTTAGCTAGGAGCATTTAGAAATCTGGCTTTTAAGTTAAAGTCCTCGCCATAGAGGTTGGAACAACGATATTGTTTAGGCTCATCAGCTGTGATCTCATGAAATAGCTCGCGATTTCCGGCAAAAAGAGGACCAGAACCCAATGCAATGGCAGGGGAAAGCTGGAAAAAGAATTCCAGCTGAATATGGTCAAGACAAGAGTGAACTTCATAAGGCATAAATTTCTGAAGTTTAATGGATACGGTCGAGACAAAACTGAACTTCATATGGCATAAGTTTCTCAGCTTTACAACAGGTGTCCGACAGCGATTGGGTTAACACATCCGTCAAAAAGGCGACTCATCGAGACGCCCACCCATCCAGAAGGTACTGGTTCGAAACCCGGCAGCGCCAAAAAAAAAAAAAAAGTCAAAAAAGGCATTTGAAAAACAGGCAGAAGGGTATGCAGGGCCTTGTACATTGTTGTACTGAGCTGAGGAATAGTCGTGGTGTTCACTTATCTATTTGTTTGTTGGTTCTGCTTTCATTCACTCAAACAAACAGATGAAGAAAACGTGTTGACACATATTAGGCCGATTAATTAGCACAGCAGAGGAGCGTAAACCTATCTACTTCAGGCATGACAAGAAAAACAAGCAAACAAAGAAGCAATGAAGATGATTAAGTAGTCGGGGGGAAAAACACGTTCAGGTAACAAACAAGGGCTCAGCCACTGTGGAAATGATTCGAAAAGGCTTTGCTTGCAGAAAAAGATGGGAGGAAAGAAGTATGAACAAGAGGGGTTCTATTTATGTCTGTCTGTCTCTCTCTCTCTCTCTGTCTGAAATACGCACATAATAAACTCTCTCCGTCTCACACACCCATAGTAAACTCTCTGTCTCTCTTTCTCTCTCACACACACAGAGTAAAAACTATCTGTCAAATACGCACATAATACACTCTCTCTTTTCTCTCCATCTCACACAAATACACACACCCATATGTCTCCCTGTCTCTCTCTCTCTCACACACACACAGAGTAAAAACTCTCTCTCTCTCTCAAACACGCACATAATAATCTCTCTCTCTCTCTCTCACGCACACACAGTAATTTCTCTCTCTCTCTCACACACACCACACAGTAAAAACTCTCTCTTTCACAAGCCGGCTATCTGAAGGTTGTTCACCGTGTCCCCCTCACAGATCAACCGTGACAGTGGAGGCGACTTGCACGTGAAGCAGTCCGCCAGCCAGGATACAGACATGTTGTCAGGCTGACGGATCAGCTTAGTCTGCAAGCTAAGCCCTTCGGGTCTTACACCTTCAGTTGGACGTCAACACCCGGCACCAACGGGGGGAAGAAGGGAACCTATCTTACACTGCATTATACCACCAGAACGACAACACGTGAAGATGGGCAACGAAAATGACCATGTTACACACACGTACACACAAGCGCGCGCGCGCACACACACACGCATGTGCGCGCGCGCACACACACACACACACACACACACACCGTGCACACAAATACACATGCGCGCACGCACGCATACACAAACATACAAACACTTGCGTACAGACACACGCCCCCCCCCCCCCCCCCCCCCCCACACACCACACACAACACATGCGCATACGGCCATATACACAGGCACACGTACAAACATGCATACGCACATACGTGCTTGCTGGGTCATGCTTACACAAGCCGCAGATCACACACACACTCATACATATATGCACATGCATGCAAACACCCGCGCGCGCACATGAACGCACGCACCGCTTACACTGCACAAATACATGGGCCCGTGCCCATTCATCTACACACACACACACACACAATGATAAAAGCGGTGCAGACAATGTTGGGTAGGTGCCCAAGATCTGACCAGCGCCTTGGGCTAATGCACATGTCGGACATCTGCTAAACGGCATCCAGGCAGGAAACCCTCATCTTCAACCCTCTCATCTCAGTCATTAATCATTCATCCATCAACTGGGTGGTCTCAAAACTTAGCAGATGTGGTGTAGCGTACCTGGACTGGGGGCCGGAATAGCTCAGTTGCTAGTCGTGATTTTTGTGATCCTATGGTTGCGTGTTCAAATCTCCGCCGGGCCGATACGGTACAGGGGAGATTTCTCCCTCGGAGTTCTGAGGGAAAAATCATCAAAAAATTCTCTATGGGAGAACATTGGTTCTGACTCCATTTCCCATACAGTCCTTCGAATGATATGAGACTATAAACCGAGGTTCCGTGTGTGAACACACGCATAACATCCTGCACACACGTAAAATCCCATCACCAACTTTCGGAAGAGAAGGCCAGTTTGGCTGTTAGTATGGATGACACGTTACACATAGCATGCACCCTGCGTGAGAAATTGAAAGAATGAAGGAAGTAAGGAAACTGAGTGAACGATATTGACTGGATGACACGGGAAACAATTGAATGAAGCGCCGGCAGGCAACTCTTCAGTCGGCACTACCCAGGTAGGCAGCCCGTTGTATACACGAGAGTGTGGATTATCAGCGCCTAGAACCTTTGGCAAGGCGTTTTAAAAATGCTTTGCTAGTGTGTTGTTAGTGGACTAGTCCGCACACAATGGCACCTCCTCGATGAAACTGGAACTGTGCTGGGAACCCGCATGATTCGAGGCGCCAGCTTTGACTGGGAACCGGTTGCTCTAAGCAGCAGAGTCCATAGGTCTTTCACGCTCGTGCTTTGGTATGTAGGCCTGTACTCGGGTGGCTTAGTTCGTGCATGTGTGTATAGTGCACATGCACAGGCATGGTAAGATTTCAGACTATTCTGGAGCCCTTTTCACGCTGTCATGCGTGGATGAGAGATGGGCGGAAAAGTGTATTGAGAATTCCCTCACCGTTTTAAATTTAGATCAGGTTGCAAAGTGGGGGGGGGGGGACTGCAGGCGGAAATCTGTACAAATTTGAAAGATAATTTGTAAGGCTCCCCCCAAAAACGTAGACAAACGAATCACAAGACAAAGCACGACGCGTTTCGACCTCTTAGGACTTCTTCAGGCATGATACACAACACTCAGGACAACGAAAATCCAGTTTTGCGCAAGATGGGCGTTCGCATAAAGACTCATGGACACAAAGAAAGACATATTATGCTACTCAACACCCGGTAAGGATCAGATTTGGAACAAACGGATGCAAGATGACAGTGGGAAAGACCTTAGGTGAATAGTTTGATAATTATTGTTACCCAGCACACAGACAATGAGGTAAAATTCAGCCAGATTCACAGCTACACAGACAAATATAAGACGACTCACACTCGCTAAGGATCATATTTGGAACGCATGGGTAGAAGATGATGGTGAAAACGGGCTTAGGTGAATTATTCGGTATTGTTACCGGCACACCGCTTGAGGCAGTACGCTCGCTGTTGACCTATCCGTGAGTCGCATGTCTCAACTATCACCATCCCAGCACCATCCCAGCATTATCTTCTATCTATGTGTTCTAAATCTGGCCCTTAATGAGGGTTGAGAAGTATTATGTTCTTATCCAGCAACCGTCCGCCAGCAGTCAGACACAAAACACCACGCTGCCTGCGAGTGTGTTTGTGTGTGTGTGTGTGTGTGTGTGTGTGTGTGTGTGTGTTGTGTGTGTGTGTGTGTGTGGCGCGCGTGCTGCGCTGTGTGTGTGTGTGTGTCTGTGTGTGTGTATGTGTGTGTGTGCGCGCACCGGCGTGCGTCTATTCATGTGTGTGTGTGTGTGTGTGTGGTGTGTGTGTGTGTGGTGTGTGTGTGTGTGTGTGGTGTGCCCGCACACCTGTGTGGGTGATATCTATCAATCTATCCATCCATCCATCCATCCATCCATCATATATTCTATATCTATATCTATCTTTCTGTCTATCTATCATGTATGCGCTTGTCGTGTGCGTGTTTTGAGTGTGTGTGTGAGCGCGCGTGTATGTGTGGACGGTGGTGATGATGGAAGCAGAAGTGGAAAGGGTGGGGGGGTGGGGGTGGGGCAGTCAGGTAGAGGGAAACGGGGGAGGAGAGGGGAGGGAAGCGGAGGGGAGGGTGGTTAGCGCATTTTTTTCTGTTTTTCTTTTTTAATGTCTTTTAGAATAGGATGTGGACGGGGGTGTGGGAGGTGAGGAGGGGGGGGGGGGGACATTGTGGATGGTGAGGAGGGGACAGAGGCGAGGAAAGTGGGGGGAAGTGAGGGGGGAGGGGAGGGGTTGTGATGGAGATTGTGTTGGCTTGGCTCTGGGACTGACAAAGAGAGCTGCTGACCATTGTAGCCCCGACCCCCTCTCTCACTCACCCGTAAAGCAATCTTATTAGGCCATTCCGTGCAGTCAAGGAGACACCCTCCATCCATCCCTCCCTCCCTCCCTCTCCGCCCCACCCTGTTCACGGTCGCTGGACACGGCTGTTAGGCCGTCATGCGCCATAGCTCACACAGTCAATCACTCTCTCACTCCCTCACCACTACTCATTCTTCCGCGCGCGCTTTCGCCTTCACTTTCTGACCTTGAACGTAGAAGAGTCCCACAACATGCCTTCCTTCCCCTTTTTTTTTTTTTACCACCACACGCCTTGCCCTTTATGGTCTTTCATGCTTTGCCTTAATCCCCCCCCCCCTCCCTGATCTTACCCCGGGTAGGCCCACGGTGCTAACGCATCACTGTATGGTCCACCTCCTCCCACGACAACCCCCTCCCCCTGCCCCCTCCCACCCCCAGCCCGTCCACCACCACCACCACCCCCACCACCACCCCTTCCTCTCCCATCCCACTTTTCCCTCGGCTGCCCATCAGCGCCAAAACGCGAAACAACCAAAGAGGCAATTTCCCCTTGATGGTGTGCGGCCATATTTCGTTGACCTTCTCGTTCACCCTTCCACTGCTTTCTGACGCCAGTGTCTGTGACTGTTTCTTTCTGTCGTTCTGTTACTGGTGGCTTCTGATTGACTTGAAGGCCCTGGTCTGATGGCGTGCTGCCTGTCTGCTCCTTTCCTTCCTTCCTTTGTTTGTTTGTTGGTGTGTGTGTGTGTTTTTTTTTTTTTTTTTTTTTTTTTAATAATCGAAAGTTTGAATGGCAGAAGTTTCAGCTAGGAGCGCACTTAAGTTTGTACAATCTGATTTGCATGCATTATGATGGTCAATGATGACTTTTGCTATGGTAACAGTTTGGAGAAATAGCAGTCACCATCATAAATAAAGCAGATTCGATCATTGCTGGAGCAAAAATAAGTGTGTGTGTGTGTGTGTGTGTGTGTGTGTGTGTGTGTGTGTGTGTGGTGCATTTCTTTGCACACGCACATGTAGTCTATACACGCATGTTATGTGCTATTTGTGCGCGTTCTTATTGTATCCTTGCTTGTGCCGAGCTTTGTGTGTGTGGTGTGTGTGTGTGTGTGTGTGTGTCAACCTCGGGTTATGTCAGTGGAGGAAGGGACTCGCACAGCCCAAACACACTCACAGCTTGCTTTCAATCTCATTCATATATCATGCATTCGTCCATCAACCCACTAGTAAAGGCTATAACTTTATACACATGATCATAGACGAAACATCAATGCATATGGAATCAAAAAAAATTTAAAACATTCTCTCTTTCCTGAACTTCACAAAATCATTTATCTAAAACATCATTAACTAACCGGGTAAAATAGATTTCTACTTTACCTGGCCAGGTGATCTTAACTATCACAAATCACTGTCTTTTTTTTCTTTTCCTTTTTTTTTCTTTCCTGTCACTTTCACAACACGACACAACTGCTGGCACTGGTATTGGTTGCTGGCATGGCGTTGGTCTGTGGTTGGACTGCCGATGGAAGTGCGCTGGCCCCGTTATGAGGTCAAAACCCCGGTTAAGATAAAAACAGGGGACTATCAACATCGATCTGTTCTCCTTTCTTTCTTCCTGCTTTAAACGCATTGCACTCTCTCTCTCTCTCTCTTCTAGTCTGCTCTTATCAAATGGACAGGGTTGCTTTTCTTTTTTTTTTTTTTCTTTTCTTTTTTTCCCTCTTCATTAGTTAGCAACTCTCTCTTTCCACATCTTCTTTAGCCCTCCTCTGCAGACTATCTCCTGCTAATCTCTCAACTTGGTTTCTTCTCTCCCCCCCTCATCTCTCTCTCTGCCCCTCTCTCCTGCAGAGTCCACTCAAAAACCTCTTCTCTCTCTCTCTCTCTCCTCTCTGTTTGTTCTCCCCTCGTTCTGCCGTTCTGTCACTCTCACATCCTTCTTATTCCGTTCCGATCTGTCCAAAAGGGCGGTACCATTGGTCAGTATTTTTACCCCTGATACCCGAAGTTATCTCCCTCTAATTCCATTGGATATTCAAATCATGACAGTCCCCGCCTACACGCCTACTCTCTGTGGTGGTCAATTGGTCATTTAATTGATTAGCTAGTTTCACCCCACCACACACTACCTTCCCCCCTTTCCTACTTAACTGGCGCCGTGTGCTTAACTCGTGGACACTGGTCACTCTAAATTGGCCAGATGAGTCTGGTTAGGCGCCACGACGTCTGACCAAACCTACCGAGCCCTGTCGGTCCAGCCACTCAGACTGTCTGCTGTCTCCGCTAAGCTTAATTGGCTGGACCCGCCCCATGGGCCCGTCTATCTGGCGCCTAGAATGTTTGAGTTGAAGCTTATGTCCGACAAATTGGCTGGCGACCCCACGAGTTGGGTTGTTTCATTTTTGTCCGTGAAAATTCCCCCTTGCAAAAGACCATGCTCCGCATTGTTCAAAAAAACGGACAAAAAAAAAACAACCGAATTTGCTGACACACAGCTACACGTGCAAAGTTTAAAAAAAATACTTTACAACCAACGGTTTATAAATTATAAAATATATCATTAGTGAATACCACTCCAATGAGTTATCATTGACGTGCGCTCTTGGTTATTCAATTCTTTTTTATGACGACCTCTGTGGCACTTATGCGTTTCCCCCTACCTGCGGATTTGCCTATCTTCTCTTCACAATTCTTATGAAAGCACAATATAATATGTCACGATCCATGACACTTCACTGAGGAATCTCCATCCTCACTTATTGCAAAAAATGCATCACTACACAAGCGACTGTATGTTCAGCATAACTACATTCACATGAACAAGTCTCACAAAGAAAATATAAACAAGTCTCACACAAAAAAAAAATGAACCATAGCCAACTG
Organism: Conus ventricosus; assembly: GCA_018398815.1. NCBI lineage: Eukaryota > Metazoa > Mollusca > Gastropoda > Neogastropoda > Conidae > Conus > Conus ventricosus. Next base: position 84,754,646 of record CM031598.1, read on the forward strand.
GGAATGAACCCTTATCCAATCAACATAACTGTAGTCAACATATATCAAAAAAGCACCCCGGATATGACTGACTTCCTCTGAGTTGCAGCTTGCTAGACTACACGGCTTAAGTAGTCAGCTCCGCATTCTGTCGACCTGGAATGTACTGCACTCGATACCTGTAGGGCTGCAATGCCATTGCCCAACGCAGCACTCTGCTGTTTTTCAACTGCCCCTCCTGCAGGAATTTTGAGTGGTTGGTGATCATCTCTATCACGAACTCTTCCCATACAAGTATTTGGGGAAAACTTCTGCAGGGCCCACACGACAGCTAAACACTCCTTCTCCACCGTTCGTACCTTCTTCACACTTTGTCAACTTCCTGCTAGCATATCTCACAGGGAACTCGACCCTTCATGCTCCTGTAAAAATACTGCACCTATCCACCACCTGATGCATCTGTCCGAAACAAAAATGGTTTTGACATATCTGGTAGCTTCAAGAGGGGACGGAACCTAGTCTTTCCAACACCGTCTGCAGTGCTTGCCTGCAGCGTCTGACCACTCGACCACTCCCGGTTTCCCTGCCTTGACCAAATCACTGAGAGGATCGTGATTGCTGCGAAATTTGGAACAAAATCCCTATAGAACCCAATAAAACCTAGCAGACTCCTGACTTCTGTTTTGGTCTTTGGTCTCTTGAATTCATCATCTTCTCCCCTTTCCTCTTTCCGGTGCTTTGTGTCGCCCCGACAACAAACCTAGGAACCCCAGGTTTGGGAAAACCAACCTGCACTTTGTTGGTCTGGCTGTGAGTTGCTCGTCTCAACCTCTCTAAAACTGCTCCTAGCTCCCTCATATGCTCCCCCCATGTCTCGGATGCTATCAGAAATGTATCCATGAAATTCACAACGCCTTCCAACCCGTAAATAACTTCCTATCATCCGAGAGAAGACTGCAGGTGCGTTGCCCTACCAAAGGAATTTACTCGCACTGGTATAGCCCCATAGGAGTGGAGAATGCTGTGATTTCCCTTGAGTCCTCACTCAAGGCTATTTGCCAGTAACCTTGCTCAGATCTTTTCCTGGTAAAATACTGGCTCTTGCTTGTGGCGATCTGAGCGAACATGCTTCATGTTCGTATGACCTCTGCATCGACCTTGGTGACACTGTTCAGACGTCTTTTAGTCGACCAGATCGATGCTCACCTGACTTTTTCCTTACTAAGGACGACGGGTGCACTATATGATGATTTGGCGGTTCGATCACCCCAAGGTCCAAACATCTTTTCTACCTCCTCCTCGATCACTTGTTTGGTGGATATGGGATCGGGTAGGCTTTCACATGTACGGTTTTTGCGATGTTAACTCCACCGTACATGTCTCTAGAGTTGTCCTGCTGGTTTATCAGTCAGGGACGCCTATACTGTTCTGGGGCCCCCCTAACTTCTCCTGTCTCCTACGTCTGCCCTTATACAGTGCACATCCCTGTATGATCTTCTCCTGGAAACTCAGGCAACAAAATCCCCCCTTCTTCTGCTGGGTCTCCTTCACCTCCATCAAGGGATTCTGCGCCCTATGTGCTGAGTCTCACGCTGAATATATTTGCGGAGAAAATTTGCATGGAAAAGTTTTGATTTTCCTTTCACATCGATTGGGTAGTCCGATCTACCTTTTCAATGATGGTGAATGGTCCCTTCCAATGCATCAGCAGCTTGTTGTGATCCGTGGGATGCAGTAACAGGACTTGATCTCCCACCTTGAGGAATTGCTTCCTCACCTTCCTGTCTTACTGCTTTTTTGGACGACCCTAGCCCCTGCAAACTCTCCCTTGCGACCATACATGTCTCCTCGAGCCTATTGGTAGGTCCACACATACTGATAAGTGGTTTTGACCTCTTCTGACTCCTGTTCTCCGGCCCACAGCTCTTTGAGAATGCACACTGGTCCCCGAACTGTCCGCCCATACAGCAGCTCAAATGGCGAAAAGCCGTGCTTTCCTGAGGGGCTTCCTGTAGGCAAACAGTGCCGCGGGAAATGTAGGGGTCCCAATCGCTGGCCTTTCCTCACAGAGTTTCTTTAAGATCCCCTTCAGCACACCGTTGAATCTTTCCCCAAGCCATTGCTTGTGGATGGTATGGGGTAGTGAGCAGCTGTGTGATCCCTAGCAGCCTGTTGACCTCCTCATCACGCCTGAGGTGAACTGTGACCCCTGTCCTGAGAATTTGTGCTGGCACACCCACGCGAGGGAAAAAATGTCTACCAGCCCTTCAGCGACCTGTTGCGTATCTACGCCTTCAATGCAATGCTTCTGGGTATCTGGTCGCGTAGTCCACGAGTGTCACACATACCCGTGCCCCCCTTTGGAACAGGGCGCGATTGGGCCAATCAGATCAACAGCCACCCTCCTGAATGGTGTGCAATTAAAGGGGATGTTTAAGAGGTGCCTTCCTCTTCACCCCCCTTGTGGCTGTCTTTGACACACATCACATGACATGCAGAACGTTTATGTCTGCCATTGCTTCCTGGCCAATGAAAGTCATCAAAGATTCGGTCAGCTGTTTTGCTGGTGCCGAGATGACCCGCCATGAGCGACTCGTGACCCCTGACATGACAGTGTCACGATAACCTGCTGGTACCCCTAAATGAGTGGTCACCTTACCTGTCTTCCCCTTGGTGAACACTCGGTACAAAGCCGCCTTTCACAAGAAATTCTGTCTCACCTCCTCTAACCTCCTGTTTCTCTCCACCTCTTGCCAACTCCCCAAGACCTTCGAGCGAGGTCTTGTTCTTGCAGCCTTTAATATCAGGGGCCGTCTATCCCCTTCCTTCCACAACTACGTTTAACAACCTTTTCCTCTTTTGCTTCGTGTTTGAATGGCCCCTGTAGCAGTCAACAAACCGGATCCCCGGATCCCTTTCCCTGAGATATTTCCAAAGATCAAATCATGAAGGGGTTCTCCTTTACCAACCCGACAACTCGCCTGGAATAAGGGGGACGTACTTCTATCTTAGCCAACTGGGAACTCCCTCAAGTTTCCATCGATTAGAGTACAGGTCGGATTGCCCTGTCAATCCCCTCTCGACCCCGTGTTCGTACTAACGCCCAAAGAACAACCAGTGTCTCGTAACACTTTCCCCTCTGTGGCCATCCACCCTTCTTCCACTGGTAACGAACCACTCAGCCTAGTGCCTCCATCCCTGACACTGATGCTGTCCAGGTGGTTAGCCCTAGGCTGCACTCCACCCTCTTCAGACGAATCCCTTTTGGGTTTCCCCTGCAGGTGTTCCCTTTGCGAAACCCCTTTTCCACCTCTTGCAAGCTGTGCCTTCGGAACCTCATGCGACAATCCCTCGCCACTGCCCTTCTTTGACAATGAAACTCCTAATGTCTCTTTTCCCTTCCTTCTGCCCACCACTGGTTTGCAGACTGAAAAACTCCCTAGTCTCCCTTGCACTCTTCTCCCTGTGCCCGCACTGTTTTCTCATGCACCTTAGTGCCCAACGTTTCCTCCTATAACCTCTGCGAACTTCACAATCCCTCGTCCCCTGGTGTCTCTTTTCAATGTATGGGTTTCCAGGCGAACTGACAAATTGTTCTTTCCCTAACTACTCTTTCAATTCGCGAACCTTTTCTACCACTCACTCTACCATTTCTCAAAATAGTGACTAGAGTGCACCAAATGATGTACTTCACCTGCTTGATTTAGCGAACGAAATTTCTTCCCGAACCCTCTCGTGAGGTCAAATCCTTTCTCAACGATTCCTTCAACCGAAAACAACTGTTGTTCTGCTGGTTATCATGAAAATTTGGTAATGCCTTACCGTCATAACGCCGACAAAATCTGCCACTCTTCTGGAGGCCACCTGACTGGGCGCAACGTTTCGAAACGACTGATGTAGCATCAATCGAATCGTTCTTCAGAATTTGGCAACTTGGGTCGGGGAGCGTAACTGGACAGATCACTAAACTGAATCATACTCGTGGGCTCCCTCTGTATTCCTCACTTTCCTTAACTCAATTGAACCTTAAACTTTGTTTCCCGCGTTTCCTATCTTTTGTTTCCTGCGTTTCCTAGCTGATATCATTACTGAATCCTTTAAATTTTTTATTTCTGCTTCTTCTTTCTGTTTCCTGCGCTTCCCCTTTTCTTTTTGTTTCTGCTCAATCTTTCTGTTTCCTGCGCTGCGCTAGCTTTAGTCCTTTCCCGCTCTGCTTTTCTCTGCAACACGGGCTCTTTCTGCGCGTTCATCTTTCCATCTTTTGTTGGTTTTAACGAATGCACGCAACTCATCTCCTGAGTAACCTAAGATCACGGCGACGCTCACAAGTTGTTCAATAGGGGTGTTCTTCTTCCGCCATTAATTCTTTTTTTTTTTTTTTGAACAAGATTTTTTTTTTTTTTTTTTTTTTTTTTTCCTCTACGACAGCCAACTGGTGGTTTTCCGACACGAGTGACGTAATAGCACAATCCTATGAATGATAATATTAGCTTGGGACAACGTAATTAGTTTTATAAAACGCCCCCGCGCCTGACCCAACTATGAGAGCGAAATTATAGGCAATCTGTGCGAAATAAGTACTCTGGGGCTGAAATGCCAAGCCTAGTATTAACTATTTGGAAGCAATGCAAGCTAGTATTTAACTATCTTGGGAACATACAGTAAGACAACCCTTGTCTTAGGATTACAATACTTGAATTTCCCCCCAGGGTTCCTCTCTGAGAAGTTGAACAATTATAATAAATGGGCCAAAAATATCCTGGCAGGCTCCAATAAATTGTCAACCCCGGGTATGTCAGTGGAGGGAAGGACTAGGCACAGCCCAAACACACTCACAGCTTGCTTACAATCTCATTCATATTATATGCATTCGTCACATCAAAACCCCCTAGTAAAAATCTATAACTTTACTACACATGATCATTTGAACGAAACATCAATGCATATGGAATCAAACAAAATAAAACATTCTCTCTTTTCTGAACTTCACCCAAAAACATTTATCTAAAACATTTATTAACTAACCCGGGTATATAATAGATTTCTACTTTACCTGGCCAGGTGATCTTTAACTATTCACGAATCACTGTCTCTTTTTCTTTTCCTTTTTTTTTCTTCACTGTCACTTTCACACACACACAAATGCTGGCACTGGTATTGGTTGCTGGCCACTGGCGTTGGTCTGTGGTTGGAAATGCCGATGGAAGTGGCGCTGGCCAAGTTGAGGTCGAACCCGGTTAAGATAGAACAGTGACTATCAACATCGATCTGTTTTCCCTTTTTTTCTTCCTGGGATTAAAGCATTGCACTCTCTCTTTTCCCCTCTCTTCTAGTCTGCTCTTATCAAATGGACATGGTTGCTTTTCTTTTCTTTTTTTTCTTTTCTTTCTTTTCCTCTTCATTATTAGCAACTCTCTCTTTCCACATTCTCTTTAGTCCTCCTCTGCAGACTATCTCCCGCTAACTCTCAACTTGGGTTTTTTCTCTCCTCCCTCATCTCTCTCTCTGCCCCTCTCCTGCAGAGCTCCACTCAGAACCTCTCTCCCCTCTCTCTCTCTCTCTCTCTGTTCGTTCTCCCCCTCGTTCTGCCGT
>CM031598.1:84765216-84770216 GCA_018398815.1 Conus ventricosus
TCCATATAGTTTGTGTTCCTCATGCATAATCTCAGCTTCATAATTATTTAAGCTGAGTGGCTTGAACGACTGGACATTGAATCAGACCTTTCACACAGAATTTCTTTGCCAAACATAAGTTTTGAGTACTTGAAGAGAAAAAATAACTGTAATGGATAGTAAGGACATTTTCGTTATTTCTCTTCGCTTCTTGTTTAGCAAGATAATCAGCTGCGTCATACAGAAAAAAAAAATCGTAAAGATAACCCCCCATATACCACAATTCCGATCCCCAAAGAAAAAAGTAATATCGTTCGATGCTCGTAGCTCCTTCAGTTTTGCCCCCCAACTGTTTGGAACTCACTGCCTCCGACGTTGCCAAATCCGCGCACCTTGACTTATTCCCAGGTCCCCAAACTCCGTCAGTTCAGACTGCATTCTTTCCACACATGTATATTCACTATTCTGGACCGTTAGTTTGTTGTTCCCTGGGAAGGAACGAAAGAACGAATGGTGTATTAAAGCCACATAATAAGTTTACGACCGAAACTGTGCTCTCCAAATGCTATTTATCATTATTTTCTTTTAAATAGCTATTTTAAGTTGATATTTTACCATTGTTAAAAACAGTGTTACATTGTCTTTCTGCCTATTTTGTACATTTAAAAATGTTTCCCCGTTCCGTGAGAAACCGGAAGGGCACTCTGGAGGGCGCAGACCTCTGCCAAGGTCGAATGGATCCTGGGTCTGCCATTTGATCCGGATTCACATTGCGCATCCACATCAAAATGAAATGCGTTTGTCCTTGAGCCACATTCTATTCGTCATTCAAGTTTCTTGTAGATCGATTTTTCTCACAAGCTTTTGGGTGATAGTGTTGACAGACAGAAAAACCGACTGAAAGACAGACGCGGCTAACAACATAAACCACTCGATGTGGTTATGAAATGAAATTTTGGTAGTGATGTTCAAACATCAGCTGTACTCTTTATGACACAAAGGTTGTCTAAAACGCTGCATCGAACGTAATTTCTGATGATGAGATGTTAATAACGTGCACTTCCCCCCTTCAACTCTCTCTCTCTTCTCTCTCTCTGTCTCTCTCTCTCTCTTGTGCAAGGGGAGAGGCGGCAGGGGGCAGACGTATCGTAGATGCGTGTTTGTTCGTGTGTGTGTGTGTGTGTGTGTGTGACCTTTATTTCATTTTTTTTATAGGTGTATTTCGTTTATTTCGCTATCTGACAGAGGAAAGCGCTAAACATATGTCAGTGATTATTCTGTCATCCATTTTGTTCGTTTTGGGGGAAGTCCTTCCTGCATTCTTCCCTAACCCAAAACTCTTCCCTACACAGCCACCCCACCCCCACCCCTCCCGTCCTTCCTACTCCTTCTCATCCAACCCAATACAAACCTTTGCGAACGACCGAAAAGTATACCCACTTCAAGTTTCCCACTCCACCCAAATCCCTTGAAGAGGCGGCGCTTGCTTTCAGTGATTAACCAACTCTCGTTGAGCCCTCTGTCATTATTGGTTGAGCGTGAGTCGCTCGCTTGCTCGCTAATGTATGCTAGCACGCGTACCTCCGCACACGCCAGCAATTGGGAAGGAACAGGGAACAGAGATGAAGAGGGGGGAGAACAGAGGGATAGGAGGAGAAAGGGGTGGGGGATGAGCGGGGGGGGGGGGGGGGGGGGAGAGGAGAGAAGAAAAAAAAATCCCTCCAACCACGCGTAGGTTATGTAGTTTTCCTCCCCGCACGAGACACGTGTGAGCTGGGAAATGAACAGTTTCAGTGATGGGGGTCGTTTTGTGTGGAGAGGACCATAACCTGTCTGAAGAGGAATAAAAAGAAAAAAGGGGGGTCCTCTTCGCTGAGAGCTGGGGGAAACAAAAGGGAAAGTGAGTGACGACGCTCTTTGTGGCCGCTACACTAAGCCATTCCCCTCACCTCCCCCCACTCCCCCCTCTGTGTTGATTTAGAGACTGACGGGGTGGTTGGATTGAATTTGTTTTCAATCTGTTGAGGTGTTTTTTTTGGTGGGGTGGAATGGGGGTGGGGGGTCGGGAGGGGGGGGGGGGGGAGTGATTCGTTCTTAAAGAGAAACGAAGTTTCTTGGTCTTCGTGTCATCTTTCTTTCTTTTGGATCTTGTCCCTCCCCATCCTCCCCTCCTTATGCTCCCACACCTCCACCCTCCACGCCCTCATGCCCCTTCTCCCCCCCCCTCCCCCCCCCCCCCTAGAAAAAAAAGACCGCTAAAACCAAGAACAACCGCGACAGCAACAACAACAACATATACACCTATACATACACACAAACACGCAGGCACGCACGCACACGCAGGCACGCACGCACATGCAGTCACCACACACACACACACACACACACACACACACACACACACACACACACACACCACACACACACAAAACACTACACAACAATTTCTGGAGCAGAATCCGACAGCTGTCTTAAGACTCCACACACCGTTTCTCACAGACATTTTCTTTTTTAATGCTGTCCACATATACTAGCACCCCATGAGCGTAAACATGACAGTGGGAAACGCTGAGAACCAAAGAATCTTTTCTTTCATTTCAAGATCAGCAACGTTGCTTTCTTTGGGGTCCCGCACCCCCCCCCCCCCCCCCCCCCTCCCCTTCCCCCACCCCCCAACACACATGCACACATACATACCTCCTTTCCTCGTTTTGCACAGTATTGATGTGTCCATCATCATCAGCTGGGTGAGAAACAGCGTGATTTTACTTGTTATCATTCGTTCAGATTTCAAGGTTTCTCTTCCTTAACGTGAACGTTCAATAACTGATTGATACTATGATTTGCAGGAGAAAGAGGCAAATGAGTTGAAACTGACACGGCAGAAGAGACAACAAGCACGGAGATTGTTTACTTGAAAGAAAGGAAAAAAGGCAAGCAGGCGCGCGCGCGCGCGCGCGCACACACACACACACACACACACACACACACACACACACACACACACACACACACACGCGCGCGCGCGCGCGCGCGCATTGACAGAAAAAATAGCCAGTGCATTAAAGCGGTGGGGAAAAAAACGTTTTACACACACACACACACACACACACACACACACACACACACACACACACACGTGCGCTCGCACACACACACACACACACACACACACACACACACACACACCCCTCTCATAAAACAGCAGGCAGCGAGCCATAAGAGCCCGCTTACCGACAACACACACACACACACACACACACACCTGGCGGTCTGTGTTACACTCCATGAGTTTAATGGCCATACTCCAGATACTGTCTTCCGCCGTCCTTACAGTGAGGATTTATGGGTGGGCTTACGACGGTTTCCGCCCTCACTGGGACCACCTTTGAAGATCATGACTCGCACACGTACTGTTGGGCCAATCAGAATACGCGACTCTCTATGGTTCTTCAAACGGAAATAATAATAGTAACAATAATAATAATGATGATAATGATAATGATAATAATAATAATAGTAACATGAATAATAATGATGATAATAACCATTATCTTCATAATAATTATAGTAATAATAATGATAGTAATAGCAATAATAATCATAATAATGATAACAACAATAATGTTAATCATAATAATTACAATAAATATTATGATAATTTCCTTCCCATCCTCCAGTCCTCTCAGACAATGTTTATCTCGTTTGCACTGAAAGTGACGTCAATCTTTTATAAACAGAAAGAAACGGGATTCCAGAGACAAGGTTGTTTTCAGTTTTGTTGTCCATCTACACTCTCTTTTATATACGGGAAATAATGTCTCCTTCGTTCTACACGATTCTCCGGATCGGTGATTTCCCCGTGCCAGTGGTACTACCAACCAACACGTGATGTGACTTTGTGTCGCTGGACTGCCTGCATGAAACCTGTTCCATGTTTACACTGCGTGTATCTTCACCCGCTCTCAGTGATCATCCTTGAAGTTCACCAACCTTCTCTGACAAGAAAGCAACACAAAGAAAAGAAAAGGAGAAAGAAAAAAATAGGAAGAAAGAAAAGAAAAGAAAAAAAAGAAGGAAGAAGAATTGTTCTAATTTCAAAATGTTTCGACTGAGCACTTCCGCAGCTTCTTCGGTTTGAAGCGGGATCCTCACCCTGTGTCCTTGCATTTTCTTTTTTTCTTTTTATTATTGTCTTCTTTTTTTTTTTTTAAATGAATAGGTGGTGAAGGGAGCTCACTCTTGCAGTAGGTCGCCTCATGACGATTCGATACAGATCTTCTCATTTTCTCATTCCCGTGACAAAAGTGGTCGTAGGGGGGGTGACATGAGGGACGACTCCGTCAATCTTCTTCTACATCGCGGCCTGTCCTCTGCTTCTCGCAGGAGTTCCGACAGCCTGAAGTTTGTCCACTCTATCACGTTCTCCGACCAGCTCTTTCTCTGCCTGCCTCTGCGCCTTCCTCCTTTCAAGCAGTGCCTTGCAGGATTGTCATTGTCTTTGCCAGCGAGTCGTGTCGTGTCACGTGGCCAAACCACGTCAGCTTTCTCCTCCTGACTGTAGCTAAGAGGGGTTCCTGTGGTCTTTCCACTGTGGCCACCTGCTCTCGGACAGAGTCGTTGGTTCTGTGCTCTGTCCAGGAGATACAGATAGCTCCGAGCGGACAGCTGACGATCGTGGGTGTGGCTGTGTTAGGGGAGCATGGAGGATAAATGTAGACGATGACAACAATAACAGCAGCAGCAGCAGCAGCATAAACAACAACCACAACCACAAGTACTATTACTGCTATTGCTGCTGCTGCTGCTGCTGCTAATGATAATGATGCTGCTGCTGATGGTGATGGTAATGATGATGATGCTGCTGCTGATGGTGATGATGATGATGATGATGATGATGATGATGATGAATATACGAATGAAATAAATAAAACAAATCAATATTTTTTTAATGATCAGAGAGAGAGACATAGACAGAGAGAGAGAACAGAGAGAGAGAGAGAGAGAGAGAGAGAGACAGA
>CM031598.1:84775216-84800216 GCA_018398815.1 Conus ventricosus
CAATTATAGAGTATTATGGGCTGTAGGTGAACATTCACCTAAATAATTATAAACTGTTTGACTTCCCAAATACACAATACTTACATAGGGATCTGAAATGTGGGGATTAACTACTGAGCAAGAACACATTGAAAGGTCCATCTGTCGCATTTTAAAACTTTTTATGTTTTAGTCCTAAAATCACTAGACAATTAATTTATGGGGAAACGGTAGATTATATCCTATATTTTGTAAATACTATATTAGATGCATAAAATTGTTGGCTTAGTTTAGTAACTTGGATCAATATAGATACTCGAGAAAAGGGTTATGAATGTTATTATTCTTACAATCGGCAAAATTAGTCACTTGGGCTGTAGAGTCAGAAATAATTTTGATACAGAATGTTTTGGATTGGTGTGGGAACCCAGGGTGTGGGAAATGTTAATATTTTTATTCAGAAATTCAAACAAAGGCTTATGGATTCGTTGAGGTCATGGAAGGCCCTTGCTGGACTCGAGAAAGGGTCCCGCTGATGTGAATGCGGGGGGTTCCAAAGTTATTTTGAGTCGTGATTGTTACTAATATCTTGCAAAAAATGAATTTACGTTCCAAATCAAATGACATTGGGCCCCGTGGTCCACGGAAGATGTCTCGGACTAAAGTCAGAGGGGGTAATGATCGCATGCAGACCTTAAACATAGTAGCTAACAATTCAGTAAAGGTAACTCGATATGTAACATCAGAATTGAAAGGGTGATGCTGGGCATTGATTGTGTCCGATCACATAATTGATAAATGAAATCTACACACCTCGGAGGGGGGTGTAGGGTCCCCATAATTATGTAGATTGCCGTATCCTCTAGTAGAGATGGCTTTTCCGTTCATGCTGGTGTGGCAGAGCCCTATAAGATGCGCATGTAGACCCCACGTCCATAATTTTCGGAATTTGCGGGTACGAGGCGTATGGCTAGGGAGCTTGGCCCCTTGTGAAAAGCTGTAACAATTAATAACGCGTGTATCACCCCATGTATATAGGTAAGTCACTTAGTTACGAAACAATGTACAGTGAATGCGAGAATCATGATGAAATGCTCTGATATTATCTACCTCCATTGTATGTGCCAGGCCGAACAATTAAACATTTTTGACTTTGACTTTTGACTTTGACTCTCGACGCTGGCTGGGTGACTCTCTCGCTCTCTCTCGCTCTGTCGCTCTCTCTATATTAAATATATATATAATAATTATATATATATATTTTAGATAATATACAGAGAGAGAGAGAGAGAGAGAGAGAGAGAGAAGAGAGAGAGAGAGCCAAGTATAAGTTGTTCTGCACAATTCCTTAGCCCTGAAGTGCTTGGGTTATTGAACAGCAGCGGACCCTCAGACTGTTCCATATCTTTTGATCTCCCTTGCATCCTTAGAGGATCCTCAAGCATAGCCTCAAAGATTGTCCCTACATGTTTTACTGTTTGCATAATGGTTTTATTAAGTTTTTCGCAACCGTGTTCCTCTCCACACTTGTGTTTGTTTGTATTTACTACCTTTCGCTGCGGCGGTTGGAGGTGCTGTTGGGATTTTTTTGGCAGAAACCCTTTGGTGGTGAGAACACCACAGAATTACGGACTGTGCTGTGGTCTCTATTTGACACCAGAGAACAGACACGAATCAGCCGTGTCCCCTGACGAGTCTGATCCAGCGGACGAAACCTAGAAGAAGGCAATACATTTAGATCGGCCTTCGAGAGGGAATTGCGATGGTTCCCTCCTTGCAGCTAATGCAGATTTTCATGTTTATATTATTATATTATATTATATGTAATTTTCCCATCTTCTTCATCTTAATTTTGTTAATTGTCAAATCTGTGCCAAACATTGCTATAATGAGGAAGAAGTAATTGTTCACATTATATATATATATATGCACACGCCCGCACTGCTGAGAGGAGAGAGAGAGAGAGAGAGAGAGTGAGTTTATTTTCCCATGCAGAGGTTTATAAAAGTAGCCAACAATAAAAGCTGGTGAACAGAAAGGAAAACGTTACAGCCAGCAAGTAATGGTATGACCCGCGACACATAAGCCACCAGAGAATTAAAAAACTACAACAACACAAAACAAAGAGACGTGGCGACATCTCTTGTCTTGGAACAAAGACAGAACGCGCTGAGGGATTGGCGTCCACCAGGAAGAACCAGCAGTTTTCATCGCCATCCATGCTACTGACGCGGGGTTTTGGCTGTTGATGTCCTGAAAGGAAACTGGATTTACAGAGTTTTTTTAAGTGAAATCTTAGTCGTATGGTTTTATGAAAAGTTGTTTGTACTCTCTCGTCTCTCTCTCTCTCTCTCTCTCTCTGGTTTTAAACAGATTTATTTGTTCGAGAATAATTTTGCCAGCAATATACATCAAATCAGGAGTACTACTATCATAGGCTTATAAAACCGGACTCTTTCAAAGACAACTTTCCCCTCTCTCTGCTCTGTCTCTCCGAACCTGCGTGGCACGTGTAATGCGCCGGCAAGTTCAGCGGTTGTTTAGGATATATTTTATAATTCAACCTTAGATGACAGTCTTTGTTTAAACTTTTGGCTGCCAAAAACCATGTTCGAACGCCAGCGTTTCTCTGCGGGTGTTGTGTGCGTGTGTGTGTGTGTTGTTGTGTGTGTGTGTGTGTGTGATTTAAAGTCAAAGGCTGTGTGTGATGTGTGTGTGTGTGGGGGGGGGGGTGTTTGATTGGTGAGGTAATTAGCAATGTGTATGGTGTGTAGTAGTAGTATTAGTACTTTTAATTTTAACGTCTTTTCACAAAACATGTGATATGAGACAAGAAAGGAGAGAAGACAGGCAAATAGAAGGGAGATAGATAGAGTTTGTTCATGTTTGCATACAAGTGGTGTGTGTGTGGTGTGTGTGGTGTGTGTGTGTGTGTGTGGTGTGTGTTGTGTGTGTGTAGGAGGGGGTGAGATGGGAGTGAGCGGAGGGTGGTGTACCTAAAAATCAGAAACCAATCAGACACGACTAACGAATAAACAAACAAACCTACCACACACAAACAATGCTCAATTAAAGCAAATACCTGACTGGACTACAAATCAAGCAATAGTAACTTTCAAAAGCAAACTAAACTCAATATCAGAAAAAATATCTGTCACAGACATGCCTGATAAATATGCAGAATGCCATGAAGGCACACATTCGAAACACAACATGATCGCTTGTCAATGTTGGTGTTTCCCCATAGCAGTTTGGTTGGCAGAGCTATATGTAGTTCTAAAAGGCATCCAGTTTCATTCGATGGATATTGAAACGTAAGTTTCTGTATTGTGCATATCATAAATGGGCAGATTTTGGATAGCTTTTGAAATATCAATTACTAAAAGAGGATTATTTTGTGTCTGAACATGACCTAACAGCCGTTGTTCTGGCACCATTTCTGGAATTAATTCCCAACAGTATGTTTTAAAATTTGTGACTCTCCTTTCAAAGTGAAAACGGTAGGATAATAGTTTTGTACCCGCGTTCCAATTTCAGCGCCTTTTTTTCGCACATCTGTCAGCAAGTTCATGCCCGAAATTTCCAACAGTGTGAAGGAACCTGAGGAAAGTTATATCTGTTTCCTTTACAATCAAGACGTGTATTAAATGTGAATCTCCTTCGAAATAAAGTATCTGAGGGGGGGGGTGGGGAGATTGAATGTAAATAAACTTGATGATTGTAAGCACGACAGCGAATCTACACCAAAACTATACTGATAAAGGGGGGGGGGGTCGGGGCGGTAAATCTAATTAGAAAATGTCCAACGCCATAAGTATCCTATATGTTCAGGCTACGAATATGGAGCGATATTTTTCAATGAAATATGCTTTTTGTACTTTCAGCGATGGAATAACTACTGCTGATCCGCCTGCTTGTTACTCGTCAACGATCCATCTCGTAACACCTTAAGATGGTTTGAATCTCTGTCTTGCAAGGGCCATCTTCGTTAAATATAACAAGAAATAAGGCTGATTTCCTTTCTTTGTATCAGGTAATCAAGATCAAACTTCGCCTCGTTCTTTCCCACGGTTGGAATGGGATCTATAGGGGACGTGTTTGACAAAGACTTAACATCTATATTACTTTGTTAAACTATCACAGTGTAAATGAACTGGATAAGTGCACAGAGAGGCAATATTTTTGCTCTTTTGGTAAATCACGCCTGGTTTATAGATTTTTCCGTTTCAGTTTACACTTCCATGGTTGAACATTTCATGAAATATGGGGGGGCAAGGGGAGATTGCCAATTTCATGTAAAGTAAAACGTCTATTTCTCTGTATGTCCCTCAAAGTGGAGGCATATACCGGAACTCCTAGGCATAATTTGAAGGCGTTGCTATCCACACCACACTTGTAGTTTTTGGTAAACAAATATTTAGTGCGCTAAAGAAAGCCTCTTGGCGAATTATAATTTAGAACGAATTACTGCCAAAGCCAAGAGCTTTAATGTTTTTTTCCTTCGTGCACCCAGCTGGCTTGCTCGAAAATTTTCAGAAAATTTAAAGTTTTTCTTGCCCCTGTTTAAAAGGTCATCAACTGGATATTCCATGTGGAGTTTCGATGTGAAATGGACACCTAAGAATTTACTTAAGTGTACGTATGTAAGTATTATCCCATCCTGCTTAAAAGATGTAAATCAGAGGGATCTTCCCCATTGTGATATATTAAAACCATAGGAGTTTTTCATGGAAAGCTTGAGGACCATTTATAAAACAAGTATTTGCTAAGGTTTTCAAGCTCTGCCTGATAAAGTTTTTCGGTGGTAATTTATTGCGCTTTGGGGGGGCTTTTTCTCATACTAGTATTCATCCACATACACAGATCATCGGCATAATTGTATCAACGTACATTTTTAGTTACATAATGGAAGATCATACAGCAAAATATTAAATAGCATTGAGATATTACAAACCTTGAGGAATACCCATATCAAATGGTTTAAAACTGGAGTATGTTTTGGGTACTCTGACCTGTAAAACTTCTTTGTGTTTAGAAATATCTTTAATATAAACTGTTAAAAATTACCTACAATCCCAAGCGCCTTCATTTTGTATAACAATCTAGCAGGCCATACCTATCAAAAGCTTGTGGGCATTAATATAAGAAGGTAGACAAGAACACCTCGTCCGTCTGGCAAACGGATATTTGATATTGAGTGTTAACTTTTACGATATGATCAGTGGGAGATCTTTCCCGTTAATAAGCCTGCTGATAGGGAGTATTAATAATGATTTTTTTGTTACAAAAATAGATAAGTCTATTAAGTCAATTTTTCCATAAGTTTGCAACATGTGAGAAGTCCAGAGTACAGGTCGATAACTGTCGATGTTTTGTGACAAGGCTTTCCTTGCTTTTAATAATGGGATTACTATTGCTGTTTCCAATAACTGGCATAAACCATCTATCCAAATCTTTTGAATAATTTTAATAAAAAGAAAAAAAGTTTTCTGGCAATGTGTTGTAACATTTGATTTGAAATGACCGTCCAGCCCTACTGACGATGTTTTATTGCATTTAAAAGAGACGACAAATCCTTTAATTCTTGTGTTATGGTGCTTTTATGAATATGGTCATATGTTTGAATTGGTCATCAGAAAGGTTCTGTTTTTTTTCTTGCTTTTTCCCGGAGGGGGGTGCTGCATTCATGCTGAAGGCTTTCCAGGCGCATGGTCATAGAAAAATAATATTAGCAAATGCTTCGCTTTTTTTCATTTGATCGGGAATTTCTTAGTCTCCAAATTAATAGCGATTATCGTTTGGAATATTTATCCACCATCTTTTTCTAACTTGAAACTGTTTTCCATCACCGTTTGACAGATCTTTATGCTGGGAAACTGAAGCTTGCGCAAAATGATGACCAATAAAGGCCGCGGTGCTTTTGCAATATCTCTGCTAGAGTGTGCCGTGGCTTTCTCAGTTCGTTGATGATTTTCCTCACGTTTTGTTTGGTGAATATATGCTTGTAGTGAAGCGGCGTTGTAGCTACCAGCGGCGAGTGAGACGGGTGTCGAGCGCAAAACTTTGCGCGCCAAGCAGGACGTGTTTTCTCTGTATAGGAGTTAGATTTAGTATGGAACACTCTACGCAGCGAAAAGTATCAGTTGGGAAAGGTGAAGACATACTGAGCCAGGCAACGCTCTTCTATGCCACAAACTACTATCGACATCTATGCTGGTAAGGAATTTGATACTTGTCCCTGTCGGCAATTACGAATTGTATTGGGAAAGTTGTCCTCTTGGTATGCCTGAATAGTATACATTTCATTGACTGTTATTATATCGGCAAATGATCACTTCTGAAGTGGCCCCTCCGTAGAGGGGGGTGCATATATAAGTGCAATCAAAAGCCTCTAAGCTGGGGAGAGGGGGGGAGTAGGGGGGGGGGGCACATTTTGTAGGCTAAAGCACGCTGCTTTAAATATGTGAAAAGATCTGAATTCTGGGTTACACTTCCATTTTGAGCATAAAAATACAAATCAAGCGACAACATTTTCAACAAACGGTTGACTGGTTACAGTAGAACAACGCCTTTTCCCAAAAAGGAGAGTGTGCATTGAAATCACCGGGCATGTCAGCCATGGGTCGATGTTGGCGGGGATGCGTGCTTTGTATTGCCGGTCTAGCCACTCAGTGTTTGGCAGTCGGCGCCTTTCGGCAGTAGTTTAGAGACAACCTTGAGAACAATGCTGTTTAAGTTGTCTACACTGGCCGCGCATGAATATAAGTGTGGTCAGATCAGATGGTGGCAAGGTGATTGGATCGCATGACACATAATCTGTACCCGGCCTCTGATATAAATAGCCGTGTTGAGTTTTTTCCTTGGGGGGGGGGGAATCAGAAACTCTGTTATGTAACTGAGGGTATAAAAATGTGAGGTACCTTCGGTAATGTGGATGGTGTACATACATGTAGTAGGATTTGCAAAAACAATAATGGAGAGCGGAATGGTCTGCGAGAATAGGATAGAATTCCATACACGCTTCAGTTCTCAGGACCGTCGGCCAATCCAGTGGTAAAAGTCTCAGGGAGTTGTTCAGGGCATGGTGCACATGATAGAAAAATATTCTCAGCACTATTCATACTTTTAGTATAAACAAGAAATTAAGAAAAGGAAAGTAATGTTTCCCAATTGAACCACTAATGGGTGTGTGTGTGGGTGTGTGTCGGGTGTGTAGATGCATGTAATGTGTGTTTTATTCTGTGTGTTAAAATAAAATAGATAGAACAAAATTTGCTCCTTTCTAGTCATAGTAAGAGAAAGGCTCACGAACGGAAGAGAGAGGACAGTGAAAATGCCGGTGGGGATAATGGTATCGATATGCTACGATTATATCTGGGATAGGTGGATAAGAGGCGTTGCTATCTATGGTGAGGGAATTGAGTGTGGTAGATTTTGCCACTAGTAGCTGAGTCATGATTTTGAAAGATATTTCCTTGTTGTCTCTGCCTCTCCTCTAGCCTGATAGACAATCATTCATTGTTGTCAAACAAGATGAAGCAGACCTTGACCATAAATGCTGAATTAGAAACTGGGGTTTGAGTTTCATTTCTTTCTTTTTTCTTATATGTACTGATATAAATATGTTAGGCCTATGTGATTTGGCTGATTCATGTAACTTGCCTGCGATTGGTAAATGAAGGTCTTTCGGCAATTCACTCTGTGCTAGCGGCAGTATATTGACAGATATGAGATATCTTCTCTTCTCTGAGAAAAAGAGTCGTTCAATTTAAAAGAAAGGCGTTTCTAACTGAAAGCGACACTAAGACATGAAGTACAGTTTTCTCTCTTAAAACTGAAGCCACGCGCTCGCCCGTATTCAAGTTTGAGCGCAGAATTACGACTAATTAAGAACTGATTCTTAATTGAAATTATTAACGATCTTAATGCTCATTGGAAACAAAACACAACCTAGCAATGGTGGCTCATCTAAAATATGTTATATAGCCTATATGGAACTTGGAACTGGTTTGAATAGCTGTGAAATCGATTATAAGGTCCATTTCTGTTATGTCAGAAAGAAATTTTTTTGCTTATCCACTTCCAAAGCATTGTTAAGTTGAATTATCACGGCATGCGCTCGGATGATAATGTTTATGAATCAAAAATGGAATTTACTGAAGTCAACCGACCACAAACCGGATTGTCAGTTACTAGAGGATAAGGATGTGCTCAGAAAACTGTATTGCGCAGCAGAAGCTTTACTCTATGTTCATTTCCTTCAACGCAGTACACCAAAGTAGCAGTTACCGGAGGCATCAGAGGCGTTTTTCGTTGTTTTTTCACCGCGAAACTAGGACAACGTGATTTACAACCCTCCCTATCAGGGGATTCTGGAATCAGAGGATGAGTCTATTAAGTACAAAGACAAGATCGCCGAGATCTTTAACCATACAAACTAACTTCGCGTCCGAAAAGGTCGTACAGACTAATAACGGTACTAAAATACATTTAGAAGACCGTCGCAAACACCACGTGCCTGTGAAATCAAGAATCATGGGTCATCGATAATGTCCGTACAAAGCACAAGTAGAGGATCGCCGTTGGTTAACAGATCTCATCAAACAAACTAATAGTCCTTCATTGCTCTTCCCACTGCTGTCACTGTTGTGGACCAGTGCTGGGAAGCTGCTGTAACACAGTTACTGATAATTTTGTTATTATTGTTTGTTGTTGCCATTTGCGAGCATAGCCATTCAGTGTTCAAGCGGCCTTATTGTGATTGATTTTACAGTTCAAGAAACTCGTTACATCACAGTGGTTAGTGCTGTGGGTCAAGTGGGGTTTTTTAGTGATGTGGGTTCAGTGGTGAGTGATGTGGGTTCAGTGGTTAGTGATGTGGGTTCACAACTGGAGGTGTTGTGGTTGGAAATTCCCATCTGTCCAATTTACGAATAGGTTTTTTTTTAATTCCGACTGGCTTCTACCCGAGTTGCACTGCTAAAGGAATCGAATGAGGAGGGCTGGCACTACACATCGAGTGTCATTCCACGACAGTGTTAAATTTCCTGAACACCTACAGTGACTGGGTAGTTCTTGGCCGGGTTGATGCCAGATAATATCATGAAAGTCTCAGAATAGATTCTAGAAATTTCATAATCATTACCGGATGTTCAACCTCAGCGATCAGCAGGAAATGAAAAAAAAAGTCTACAATTTCTGCAGTCCTTTATGCCACGCTGGCCGTGGTGACCTCGTGTTCCGACTTTCCTCCTCACCACTTCCGTCCATGTCCGGGTAAGGCTCGTGTCGGGGGGTCGCCAGTATCAACAACAAGTTTCATGGGGAGTGGTGGTTGGACGGGCCACGGGTGGCCCCGCCAGATGGGGACCGTCACCCGTCGCTTCCATCTGCAACTACAGCAAACCATGTCGACAGAAGGGGAAAACTAGTAGTGGCCTGCGTATTTTGGGATCAGAACAGACACCCGCGAGCCCCACCCGAAGTGACTCGGCAGTCTCTCTCTCTCCTCTCTCTCTCTCTCTCTGTGGTTTAAACAGATTTATTTGGGTCGAGAATAATTTTGCGCAAATACATCAGATCATGGAGTACAACAAGCATAGGCTTATAAACCGTACTCTTTCAAGCAACTTTCCCCTCTCCTCTCTCTCTCTCTCTCTCTCTCTCTCTCCGACCTGCGTGCACGCGTGTATGCGCCGGCAAGTTCACGTTGTTTAGGATATATTTTATAATTATTCAACCTGCTGACAGTCTTTGTTTTAAACTTTTGGCTGGCCAACAACAATGTTCGACGCCAGCGTTTTCTCTGCTGTGTGTGTGGTGTGCGTGTGTGTGTGTGTGTGTGTGTGGTGTGATTTAAATCAAAGCTTGTTGTGTGTGTGGGGGGGGGGTGTTTGTTTGGTGAGTAGTACAATGGTGATGTGTGTGTGTGTGTGTGTGTGTGTTTTATGTCTGTGTGTTAAAAAAATAGAGACAAAATTTTCTCTACATGTAATGAGGCTCAGAAAGAAGAGAGAGGACGAGTGAAAATGCCGACAGATTTCTACTAATCGGAGACGTTGCTATCTATGTGAGGGATGAGTGTGTAGATGTCCACTATACATGATTATGAAAGATTTCCTTTTTCCCCTAGCCTTGAAAGACAGCATTCATTGTGTCAACAAGATGAAGCAGACCTTGACCAGTAAGATGCTGAATTAGAAACTGGGCTTTGTTTTCATTTCTTTCTTTTTCTTATATGTACTGATAAATATGTTAGGCCATGTGATTTGCTGAATTCTGTAAACTTGCCTGCGATTGGTAGAATGAGTCTTCGGCATTCACCTGTGGCTAGCGGGCAGTATATTGACAGATATGAGAATATCTTCTCTTCTCTGAGAAAAGATCGTTCATTTAAAGGCTTTCTAACTGAACGAACTAACAAGAAGACAGTTTTCTCTCTTGACTGAAGCCCGCGATCCAGTATCTAGTTCGCAGAATTACGACTAATTATGAACTGATTCTTAAATAAATTTTAACGATCTATCTCATTGGAAACAAAACACAACCTGCAATGGTGCTCATCTAAAATATGTTATTAGGCCTATGGACTTGGAACTGTTTTGAATAGGCATTAAATCGATTTTAGCAATTTCTTTGCACAGAATTTTGCTTATCCACTTCCAAAGCATTGTTAATTTGAATATTCATGCTGCCTCGGATGAAAATGTTTATGAATCAAAAATGGAATTTAAGTCAACCGACCACAAACTGATTGCAGTTACTGGATAATTGTCAGAAACTGATTTCCAAGAGAGCTTTCATATGGTTACTTTCCTTCACGCAGACCCAAACAGTTACCGGAGCATGCAGAGCGTTTTTCGTTGTTTTTTTTTTCACCGCGAAACTAGGTTCAACGTGATTTACAACCCCTCCTATCTTGGATCTGGAATCAGAGATGATGTAATTAAGTACAAAGACAAGATCGCCGAGATCTTTAACCATACAAACTAACTTCGCGTCCTAAAAGTTCGTACAGCTAATAACGGGTACTAAGAATACGATTTGAAGACCGTCGCAACACAACTTCTGTGAAATCAAGATCATGGATCTTCGATAATTATGTCCGTTCAAAGCACAAACTAGAGGATCGCCGTTGGTTAACAGATCTAAATCACACAAACTAATAGTCGTTCATTGCTCTTCCCACTGCTGTCACTGTTGTGGACCAGTGCTGGGGAAGCTGCTGTAACAGCAGTTACTGATAATTTTGGTTATTGTTGTTGTTGTTGCCATTTTCGAGCATATCCATTCAGTGTTCAATCGTCCTTACTGTGATTATTTACATGTTTCAAGAAACTCGTTACATGCACAGTGGTTAGTGATGTGGGTTAGTGATGTGGGTTCAGTGGTTAGTGATGTGGGTTAGATGTGGGTTAGTGATGTGGGTTCAGTGATGTGGGTTAGTGATGTGGGTTAGTGATGTGGTTCCCGTGGTTAGTGATGTGGGTTCAGTGGTTAGTGATGTGGGTTAGTGATGTGGGTTCAGTGGTTAGTGATGTGGGTTAGTGATGTGGGTTCAGTGTTAGTGATGTGGTTCAGTGGTTAGTGATGTGGGTTCAGTGGTTAGTGATGTGGGTTCACAACTGGGAGGTTGTGGGTTGGATTCCCATCTGTCCAATTTACGTATAGGATTTTTTTTTTAATCCGACTGGCTTCTAAACCCCGAGTTGCACGTGCTAAAGGAATCAATGAGAAGGGCTGGCACTACACAGTCGAGTTTCATCCACTGACAGTGTTAAATTTCCTGACCACACTACGGGTGTCTGTGTAGTTCTTGGCCCTGGTAGATGCCAGTAATATCATGAAAGTCTTGGAATAAATTCTATAAGATCAAAAATCTTTAAACCATGTTCATCCTCATCGATCAGCAGGAAATAAAAAAAAAGTCTACAATTCTGCAGTCCTTTATGCCACGCTGCCGTGGTGACCTCATTTTCGTTTTCCTCCCCCACCACGTCCCGTCCATGTCCGTGGTAAGCTCGTGTCGGGGTCGCCAGTATCAACAAGTTCATGGGGGAGTGCGGTTGGACGGCCACGGGGGCGCCCCCCGGGAAAGGGGACCGTCCCCTCGCTGCCTCTGCAACTAAGCAACCATTGTCGACAGAGGGGGGAAAATTAGGTAGTGTCCTGCGTATTTGGATCAGAACAGAAAACCGCTGATCCCCACCCGAAGTGACTCGGCAGCAGTGCAGTGTCTGCTTTGATGACTTGCCTCATGTTGACTTGATGATGACAGTCCCTTGTGGATTGCCATGCCGGGGTGAGGCTGTGGAGGGTGAGGCGGAATGACCCTGCAGAGAGTAACTGCCATTGGCTTGGCACGGAAGATGAGAATGGAAAGGAGGAGAGGGGGGGGGTGGGGGGGGGGTGAGAAGGAAAGAATGTTTTGCGTCAGACAAGAGCTAAACTTTGCCTCCTGTGTGATTGACGGCTATCATCTCAAGATAGGCGCCCACCACTCTACAACGTTTAGCCAATGACAAATTCGCCTTCTTAACCACCAGCCAATCGCGTTGAGTTTGTTGTGTTGCTTGTCATGTAAAGATCACGAATGACCCAACCGCGAAAAGGAAGAGAGCACGATGGGGAACATGAAATAAAGTGGGAATACCCCAAAATAGATAGTGTGTGTGTGTATATAAATATATAATATAAAAATATATATATATATATAAAAATTGTGTGGTGTGTGTGTGTGGTGTGTGTGTGGTGCGCGCGGCGCGCGCTTCTTCCTCATTCCATAACGTGCAGATTGGGCTTTTTCCCACCCTTTGTGCCACACCGTAACTGCCGAGGGAAAATAGATCATTGTTTCCCTACTCAGAGTCCAACCTCCATTGAAGGTACATTTTCCTTTCCCCATCGTCCGCCCTCTCCATACACAGCTGTAGCCGAGAAAGATGGAGAAGGAGGCAGGACTGTGGGGGGGAGGGGGAAAAGAGGGAGGGAGTGGAGAAGAGAGGGGAGGGAGGAGGGGAAAATGGGGGGGGGGGGAAGCAGGATCGGAAAAGGGGTAGGCATGAACGTGCTTCCTGAGGTAAAGCGCATGCTTACCGAGTGAAAGACGGATGCTGGGAACATCCAGGTGCCTTCATATGAGACCGCAAAAATGAATATCTCTTGTGCAGTTTTTGTTTGGTTGGTTGGTTGTTTTCCAGCTTTGTAAACAAACGATCTTTATGTGTTGTTTTTTTTTCTTCGGACACTGGGGGAGTTGACATTCCGCCTGGGGAAAAGCTTTTTTTTTTTTCTCGTGACTTTTTGATTCGTGGCCCACTTGAGAAGAGAATGAGCGTGAAAACCCCTACCTCTCCCCCCCCCTCCCTTAGACACACACCACTCCGTCCTCTCCCCCCCCCCCCCCCCCCCCCCCCCCCCACCCGCTTTCATCTGCGATTGGTGGATGGTTTTATTGTTTACTCCTAAAGAGGAAATCTGTGCCGTGAGCTTCGGGAAAAGGCAGCTGGAGATTGCATGGTGATTCTGGGGATGGGGTTGAAGGCACAGAGCGGAGGCGAAGTGGGCCGTATCCCCTGTCGCCCTAGTGCTGAATACACACAAACAAACAAAACAGCAAACAAACCCAAAGACAAAAAAAAAACCTGCTCCAGGAAGTGAAGGACGATGCGATGACACAGACTTCCTTGTCACCAGAGAGAAAAGAGAGAGAGAGAGAGAGAGAGAGAGAGAGAGAGAGAGGATGACAGAGAGCATTGTTTATGATAGTTACTTGACTTAGTTTCTGTTTTTCTCATTCGTCTCTCTCTCTCTCTCTCTCTCCTCTCCTCTCCTCTCTCTCTCTCCTCTCTCTCTCTCTCTCCCCTCCCGGATCTGGCTGGTACGTAGATGTGTGTTCGCTAAGTTATCATATGGTGGAAATTCCCCACACATCCTGTGTAAATAAAGAAAGGCAAAATTAGAAAAAAAGTAAGGACATGTAAAGGAAGTGTTACAAGTCAAACTGAGATTAACACGAATTTTTCACACACACACATACCCCACACACACACACACACCACAACACATCACGCGCTCTTATACTCCCTTCCCGCAAACCCAAATTTCCCCATCCTCGTTCTGTCAAAGTCCTCTCACATCCCGATGGCGCTTCCCATGCATTCACGCAGTTCCAAAGTCATCACACCTTCACAGAAATCTGGGGTAACAAAAAAATGAAAAGAGTCTGGGGACGGAGCCATGAGAAACGATTAAGACTATCAAGATAACACAGGCTGGAGAAGAAAGAAAGAAAGAAACAACAATAGCAACACACACACACACACACACACACACACACACACACACACACACACACACACACACCACCACCACCACCACCACCACCACACACACAACACACACACACACACACACACACACACACACAACACACAACACACACAACACACACACACACACACACACACACACACACACACAACACACACACACAACACCACCACACACACACACACACACACACACACACACACACACACACACACACACACACACACACAAGGCCTAGGCGTTGCCACTGTGTTTTCGTATTGATCCATTGTAACTATCCAGTTCGCCATCTCAAGGCATGTGACACAAATCCTGTGGCGTTTTCTTCAAGCAACGATAAGAGTAAGTGGTGATTTCCATTCTTTTCTCTGGTAGCGATCGCTGCACACTCTCGGCAGAGCGTATCTGTAGCACGCGATTATACACAGCATGATGCCTTCGATTCTCCCTGTCTCCTACAATGAATACCAGAGAATGGAATCTTTTATTTCATGTCTATTCACAGTTGTGGATTTACACACACACAATGTGTGTGGGTGGGTGGGGAGGGAGGGGGTTGTCGGAGTGGGGGGACGGAGAATAGGGTCGGAAGTGGTGATTAGGGGAATTAGGAGAGATTGGGGAGGGGGCAAAATCAAGAAAGAAATATATCTGACTGAAGTTAACAACAAATGTCGGACAGAACAGAAGATGATGCAACTTAAGTATCTGACTAAGTCAAGAAGATTTAAGTTAAGTGTCTGACCAAGTCAGTGTCCGGATTGTGTAAAGTGTCCTTGACGTCATCGACGTTATCAAAGAAGTCCACATTGTAACTTTGATATTCTGACAGTTAAATTGACCTCCCAAAGAAAAAAAAAGCGATAAACAGAAATGTATACAATGAACACTGGAACACGTTCTGTGTGCGCTTACTTTTCATCGAACTGAGCCGTTATGTAGAGCTTAAACACGCTGACGGTCTAATGTAAAACATAATTTAACTGATACAGTCTAAAAATACATTAATTATTTTTAAACCCAGAATATCACACTTCATGACCTGACAACTTCAGGCGCTCATTACAAACCGTGTTAGTGCTACTCAAGGCATCTCTTTTCACTAAGTTTATCAGACACGTCGCTCCACTGCAAGTCCATAGGAACACCAGAGAACTGATCATGCCATCTGCTCTGCGTGTGGCTATGGAGGAGAGTCACAATCATTTCATCGCCAGGGAGTTCTTCAGTTATTCTGAAATGGCAACAAGTCTTTTTAGAGAATTTTTTTTTTCGTGCTCTCTGCCAGTGGCACTTTCGTAGGTACGTAGGCCAGAGAGCCAAACCCGTTGGAGAGTGGCTGTATCCTTTCCTGTCCGTTTGGCACGGGGGGGGGGGGGGGGGGGGGAGGGGGGGGGGGTTGGGGGGGGGAAGATTCTGGATCGGTGGTCCGGATCCGTTGCTTCCAAGGCCTGCAGAGCTGACTTGTGGAGGGAGGCGGGGTGAGTGAAAGAAGATGGCAGCATGGGCTGAAAGGTTCCATTCGGGAGAAACGAACGAACGAACGAACGAACGAAATTTTATTTCACCAGGGTAATGAGATAAGCAAATTGCACATGCTTTTTTCCACCCAGCCTGGGTAAAAACAAAAACAAAAACAAAAACATGGACAACACACAAGTCAATATGGCAACAAAGAGGAAAAAAGTAAATACACCAGTCAACTTGCAAACTGTAAGAAGTAACAGACTAATACTACAAAAGCAAACAAGATCGTGCAAGCATCCATATGCGAGAGAAAGAAAGAAAGAAAGAAAGAGAGAGAAAGAGAGAGAAAGAGAGCGAAAGCGGGGGTATGGGGTGGGCGGGATAGGGGGGGGGTGGGGGGGGGGGAAAAATACATGTAAAAGTACAATACAAACGGGGAAACAAGAGTCAAATAGACTTGAATACACTCAATACATCAAATAACAAAATGCAGTTGAGCGATATCATCAATGTAAAACTTGTCAATTAGCTAACCCATTATTGCTGTGTTCAAATGACACGTGCAAGATTTCCGTCTAACACAGGCTTGTAATCGTACAGTATTTTATTTCTATTCACCGAGTCTTTTAATTGATTTAGGAATCAACTAGTACATTTTTTTTTAATATATATCTTTTAACTTACTGAACAGATATCCTTTTAAGCGCTCTTTGAAAATATTAAGACTTGAGATTTCTTTCAGAAATGGAGGCAAATTGTTCCAATACGTACCACCACTGTATACGAGGCTTGATTTGAAAAGGGTCAAGTCTGGACAGAGGCATTATTAAACTTGTGGACGTGCCTATTGTCATTTTGTCCGGAAACTTTTGCTTGTTTGAAACATTCCGGAAACAGTTTTTCTCTATACATAGGTTTTATATGTAAGTAAGAGAGTCTGTTATGACTGGTGCAGACAACTTGATTATGTTGGGATCCAAGTCATAAATATCTTTGGTTTTCGATTGTTTCAGTGACATTAAGTATGCAAATACTTCGGGTATTGTTATGTAAGGAATTGACACATAAGATTTAATATTCTTTGACTTACAATATTCAGTTACTAATTCTAGATCATTTTCTTTCCATTCATCATTATTTATTAAGTTTTCAGCAATGTTAACAAATAGTTGTTAACTGCGTCAGGGGTAATATCTTTACTGTTAAGTTGTGTTTGTGAATACCCTTTGTTTGCCAATTTGTTGATTGCATTCCAAATAGTTCTGGAGTCTTTTTTATTGGATACTATTTCTTGAAATATTTGTACTTTGCTTTTCGTTTCATTGACGTCACAAAATTTCTCTGTTTTGCAAACCAACGTCGTTTTTTGCTTTTAAAAGTTCTCTGATGTGTATTTCTTTATCTATTTCCTTTGATATCCACGGCGGTTTAAGATGGTATTTTACTCGTTTAGCTCTGATGGGTGCATGTTTATTGTAGATATTGGGAAATACATTAATCCAAACATTTGTTGCTTTTTCAGGATCGGTATAATGGTATATTTGGGACAGAGGAGAATGTAGCAGGTCAAATAAAAAATCTTTTTCGTTAAATCTTTTAAAACACCTATATAGGATAGATTTATGACCTGGTTTTGGAATTTGTACCCCCTTTTCCCCCAAGTAATACAAAACTGGGGAGTGATCACTGCACCCAGTCGCTGGAGAAGAGATTTCCACAATGTTATATTTAGATGTGACATAAATGTGGTCAATGAGAGTACTGGAATTAGTTGTAATTCGTGTTGGTCGATCCACTATCTGGTGTAATTTAATGAGGTATACATTTCGGTCCATTGTTTTTGAGGCTTTAACAAGTCAATATTGAAGTCACCAAACATAAACATTTCTTCATTGTCAAGTAGAGCGGCGTCCATCATTCTACTAAAGTTATCAAACCAATTTATTCTTTCAGCCGGATTTCGATTTATGAATCCAACAAGTATGGGACTGACATGCTTTATTTTTATTTCTAGCCATATTGATTCGACACCAAACTGTTCCAGATTCCCTTTCTGTTTTATAGTTATCGACTGATTATAGTAAACTAACAAACCTGTGTCCATTTTAGCTTTTGGATCTAGACGAATAACTTTATAACCAGGCATAGCTATATCAGAATCTAATGTACAGTCTGTTAATCGTGATTCTGAAAAACAAAACAGGTGAAAGGGATTCCCGGAATTTTCCAAGATCGCTGATATATCAGTTAGCTTGCTTAATACACGGTTAATATTGAGATAGCCAATCCGGAGTCCTTCTTTACAAGGCCAGGTACTCAATGTAGACATAATGAGAACTAATGAACGAGAACAAATGAATAAGAGATTAGTAAGCACGACTAGGAACAACCACGCACAAACTTATCGAGGGTACAAATTCAAAGAAATATAGAAATAGTTTTAGTAAAGAGATAACTGATTGAATTATAGAAAATTCACAATAGCTCCAAAACACTGAAATCAAGATTAAGCATACAAATTTCAATCACAAAAACATTAAATTAAGTTTAACTATTGTGTACAGTGAATCATCGACGAGTCCAAAAACAGCCGGCAATTGAAAGATCAGATTCTTCGAAAGCAGTTCAGGCGAACAGCTTGCAGCACTACCTCTACACATTCTGTTGATGAATTTTCATCCACCCACCACCAACCCGCCACCTACTAGCAACAGCTATGATAATAATACTGGGAGTAAGGGGATGGTAGGGATAAGGCAGAAGAGGGGAGTGAGGGAGAAAAGGTTGTTGAGGTCTGGACTGCTGGGATGGAGGCGGGTGCGGGTGCGGGTGAAAGAAGATGGCAGCATGGGCTGAAAGGTTCCATTCGGGAGAAAAGCAAGGCTGTTTGATGTCTGGACTGCTGGGAGTCGACGGATTGTTTTTAAAAGTCATCTTTGAAATATATCACGACCGTTGAATATTGAACGGGCGACCGGAATGCAGACGAGAGGAATTGTAGATTTCCTGCTTCATGCTGACAATCAAATGACTCTCTCTCTCTCTCTCTTTCTCTCTCTTTCTCTCTCTCTTTCTGTATGTGGTGTGTGTGTGTGTGTGTGTGTGTGTGTGTGTGTGTGTGTGTGTGTGTGTGTGTGTGTGTGTGTTCGCGCGCATGCGCGCGTGTATGTGTGTGTCAGTGTGTATGTGAGTGACGGACAGACTGACAGACAGAGAGAGGCGGAGACAGACAGATGCTTCACTGCAGAAAACCACAATTTATTTTATATTCGCGCACGATGAAGTACTACACTGAAGACGTCAATTTATCACACACACACACACACACACACACACACACACACACACACACACACACACACACACACACGCACACACACACACACAGAGAGAGAGAGAGAGAGAGAGAGAGAGAGAGAGATGCTCACTGCAAAGAACCACAATTCATTTTATACTGGCACGCCTTTAAGAACTACACCGAAGACATCGATTTCTTAGAGAGAGAGAGAGAGAGAGAAGAGAGAGAGAGAGAGAGAGAGAGAGAGAGAGAGAGGAAGGCTTCCAATACAGAAAAAAAACATTTTATTTTATACTGGCGCCCCTTGAAAAAACTACACCCAAAAAGACTTTCGATTTTTGGACGGCGCCGCGGGGAATGGGGGGGTTTGGGGGGGGGGGGGGGAGAGGAAAAGGGGGTTGAGGGGAGATAGAGATGGAAAAAGGGGGAGGGGAGAGAGAGGAAAAGAGAGAAAAGGGGGGAGAGAGGAGAGAGGGGGAAAAGAGAAGGGGAAAAGGGGGGGGAAAGAGAGAGTGGGGAGGGGGAAAGAGGAGGGGTGAGAGAGAGGGGAGGAGAGAGGAAGAGAGGGAGAGAGAGAGGAAGAGAGGGAGGGGGGAAAGGGGAGGTTTTATTGCAAAACAAAACCCCAAAAACCAAACACACACACACACACACCACACAAAAAACCACACACACACACAATTTATTTTTACGGAAAACCTTAAAGGAACACACCGAAGACATCAAATTCCTTGGAGGAGAGAGTGAGGGGAGAGGAGAGGGGAGGATGAGAGAAGAGAGATGAAAAAGGGGGGAGAGAGAAGAGACAGCGCAGATAGCATTTAAGGGCCCGATAAAAAGCGAGCCGCTTTTCTTTAAAACTCCCGTTTTTGCCCAAAATGGCCTCGTCATTTGAAACGAAAATGGACGAGGAAAAAGCAGCAAGTAAACAAATTCACAGCAATATCAACAACCCCCCCGAAAAATCAAAAGAACCCCCCCGCCAACACACCCCACCACCCCCAAACCACCCCAAAACCACCCCTTTTCGTTCCCCGAGCCATTAAAAGAGGGTAAAACGTCCAAAGCGGTTTCTTGATTCTTTGCCCCAACAGCTGTTCAATAAATTTACAAAGTGTATTAAAAGGACTTGCAGACGGACAGTTGGGGGACGAAGGTTTGTCGTCCGTCCCCCTAGGGGTTTTTTTTGGGTTGGGGGTTGTTGGGGTTTGCCCCAAAATCCCCCCAGAAAAAACCCCCCAAAAAAAAGAAAAAAAGGGTTTGGGCCCCCTTCCCTTTCAGTAAATTGCTCATTCGGGGCCCCAAAAAAAATCCCCAAAACCAAAAGGGGGGGGGCCCCAAAAAGGGGGGGGGTTGGGGGGGGGGGGGGGAAAAGGGGGGGGGGTTGGGGGGAACCAACAAAACAAATAAAAAAGGCTTTGGGGGGTTTTCCCCCCCTTTTTTTTTGGGGTTGCCCCAACCCCAAAAAAAAAGGTGGGGGTGGGGAGGGGGAAGGGGGGGGGGCCGGGAGGGGGGGAGGAGGGCAGGGGGGAAAAAAAGGGGTTTGGGGGTTTGGGGTTGGGCTGTCGTTTCGATAAAAAACCAAATTTTCCCCAATCCCCGGGAATCCCCCCCAACCCCCCCCCCCCCCCTTTCTCTCTCCCCCTCTCTCTCTCCCCGCCCCTCTTTGCGATCTTACCCAAAGGGTTTAGATAGGACCAAAAATGCAGAAATCCGTTCTTCGATTTTCTTTTACAAATTTTTGGCCGTTAAAAAGACTAGGTAAACCCAAAAAGGTGAAAAAATTAGCTTCCCTTCTTTGTTTCCCTTTTGCGGCTTAAAAACCCCACTTTTTTGGAAAAAACGACGCCGGCCAATATTCTTGGAAAGAGAGAGAGAGAGAGAGAGGAGAGAGAGAGAGAGATGAGAGAGGGGAAAACCAAAAAAAAAAGAAAAGAAAAAAAAACCCTGTTTCTTGTTGGGAGCAAAAGGGGGGAAACCGGGAAAAAGCCTGGCGCGCCTGCGCTGTGCTCTGCTGCTATTGTGAGCCAGACAATGGCGGGGTTTAAAAAAAAAAGGGGCCCTTTCCCGGGCTTTTAAATGTGCCCGAAAACGCCCAGTCTTGGCACTTCCCAACACCAAAAAACATTTAAAAAATCTGTTTAGCGGCCCGGAAAAAATTAAAATTACCGGTAACCGGATTTTTTTTTTTTCCTTTTTTTTTTTTTTTTCTTTTTTTTTTTTCTTTTTTTAATTCCCCTTTTGTGTTGTGGGCGGAGAAAAAACAAAAAAAGGCCCCCTCCCTGCAAAGTAAAGTTGTTGGGGGGGGGGGGGGGGGGGGGGGGGGGAAGGGGGGGGCGCGGGGCAGTGAGCCTTCAAAAAAAACAAGTTTTTTTCATTCTCCGCAAAAAATCGAAAAAAAGCCAAAAAAGGGGGAAAGGGGGAAATAACTGGATCTCCAAAGTACAGGGGTGCAATTTCCTGTGAAAGGGTTTCGGGGCACTTGCAAACTGAGGCCTCGGCGCGACACGGGGGACACAAAGGCCTGCCCGCCGTGACCCCGTGTCTTGGGGGGGGGGAAAGGTAATCGATTGCGTTATCGCCCTTTTTCCCCTTTTCTCTCTCCTCTCTCTCCCTCTCTCTCTCTCTCTCTCTCTCTCCCCCCCTATTCGGGAAATTTCCCCCCTCCCCTTTTCCTTTTACCTTCTCCTCCCCCTTTTTTCCTCCTCCTCCTCCTTCCCTTCTTCCCATCGCAGTTCTAAACCCTTTCCCCTCCGTCTCCCGCTCTCCACGTGGTTTTTTCCCCGCCGGGACTCCATGGGAAGGTGGGGAGGGTGCGAAAAGGGCGAGGGGGACCTTTCTTGGGGCCTGGTGATATGTTCGGGCCCTCGAGGGGAGAGCCAGGGCCCCAAACTTAAGGAATCTGCACGGTGGGCCCGCTGCCCCGTCTTTGGGAAATTGAAAGGAAAACGTTTGGGGGGGGAACTTGATCCATAGCATGGAAAGTCAAAGTCTCGGGGAGAGAGAGATTTAAAACAGCGCAGTTCACGGCGTGCGTTGGGAAAATTGAAAATTGACTTTTTTTTCTTTTTTTTTGTTTTTTTGTTTTTTTTTTGGGTTTGTTTTTAACAAAATGTTTCCCGGGAGTAATTGTTTTAAACGTCCCTGAGTTGAGAGAGGAGAGAGAGAGGAAAAGAGGAGGGGGGAGGGATTGAGGAGAGGAGAGAGGAGAGGGAGAGGGGAGAGGAGACACACCCCGACAGAAGGGCAGACAACCCAGGACCCAGGACAGAAATAGAGCAGAAGGGCGGAGAGACCAGGAGCCGTTTGGGATTGAGATTGAGTCGTGGTTTTTCTTTCGATTATCTACGCCTTGATGGGTTTTCTGCTCGAAAAAGAATTTCGAAATTTCGCACAAAAAAGCACGCGCGCGCGCGCGCGGCCCCACAAACACCACAAACACACCACACACCACACAAACACGTGCGCGCCCCGCGTACGCGACGCCCCCTTCTAATCGTTTTTTCTTTGGTCATTTTTTACTTATTCATTTGGGGGGATGTAATTTATTTATTTTTTTATTTAAGGGAATTTTATTTATTTTGTTTCCTTTCCCTTTTTTAAAAAAAAAAAAAGGGAAGGGTTTTTTACATTTAAGAAACGCTAAAAAAAGCGAAAAGTTCCCAAAGGGAAAAAATTGGAGGGGATTTTGTTTTAAATGTGCATCAAAACCTTTTCAAAATCGTACTATTTTGCATTTTTTGTACACCTTGATGTCACTTTGGAAAAAGGTGTTAAGCCGGGGTAAAATTTTACAAAACCAGAAAAAAAACCAGAACGGATTGTGGGTATAAAACCTCAGTGGAACGCCCTTTTAAAAATTTTGATGGGGGCCCTTTACCAATATGTTGCAAACTTTCAAAAATCAAACTGAAGTTATTCATGGATCGGTACAAATTTTTAGAGAGTCCGTATGAGATTTGAAATGTTCACCTTTGCGTGGTTTTTTAAACAAAAACATTTTTGGGTTTTCTGTTTTTTTGTGGTGTGTGTGTGTTGTGGGGAGGGGGGGGGCGGTGTTTGGGCGCAAACATTTTTTAAAAAATTTTGAAAGAAGTGGGTTTTTCCCCCCCCCCCCCATCCCCCCCCCAAACCCTTCATATGTGTGGGGAAACACACACACACAAAACACACACACAATTTTATATTTATATAAAATATATTTATATATATATATATATAAAATTTTTTATATATATATTTTATAAAAGTGTGTGTGTTGTGTGGTGTGTGGGTGTGTTGTGTTTTGTGGCGGCGTGCGGGGCGCGCCCCGGGGGTGCCCGGGCCCCTGTGTGTGTGGGTGTGTGTGTGTGTGTGTGTGGGGTGTGGTGTGGGAGAGAGAGACAGACAGAGAGAAAGTGAGGGGAGAAGGGGAGAGAGAGAGGAAAAAAAAAGAAAGCCCCAAAAGAACCCAGCCTTTTTCCCTTTTTCCCTCTTTCCGTTTGTTTTCTGCTTCATCTGGCCCCAAAAAATAAAGGGAAATAAAAAAATCAAATGTCTTTGTAGGCGGGGAAAAGGCCATGGAAAATGATTGTTCCCTTTTTCAGTACCGCCCTTTCTTTCAAATTAAATTTTTTTTTTTTTCTTGTGGGGGGGGTGTGTGTGTGTTGTGTGGGGTTTGTCCATGCGGGCCCCAATTTTTAAACGTCCTTTGGTTGAGCGAAAAAATTGGGAAATTTTCACGGTTTGGTTGAAAAAAAAAAAGTATCGTGTATCAATTAAAATTTTTTTTTTTTAATTTTCTTTCATGCGTTCACGGGGTCCATGGGGCAGAACTAATGTTAAGGGGGAAAAGGGGGGGGGGGGGGGGGGGGGGAGAAAAAAAAAACAAAAAAAAGGGGAAAAAAAGGGAAACCCGGGGAAAACGGGTAATTTGGTTTAAAACCCAAAAAAAGGCCGGAAAAAACCTTTGTCTCTTTTCTCTCTTTCTCCCCCCTCTCGGGGGGGCCCCCAAATCTCGGCCAAGTCCCCGCTCTCGCCTGCCACATGCTTTGTGCGGTGATTGAGAAAGGGAACAAAAAATATTTGATCGGGCTGCCACCTTTTCCCCCGAGAGGCTCCCCGTGCCAGTGTGAAGTGTGCGGGGTTTTGGGCGGAAAAGGGGTGGAGTGGGGGGGGGCCCAAAATTTCCCCCGGTGTCCGTGTGCCCATTGTTTTAGTTTAGAGGGGAGTTTGAGGAAACTTGATGTCTTGCCAATTTGATGAATTTTTACTGTGGGGACTTTAAAAAAAAAAAGGGTAGGACATTTTTTTCTAAAAAAAAACATTTCCCGTCTACCCGCCCGCCTTTACAGACAATGTGAGTTTTCTTTTTGTGAAAGATGAAGTTGGGTTTTAAATGGGACGAATTTTTTCCCCGGAAAAATTTAGTTTTTTCAGACCTTTTTTATTCGTTTTCTCTTTTTTTCTTTCCCCCCCTCCTCCCCCTCCTCCCTCCCCCCCCCCCCGCCTCCTCCCCTCCTACCCCCTTTTTCTTTTTCTTCTTTTCTTCTCTCAGTCTTTTTGGGATTATTTAAAGTCTTTTGTGGGTTAGCGTTTCCCCCAGATTCTGTCCACTTCCACCCGAAATTTAAAATTGAAACCAAATCCCGTTACGTCCCTTTTCTTCCCCTTGCCCGGGGGTTCCCAAAACTTTTGCAAGAAGAAGAAGGGGAAAAAGGAAAAAGAAGAAAAGCCCGAATAGGAAAAAAAAAAACATTTTTTAAAAACCAGAAAAAAAAACGTTATTCCTGTGAGGAAAACAAAACAACCACCAAAAACGTGGGGGAATGGAATCTATTTTTAGAAAAAAAGATTTTTAAAAAAAACCCCCCCCCCCTCCAGGAAATACGCAATATAATACGTAAAAGAACACTCGTACACACACACAAACACACAAACAAAACA
>CM031598.1:84808562-84818562 GCA_018398815.1 Conus ventricosus
ATTATAAGCGCTTGTTGAGTTGTTGAGGTTAACGCCCCATCTAAATTGTCAAATCGCGGCCATGGTGAACTGTCTGTTCCCCGTCTTCATTCTTTTTTATCTGTCTGTCTTTCTTTCTTTCTGTCTTTCTTTCTTTCTGTCTTTCTTTCTTATCTGTCTTTCTTTCTTATCTGTCTTTCTTTTTTATCTGTCTTTCTTTCTTTCTGTCTTTCTTTCTTATCTGTCTTTCTTTCTTTCTGTCTTTCTTTCTTTCTGTCTGTCTGTCTTTTTGTCTTTCTTTCTGTCTTTCTTTCTTTCTGTCTTTCTTTCTTTCTGTCTTTCTTTCTTTCTGTATTTCTTTCTTTCTGTTATTTCTTTCTTTCTGTCTTTCTTTCTTTCTGTCTGTCTGTCTTTCTTTCTGTCTGTCTTTCTGTCTTTCTTTCTGTCTTTCTTTCTTTCTTATCTTTCTGTCTTTCTGTATTTCTGTCTGTCTTTCTTTCTTTCTTTCTGTCTTTCTTTCTTTCTTTCTGTCTTTCTGTATTTCTGTCTTTCTTTCTTTCTGTCTGTCTTTCTGTATTTCTTTCTTTCTGTCTTTCTTCCTTTCTGTCTTTCTTTCTGTCTTTTTCTCTTTCTTTCTTTCTTTCTTTCTGTCTTTCTTTTTTTCTGTCTTTTTTCTTTCTTTCTTTCTTTCTTTCTTTCTGTCTTTCTTTCTTTCTGTCTGTCTTCTGTCTTTCTTTCTTTCTGTCTGTCTTTCTGTCTGTCTTTCTTTCTGTCTGTCTTTCTTCCTTTCTGTCTTTCTTTCTTTCTTTCTTCCTTCCTTCTCCTTCCTCTTTTCTCGTTCTTCTTCTTCTTCGTCTTCTTCTTCTCCTCCTCCTCCTCCTCCTTCTTCTTCTTCTTCTTCTTCTTTTTATTCGTTCAGGTTTGTTTCTTAATAAACCTTCTTCTTCTTTTCTTCTTCTTCTTCATTTTTATTCGTTCAGGTTTGTTCTTAATAAAGTCACTAGTTTTACGTATAATTTAAGGGGAAAAAAAAGATTTTAACGAAGTTCTGGTTGTTTGTTTTTTCTAATTTGTTTTGATGAGTTGTGTGTATGGTGTTTTTTTGTGATTCTATTTTAGACTTGGCTTCAACGAGGGTGGCAGCCCTGGTATGGCCCTTTGGCTGTGGGCTGGGCTATAGGCAAGATGAATTGAACCGTGTTTGTTGTATTAAAATGGCAAGTGCATTGTTCGGTTGGTAAGTAGGTGGCCAGTGATCAATGAACCAGTTTGGTAGATTAGTAAGTAAGCAAGTCGACTCACAGGTCCTACAAGAAGTGGAAGATACATAAGCAGGTGGGAACACGCACACGTTAAGTACGTACGTAGGAAGTTAAGTAGATTAATACAGAAAACACGGATTGATCAGTTTCGGAGTGACATGATTTTAGTCTTCGTTCCGCCCTTTCTTGGTCATGACAAATATTGATCGTGCCCTGTTCATTTCAATGGGTATCGGGTCAGCACCGTACGTGGTGGTCGCGCATTTCGCAATTAGTTTCGAGTTCGAATTGGGCCGGAGCCTAACACACTTGATCATTCTTCGCTGCCCATCTTAAGGTGTCGTCCTGTTGGTCGGTGTGGTCGTAATAAGTTCAGTTCTGTGCCACCCCCCTCCCCCTCCCACCCAAACTCTCCTAAACCCTTTGGTCAACCCTCTCTGCCATATTGCCAGTGGAGTCTCGTTTTTAGCCCAGCCGATCACGAGGGCCAGATCATGATGGGTATGGTCGATAACCTAAGGGTATATACTCACAAGCAGTTATATTATACATACTTTTTGCGTACGTAAGAAACACTTCTGAATATGCATTTTAAATCACTGTGTCTGGGCTTTGGGGGTTCTTAAATGAAATTCACCGCGTTTTCTTTAAAGAATATATTTAGATATAATAAATCGGCTCTGTTCTGGCGCCAGGTGAGTAATTTTTTTTGGTTTGGTTTGGTTTGAATGCTGTATTGTGTGTGTGTACCTAATATTTCGAGAAGGTTGCTGATTCAGTTACACACACACCACACACACCACACACACACACACCACACACACACCACACTGGTCTTCTAGGACAACTGACAATAAAAGACGAGCGGAGCATCAATATGCTGGTATTTTTAGATTTTATTTTAGCTTCACATCTCTCGAGTCAGTCGGTGCATGGGCTTATTGCATTGCTGCGATCAACCCTCACGTGGAAAGAGAGAGGAGAGAGAGAGAGAGAGAGAGGAGAGAGAGAGGAAGAGAGAGAGAGAGAGAGAGAGAGAGAGAGGAGAGAGAGAGAGAAGAGAGGCGGACAGACAGACAGGACAGAGAGCTTTCTGTTATGATTCAAGACATTTTCCCGGGCTGAGGGTGGAGGGGTGGGTTGGGGGGGGGGGGGGGAGACAAATTATTCCATCGAAACCGTGTCACTGCTTTTTTAACCGAGGCGATGGCAGTCTTTGATCAGTAACGACATTGGAACAGGGCAAAAATCCGTGAGGGGCGAAAGTCCCCGAGGCAAAAGTCGTCGTAACAAGACAGTAACAAACAAACAAACAAGCAAACAACAAGATGCAAAGCATATAAACGTTACTCCCAGTTTTCCAAATCGCTTATAAATCGGGGCCCAAATACTTTCTGAGATAAATAACGGCAAAATAACGGTTTTAACGGTTATATAACCGATGTACACTTTTGAAACTGGTATTTTAGTCCTCACTGGGCTAAAACCTATGTACCTACCAAATTTCATACAGATCGGACAATATGTCAAGAATAACGGTTTTTAACGGTCAGAATTTGAAACACTATATGGAAGTGCCATTTGTGTGTGACAACCTTTCTGTATACTAAATTTCATTAAAATCCACCAATATGTAAAAAGTAACGGCAAAATAACGGTTTTAAGGTACATACAGAACGCGCGTGGTGACCTACTCGTTTTTGAGTGAACCAGTGTTTTAGGAAGAAGAAGAAGAAGAAGAACTTCATCCAAATCGGACAATTTATGTCAAGAATAAACGGTTTCAACAGTCGAATTGTGAAACACTATATAGAAGTGCCATTTGTGTGTGATAACCTTTCAGTATACCAAATTTCATTAAAATCCACCTATATATAAGAAATAACGGCAAAATAGCGGTTTTTGTACTCCCAGTTCTTAAAGAACAGGGAGTACTTTAGAATGGAAACGAAGAAATGCTGTGTGTGTGTGTGTGTGTGTGTGTGTGTGTGTGTGTGTGTGTGTGTGTGTGTGTGTGTGTGTGTGTCCGTGGTCAAAAATGTGTTCCACTCGCTCCAGACAAAACTACTGGGCCGATCTTTCTGAAAATTTGTAGGTGTGTTCATTATGGATCAAGGATGATGCCCGACGTTTTAGTTTACCGTTACAGCCGTTACTAACGGCTGTAACGGCCTGTAACGCTTTTTCTTCTTTATGGAATATCTCAGAAAGTACTTGGCCGATCTTTCTGAAAATTTGTAGGTATGTTCATTATGGGTCACAAATAATGCCCAATGTTTTAGTTTACCGTTATAACCGTTACTAACGGCTGTAACGGCCTGTAACGGTTTTTCTTCTTTATGGAATATCTCAGAAAGTACTTGGCCGACCTTTATGAAAATTAGCAGGTATGTTCATTATGGGTCACGGATGATGCCTGATGTTTTAGTTTGCCCCGTTATAGCCGTTACTAACGGTTGTAACGGCTTGTAACGGTTTTTTCTTCTTTATGGAATATCTCAGAAAGTACTTGGCCAATTTATAAGCGGTATGGATGATCTTGTGACAAATCGGATCCTCTGTCCATATGTAAGTGATGTAATGCTGAAAAAGGATTAAACAACCGTTAAAAACCGTTATTCTGCCGTTATTTTTATATATAGGTCGATTTTAATGAAATTTGGTATATAGAAAGGTTTTCACACACAAATGGCACTTCTATATAGTGTTCCAAAATTTGACCATTAAAAACCGTTATCTTCAATCTTGACATATTGTCCAATTTAGATGAAATTTGATATCTACACAGGCTTTAGCCCAGTGAGGACTAAAATACCGGTTTCAAAAGTGCATATCGGTTATATAACGTTAAACCGTTATTTTGCCGTTATTTTTTATATATTGGTGGGTTTTAATGCAATTTTGTATATAGAAAGGTTATCACACACAAATGGCACTTCCATGCAGTGTTTCAAAATCTGACCGTTAAAAACCGTTATTCTTGACATATTGTCCGATTTGGATGAAATTTGGTATGTACACAGGCTTTAGCCCAGTGAGGACTAAAATACCGGTTTCAAAAGTGTATATCGGTTACATAACCGATAAACCGTTATTTTTGCCGTTTTTTTTAATATATTGGTGAATTTTAATGCAATTTTGTATATAGAAAGGTCATCACATACCAGTTTCAAAAGTGTACATCGGTTAAATAACCGTTAAAACCGTTATTTCGCCTTTATTTCTTATCTCATAAAGCACTTGGCTGATTTATAAGCGGTTTGGAAAACTGGGAGTACGTTTATATGCTTCGCATCTTGTTAGCCTTACATCACTTACATATGGAAAGAGGCTCCGATTTGTCACAAGATCATCCAAAACCGCTTATAAATCGGCCAAGTACTTTCTTAGATATTCCATAAAGAAGAAAAACCGTTTTGGGCCGTTATAACTGATAGTAACGGCTATTCTGGTTGTCATGAGTCGGCCGAATGTTCTCGAGCATTTAGGCAAATTAAGGGTAGTTTTGCTGTTGTTGAGAGCACGTTCTGGGCTCTTCAAGTGTGCGAACTCAGGCATCACCAGAGGGGAATACCCCGAGTCGTATACTGAAGGAGGGAGAGTTACTGGGAAGTGTTTCGCATGTCCGAGGGATAGTAACAAGAACATGCTGACCTGCCGGTCCTGGGTAGAGAAGAGTGTCCACTTTGAGCACTGGCTATTCACTGGGCTCTCCAGTGGGCCTGAAGGGAAGGCGATCGTGTCAGGTGACCGTCACGGGTAGGTGACCGTCAGCCTGCAGGCAGAGTACAGCGACCATTCAGTCGTCCTTGTTCTGAGGAATGAATGGAAGGCTGCGGCCAATTGAGTGGTTTGCGCCTTGTTGTCTATAGAGGTAGTAAATACTTGAAGCATCAGTCATGGCTGGTAGAGAAGTCCAGGCTGTTAGTACAATGGGTAGCTTCGGGGAATCGAACATGAGTTTGAATAGGAGGTTATGCATTAACCACTGGGTGCCCAAGTCTTTGTTGGCGCTAGCAGCTGTGGGTGTGTGTGTATGTGTAGGTACTAGGTGACTTGTGATTCCATTGGTGGATATAAAATAACTTGGGGATTTATTGGTACAAATCGTGTGATGTGTGTGTGCCGTGATTCCATTGGTTGAGCCAATTAAACTCGGGTTCTCTCTTTCTTTGAGAACGAATATAAGTGCTTGGAAAACAGGAAGTGTGTGACTCACTTAAGGGAAAGTGAACTCGCCCGTCTTGCTGAGGCTCAAGAAAATACACCGTGAAGCAGAGGTTGGCTGTTGCCTTGTTGTCTCCTGGGTGGGGACGTAAGACAGTGGAGGTTGCTGTAGCCTCGGAGCCGACGACGAGAAGAATTGTCTCCCGTGTGGGGACGGTCGACAGCAAGACGTGTCAGCCTGTTGGAGCCTAGACAGGGAGCTGCCAGACAACGGTGGGGTGTTTGCAGCCAGAGAAGACCTGTGGGAGAGGCCGACAGGAGCCCTTTCTGTGGAGAGGGCGAAGTGTGGTGGAGTCCGGGAGACTCGGTGTGAGGGTGCGACTAAAGCTACGTTGCCAGTGTCCCCCAACTGGGATTTGGCCATTGGGAGGACACAACAGTGTTGCAGCTTCAGCTCGTAGTTGCACAGTGGGATGAGAGAAACTGACGGTCAACCGAGGAATGCTGGCAAGTTACGGACGTTTTATTTGTTCTTAAGTTTATAAGTGTGCAAACAGAATTGTGGAATATTGTCTTTCCTGGTTAATGAAGAGTGATTGAAGGAAAGGGGATGCGATTTATGAGATTGTCTGTATGCTGTTTACATTGTTGTATGATACAGATAGTTGTTTGTGTAGTGACGGGTGGGGGCTCGGAGTCAAGTTAAATAAAGTTGATTATTTTCTATGAAATGTTATTGGTTTCCCGTCACCTTTGTGCGGGCCGATGTGAGTGACAGAGTGCGTGTGCCTATGCGAGAGCGCATTTTGGTGTGAAAGCGTAAATACTTCTGTCTATAACCCCCTGCATCCCTGAATATGAAAATCATATTTTAATAACGAGGGGGAGCGTCGGAGACCCTCAATGGAAAAAACAGGGGCCTGTCGGGTCCAGCCCTGAACAAAACTAGGGGGGAAGACGACTTAAGACCAAAATCCTAAGCCCCAACTCAAAAAAGAGTCCAAACCAATAAACGTTCACACATGATAATTTTTTCAACCACACAGGGGGTCCATAACACTGAAATTCCACTATACCCCCCAAAATCATTTTTCAAATCAAACTTAACATTTAACCCCTTTGCACACAGATTTTAGTACACACACCCCTGCAAAACCAAAAAAACCAAGGTCAGAAAAAATTTTAAAAACAAACCCTTAATTGGGGTAAACCCCAATGTCCCCAGTGGGGGGATGCCGCACCATGCAATCAATCACCCCCGATAACCCTTGGTTTGGGGCCCAAAGGACCTGTGAATCCGAACTTACTAAACAAATTACTTACCGGCCAACAAACCACAACCGGGGAAGAACCCCGACCCCAAAGACGGAAAACAAACCCCAATATAGAAATCCCCAAACTACTTTTTGAAACAGTAAGACCAATCAGATATAAAATGCACAAAACTACAACAATTCGGAAATGTTACACACTTTAAAGATTAATTAAAGGGTCAATTCCAACAACTGGGACTTAAAGCTGCTGCCCAATTAATAATCCAGAACGGGGTTTGTATAAACACTGCGAGAAGGGCCCCCGCAATTGCCCAAACATGAAAAAATTTGTGATAAAAATGTTGTTGTTTTTTTGCCACCAACAAAAGACAATTTTTTTGGGAAAACCTGTGAGTGCGACACACAAAGTAATGATTAATTACCCAAACAACTAAACCACTATGCAAAATAATATTACAAAATAAATTTAAAGTCAAAAGGTTTTTGTAGTGTTTTACACACGGGGTAGTCACTCCACGCCGATGACGAGGCTTTTTTCCTTGATCGGAAAAAAGTTCAATGCTGTTACCTCAAAACGCCCCTGTTTTCGTCAACATTCACATGTACCACGGACTGTCACGCCCCGGGAAGAGTAGCCCCGCCGTCACCCTCGCAAGGGACCCCGCCCCAGTGCGTTACAGGCACCTAAGGCGGGTTGGGGGACCGCAAAGGAGGATTACGGGGGTATTGTGGAAAAAACGCCACCCCACTAAAAACCACAAACCCCATAGTCCCCTAAAAATATAGATTATTTCTCAGAGCACAACCCGGGGATCAAAGTCACTCTGGAAATTTGCTCAAAAATAAAAAACCTACCCCAATACAAGATAAACCCAATGGAAACCTTACCCCAAATGAAACCGGGTTTGCTTACTTTAGTCAATTATTATCCATTTGTAAAAAGGGAAAAGATTTTTCCCAGCAGAAAACACAGCTTACTTTCCCAAACCATCGTCCCACACATTTGTCCCAAAAAAACAAACTTCAGTCCAATTATCACACACCCCGGGGTCCGATCTGGGCCCAATTAAAGTACTTTCCTTAGTAGCGAAAAACCCTTAAAAAAAAACACATGGTTCCCCCACAAAATTCCCAAATTTTGGAACAAAGGGCCAAAAAATGTAACTTGGGAAAAAAAAGTAAAAGTCAGTAGTTTCTGCCCAAAAAAACGGGGGGTCACTGCCTGTGAAACTTTACTGACAATTACAGCCTATTCCCAACCGGGACAACCACACACACCCACTCATACCCCAAAAACTTCCCGGGCTGTCAAACGTTTAAAATTTTGATTTTAGTGAAAATCCCTGGGTTTCCAATGACTGACAATGCAAAAGGTTGCAAACATTCATCATAAGGTTGCAAACTACATATACAAATTAAAAACCCAAAAATTTCAAACAATGGGCTGTTCCCCGTTAAAATTCCCCGACAGGTGTCAACAGTACAGCAACCACATAAAAATTTTATAAATTTGGCCCGGTATTAAGGGCCGCAAAAAACTAACAGATCATACTGACACCCACAGGTTCCCGTGGCTGAAATTCTGAAAGATCACCGAATGAAAGTTACCCTGCACAAAAAAAACCCAATTTATTTTACTGCCCAAATCATATCATCCTATAAATATTCAAGCAACCTTACACTGTTTAATTTCAACACCCCCACCCTTCCTGGGGATACGCACCCCTTGCCCGGCATCAGACTGCTCCAGCTTCAGCTGCCCAAACAACCAATCAGATAAGGTTTCCTTTTGAGTTCCCCGCCTCTCAACCAACCCACCAGGTTAATGTAGGATTATAAAATTTTCCCGAATTAACCCAAAAACCTTTTTAACAACACGTGTCCGGCCCAACTCCCGGTGGGTTGTCCCGGCCACCCAAAGGGCCCTCCCCCGCCGGCACGTCCCCAGCCCCAAAAACAAACCAATCTTCACCACCAAGGGTTTTAGGACACGGTTACATTCAACAAAAGCAGCAAAACCAAACTTCACCCCCCCCAGGGTTTGGGACACCGGTACAGTTCAACACAACTGCAGCAACCAAGTCTTCACCCCACCAGGTCTCGGGAACACCGGTTACAGTTCAACACAACTGCAGCAACCACGTCTTCACAAATTACAGTAACGACAGTCCTTCTACTGTACCTCCAACAGCGAG
Source organism: Conus ventricosus (assembly GCA_018398815.1). Lineage (NCBI taxonomy): Eukaryota > Metazoa > Mollusca > Gastropoda > Neogastropoda > Conidae > Conus > Conus ventricosus. Next base: position 84,817,440 of record CM031598.1, read on the forward strand.
AAGAATACAATTACACAGAAACACAGAATCAGTCCCCTCTAGACTCAAGGCAGCTCCGCTAATCCTTAAGCCCGAACCCTGAACACAAGGTTCCTAAAAAGGATTCACCAGGACTTTCAACATAGAATCAACACACACAACGTCAGAGACTTCCACTCTGAAACAGCTGCAAAAATAAAACTGAGCGACAGTTCACCTAACCCCCAGCCTGCTTTACAGTCAACTTGGCTGTGATTGGATAATTCAATGTAAGGTTAACTATGATTGGGCAACTCACAGTGAGGATGATGCATGACCCAATTTCCCCACTTCCAGGGAAAACACTAAAAAGTTCAAGATACCTCCCTACCCTCTCCCAAGCTGTGCTGTCACACAGATATCCACCGACGCACACACACGCATGCGACGTGAGCGGAAATGTTCGCCGGCTCACCCTAGCACATCTAGAGGAAATATTGATTCTGATGCGAACCACGCAAGATACACTGACATGGAACATGATCAGTCCGCACATGCACAAGTTCAAACATGAGTCGCCTCCACTAGATCTATCTGTAACATAGTACATACATGTACGGGCTCAAGTAGCAATGTCAGTGACCCTGACAGCATCATCCATGACCCATAGTGAACATACCTACAAATTTTCAGAAAGATCGGCCAAGTACTTTCTGAGATATTCCATAAAGAAGAAAAACCGTTACAGGCCGTTACAGCCGTTAGTAACGGCTATAACGGGGTAAACTAAAACATCGGGCATCATCCGTGACCCATAATGAATGTACCTGCTCATTTTTACAAAGATCGGCCAAGTACTTTCTGAGATATCCCATAAAGAAGAAAAACCGTTACAGGCCGTTACAGCCGTTAGTAACGGCTATAGCGGTAAACTAAAACATCGGGCATCATCTGTGGCCCATAATGAACATACCTACAAATTTTCACAAAGATCGGTCCAGTAGTTTTGTCTGGAGCGAGTGGAACACATTTTGACCACGGACACACACACACAACACACACACACCACACACACACACACACACACACACACCACACACAGACAGCATTTCTTCGTTGCCATTCTAACGTATTCCCTGTTCTATAAGAAATGGGAGTACAAAAA
>CM031598.1:84826062-84828562 GCA_018398815.1 Conus ventricosus
CGATACTCATTTCAAAACAAAAAACAAAAAACAACAAACAAACAACAACGTTTCAGCCATTTTTCTCCCAAAAACTGAACTCAGAGCAGAACAAGATCAAAACGACTTTCTTCGTAAAACTGAACCCCTGATCACAACGAACAGTAAGGGATCACATGAACTCCCTTAAAGCCGCACTAGCAAGGGGCACAACCAGCTTTTGTACTGTCCCTGTCTATATAAGGTACCAAAACCTACTCGTAAGCAATGTGTCCCCCCCTGCCCCCTCCCCCAACTTCTCCCCACCCCCGGCCCTTTACTTCCCCCTCCACTGACTGACTATAAGCAGGAAGGTGGAAACGCTATTGTGCTCGACTACAATTTGGGCCAGAGAGAGACAACAGACAGGCAGACAGATAGACAGACAGACAGACAGGCAGACAGACAGACAAACAGAGACGCTTACAAGGCGTTTAGCATTTTGGTGACATTGCACACATTGTGATTGAAAATGCATGTTGATGCAGGGGAAGAAAAAAAAACAAACAAAAAATGCAAAATATCTATTAAAAAAAAAAATAATAATAAGTTCATTTTGTGGCCTCCATTGCCTTTTTTCGTTGAGTTCTTTTTTTTTTTTTTTTTTTTTTTTTGTCTTGGAGGGTCTGTGGGTGCATTGGAGAGCGAATGGCGTGTCTGTGATCGGGAAATCGCCGCACGCCACTGAACGGAACCCCATCACCTGCCGTTCCATAAATTGCTTTTTCGCCTACTATCGCCCGCCCCTGGCCCCCCTGCCCGCCCGCCCGCCCGCTGCCGCTGCTGCGAACTGTTTCTGCCTTTTTGTGGACACTTTTGTTTCCAAGCATGCGGGCTTTTTTTTTTTCCGCCTTTGATCTGGCACGCAATACTCTTTTGGGACGTTTTTTCAACAAACCAGGCATCTTTTTTCTTCGGCGCTCGGGGAAAAAAAGAAACAGAGAGAGGAGGAAGGGGAGAAGAGAGAGGGGAGAGAGAGGGGAGAGACAGGACAGACAGACAGACAGACAGACAGACAGGGGGGGGGGGGGAAAGAAAAGAAGAAGAGAGATAGAGAGGGGAGAAGAAGGAGGAGGAGGAGGAGGAGGTAGGAAGAGGAGGAGGAGAGAGAGAAGAAGAAGAAGAAGAAGAAAAAGAAGAAGAAGAAAAGGAAGAAGAAAGAAAAGGGAGAAAATGTGAAGGGCTGTTATCGTCTTCTCTTCCTTTCAAACGCCTTCTTCCCCCCGCTCAATTTTCCTCCACGTCAATTTTCTGCCGTTTTTTTTTCACTGTTAACGAGAGAGTCTTTTCGTGTGAGGGAAACACTCTCTCTCTCTCTCTCTCTCTCCTCTCTCTCTCTCCTCTCTCTCTCTCTCTCTCTCTCTTTTGCACGTGTGCCCCGAAACGGTCGTTATCGCCGTCTTATTCGGGGAAACTGGGCCCAATTTTATGCTGGGCGTGTTTAAGAAAATGCGCGGCGATTGAGGGAATTCCGACAACTGAATGCCCTAGCGTGCCACCCAGAACCATCTCCTCGATCTTCTAGGGGGATGGGGAGATATTATCTGTGATCGATCCCTCGTTTTTTTCTCTCTCTCTCTCTCCTTTTCCTCTCTCTCTCTCTCTTTTCTCCCCTCTCTCTCTCTCTCTCTACGTTGTTCACAGACACGTATGCTGCTGCTGCTGCTTCGGATGATGGACTGTGCATGCTGGGTGTTTATTTCTGATGTGAAAAAAATGGGGATTTTGCTGTGTGTGTGTGTGTGTGTGTGTGTGTGTGTGTGTGTGTGTTGCATTTTTTTTCTTCTTCTTTCCAAAGCTGCTTGAGCTGTTTTCTGCTGGTGTTGGAGTGAGTGCAAACTGTGTGTCTGTTGACCTCTTCTTTGTTCGTTTCCATGGTCCGTTTGTCTGTTGACTTCCTTTTGTTCGTTTCTATGGTCTGTGTGTCTGTTGACCTCTTCTTTGTTCGTTCTATGGTCGTGTGTCTGTTGACTCTTCTTTGTTCGTTTCTATGGTCGTGTCTGTTGACTCTTCTTTGTTCGTTTCTATGGTCTGTCTGTTGACTCTTCTTTGTTCGTTTCTATGGTCCGTGTGTCTGTTGACCTCTTCTTTGTTCGTTTCTATGGTTGTGTGTCTGTTGACCTCTTCTCTTGTTCGTTGCTATGGTCTGTCTGTCTGTTGACCTCTTCTTTGTTCGTTTCTATGGTCCGTTTGTCTGTTGACCTCTTCTTTGTTCGTTTCCATGGTCTGTGTGTCTGTTGACTTCCTTTTGTTCGTTTCTATGGTCTGTGTGTCTTTGACCTCTTCTTTGTTCGTTTCCATGGTCCGTTTGTTTGTTGACCTCTTCTTTGTTCGTTTCTATGGTCCGTTTGTCTGTTGACCTCTTCTTTGTTCGTTTCCATAGTCTGTTGTCTGTTGACCTTTCTTTGTTCGTTTCTATGGTCCGTGTGTCTGTTGACTTCTTCTTTTTTCGTTTCTATGGTCGTGTGTCTGTTGACTCTTC
>CM031598.1:84841062-84856062 GCA_018398815.1 Conus ventricosus
TGGAGGGGGGAAGCTCACTGATGCTGGTTCCGGACTAAGCAATCATTGTCATCATTGAGGATTTAGTAGGTGACGTCCTGTGTGTGCTGGATCATGGCAGACACCACTGAACACACCGAAGGTGATTCAGCAGCAACGCAGTGTCTCGTCGGTAGTTGCCTCATGACGACTTGACATCGACTGCTGTTCATGGATTTGCGATGCCCGGGGGGGGCTGTGGCGGGACAAACCCGGGGCCCCGGCTGTGGATCGGAACCGGAGTGAGCGACGTGCACGGAAAAGGAGACAGTGAAGCAAACCAACCAACCAACCCAAACTATAAGTCTAGAATTTTTCTCAGATCATAAGTCCAGATTTGTCACTGTATACACTTACTTTCTAAAACACTGTTTATAAATAACATAATGAAATCACCAATGTTTTTTTTGTTCTTAATCTTTGCACCGTTTTCAACCATTGAAACATCAGTTTAATTCGTTCGCTTGGGAGATGTACATTCATCCGCGTCCGTTGGTTTGATTAGTTTTTTGTTTTTTGGGGTTTTTTTTGTCTGTTAGCATGACTGCACAAAAAGCGCTGAACCGATTTCAATGAAACTTAATGGAAAGATGAATTGTAGTCCGAGGCCAAAGTCGATGAGTTTTTGGGGCCAATCTGTTGCACGGTTCTGGATAAAAACTATGATTTTTAAAAGAAACGGTATTAGTTCCACCTTACGATACAGACGAAACAGATGACAGGACAAAACACAACGCGTTTCGACCTCTTGGGTTTTCTTCAGGAAAAAAAAACAAGTAACGTTTAGGACAATGAAAAAAAAAAAAAAAAACGAGCAACCACTTATCTTCTCCTATTCGGCGCAAAATGGGCGTTGGATGAAAACGAGGCCGTTAAGAAAGGGGTCATGGGAGTTGAAATGATAATGATCCCAATAATAGCCACTATTATCAATACTATTGCTATAGTTACCATCATTGTTATTGTCATCATAATTATTTCAACTCCCATGATCCCCTTCTTAGCGGCCTCGTTTTCAACCAACCCCATTTTGCGCCGAAAGGAGAAGTAAGTGGCTTGCTCGTTCTTTTTTTTTTTTCATTGTCCTAAACGTTACTTTTTTTTTTTTCCTGAAGAAACCCAAGAGGTCGAAAGTGGTTGTGTTTTGTCCTGTCATCTGTCATCGTCTGGTGCAACTAATACCGTTTCTTTTTAAAACATTTGCTTCATTTTCCGCTCTCAGTCACCTTGCTTTGAAAATTAATATAATTTTCCACTGAACATGATACTGTCAAGTGAACTGTTTACGAACTGATAACTGTCTATGAATTACCTCCTGACCATGACCATCATCCAACCAGTCATCACAAACAGAAACATTGTCGACCATCGACAGAAATTGTCTTTGCTTCTAGTATCAATATCCCCAATCATTTCCAGCGCGCAGCAATAGACTCCCCAACCACAGTGTCTGAATACAAATATGATGGTGTTAAAACACACTAAACTTCCACACGACGACATTGAAGTGAGGCGGGATATCTATAGCTGTCTGTCCCCTGTGCGAATCGCAAGCACGCGTTCTCTCTCTCTCTCTCTCTCTCTCTCTCACCTCCACACACACACACACACACACCACACACTCTCTCTCTCTCTCTCTCTTCTCTACTCTCTCTCTCTCTCTCTGTGTCTCTGTCTCTCTCTCTCTCCCCTCTCCCCTCTCTCTCTCTCTCTCTCTCCCCACACACACACACACACACCACACACAACACACACACACACACACAATAATTCGTATATATAAAAGTGTTAATATTCCATGAGAGAGAGAAAGAGACAGGCAGGCAACAGACAGACAGACAGACAGACAGACAGACAGACAGACAAACAAACAGACAGATTCATCACTCCGTGGCTCTACCAGTTCCGCGGCAAGTAGCAAGAAACGCCGCCGCCGCCGCCGCCGCAGCAGCAGCAGCGCCCGACTCTACACGCCCCCCCCCCCCCCCCCTCCCCACACACCACACACACACCACACACACACGTGAGCGACAGGCTTTAGCTAAGGGAGCACACTATACACTTCAGAAGATTCTTCAAGCTTGGCCACGATACGGCCCGCCACCGTCCCCCTCGCTTGCCTGGCCTGGCCCAGGCAAACACTTTACCTGCACGCGATAGGGGCGTTCGCGCCTGTCCTCCTGCACCTTGGCCCCCTGGGCCTGGTCGGCAAATACCCCGTTTACTTGTGCACAGCGGGCAGTAGGGCGTTCGCTGTTTCTCGAAGTTGGCCGAGTGGGTTTTTTTTTCCCCCCCCCCCCCCCCCCCCTTTTTTTTTTTCCCCTTTTTTTTTTCCCCCCAAATTTTTTTTTAAAAAAAAAAAATTTTTTTGGGTTTTTCCCCCCCCGGGAAAAAAAAAAATTTTTTTTTTTTTTTTTTCCCCTTTTTTTTTGGGTTTTTTTTTTCCTTTTTTCCCCCCCAAAAAAAAAAAAATTTTTTTTTTTCCCCCCCCCCCGTTTTTTTTTTTTTTGGGGGGGGGTTTTTTTTTTCCCCCCCCGGGAAAAAAAAATTTTTTTCCCCCCGGGGTTCTGTTAAAAAAGGGGAAAAAAACCCCCCCTTTTTTCCCCAAATTCCCCCTTTTTTTTCCCCCCGGGGCCCCCCCCCCCTTTTTTTCCCCCCCCCCCCCTTTTTTTCCCCCCCCCCCCAAACCCAAAAATTTTTTTTTCCCCCTTTTCCCCCCCCCCCCCCTTTTTCCCCCTTTTTTTTTTGGGGGCCCCCCCCCCTTTTTTTCCCCCCCCCCTTTTCCCCCCCTTTTAACCTTTTCCCAAAAAAAAAAAAACCCCCCCCCCCCCCTTTTTTTAAAAAATTTTTTTCCCCCTGGGGAAAAAACCCCCGGGGGAACCCCCGACGGGGGAAAAAAAAAAAAAAGTTTTTTTTTCCCCCCCAAAAGGGGGCCCCCCTTTTTAAAAAAAACCCCCCGGCCCCCCCCCAAAAACCCCCCCGGGGAACCCCCCCCCCCTTTTTTTTTAAAAAAAAACCCCCCCCCGGGGCCCCCCCGGTTTTTTCCCCAAATTTTTCCTTTTTTTTTTGGGGGGGCCCCCCCCCCCCCCGGGGGCCCCCCTTTGGGGGGGGAAAAACCCCCCAAACCCCAAAAAAAATTTTTTTTTTTAAATTTCCCCCAAAAAACCCTTTTTCCCGGGAAAAAAAGGGGGGTTTCCCCTTTTTTTTCAAAATTGGGGGAACCATTTTTTTTTAAATTTTTTTCCCCCCCTTTTTTAAAAAAAACAAAAAAAAACCCCCCCCTTTTTTTTTTTTAAAAAATTTTTAACCAATTTTTTTTTTAAAAAAAAAACCCCCCCCAAAAAAAAATTTTTTTTTAAATGGGCCCATTTTCCCTTTTTTTGGTCCTTTTCCTTAAAAAAAAAAGGGGGTTTTTTTGGGGGTTTTTTCCCCCCCTTTTTTTTTTTTCCCCGGGAGGGGGCCCCAAAAAAAAAATTTTTTTTTTTGTTTTAAAAAAAATTTTTTTTGGGGGGGGGAAAATTTGTGTTTTTTTTTGGGGTTTTTTTTTTTTAAAAAAACCCCCAAAAAAAGGGAAAAAAAAAAAAAAATTTTTTTTTTTTTAAAAAAATTTTCCAAAAAAATTTTTTTCCCCCAAAAAAAGGGGTTTTTGTTTTTGGTCATTTAAAAAAAAAATTTTTTAAAAAGGTTTAAAAAAAAAATTTAAACTTTAAAAAAAAAAAAAATTTTTTTAAAAAAAAAAAAAAGGTTTTTTTCCCCAAAATTTTAAAAACCCCCGCCCTTTAAACCCCAAAAAATTTTTCCCAGGCCTTTTTTTAAAAAATTTCCCAAAAAAAAAACCCCCAATTTTTCCCCCCTTTTTTTTGGGGCCGGCTTTCCCGGGGTCTTTGGGGAAATTTTAAAAAAAATTTTCCCCCGGGTTTTTAAAAAACCCAAAAAAAAAAAAAGGGGGGTTTTTTTTTTAAATTTTTTTTTTAAAAAAAAAATTTTTTTTTTCCCCCCCCCCCTTTTTTTGGGGCCATGGGTTTTTAAAAAAATTTTTGAGGGGGGAAAAAAAAGGGGGGGTTTTTTTTTTCCCCCCAAACCTTTAAAAAGGACCACACAATACTTTTTTTTTCCCCTTTCGGGCAGTTCAGTCAAAGGGGGGCCCTCAGGGACGCAAAATGGGGGACTATCGTCTTTAGTAAGACAACAAAAAAAGGTGACCTGATCTGTTTTTTTTGAGTGGGTTTATGTAGAGGATTTAAAAACTTTTTTCCCCTTTCTTTTTTTTTGGCATCCCTTTTTCCCCACTGGAAAAAGTGTGACCCAAAAAACTCGAGAGTTTGAAAAAACCCGGGACCAAAAATTTTGGTTTGGGCTCGCATCAAACCCAAAAAATTCTGAGTCCGGAAAAAAAAAAAGCCGAAAATTAGAAGGGGGGTCACTCCAGACTTTTTCAGCCCAAAAAAATATCTTAAAAAAACTGACTGCACCACTTTTGGAGTTTTTGGGCTCGCTCATTTAGCAAAAGAACGGGGCATTTTTTTTGCAAAACCCCCAAAGGCATTTTCGTCCACTGGGGAAAAAACCCAAAAAGGGGTTTTTTAAAAGCTGTCTTTTTTCCCTTTTCAGCTTTACATTGGGAAACTGCCAAATATCCTTTATCAAGGGCACTTTCACAAAATAATTTCCTTTTGAAGCTGACACAGAAATTCCCTTTAATTTTTGGGATGGGGGGTTTGGCAAACGAAAACAGGGGTTTTATTTTAATTTTCCGGGAATCGGGTGCAAAACGCACCGAGCCATCAGGGTTTTTTCCAAACCCAAAACAAATGGTGATGTATGGAGTGTAAAGGTTTATGACCTTTAAAACCAGCATTACTTTGATTTCCCCTTTGACCAAACCACTTTTTTTGCAAAAGGAAGGGGGTATGGTCCCCGGTTTGCAAATGGGGATTTCAGTGTTAACTTAATTTCTATGGGGGTTTAATACGGGCACTTTCCTTGGGGGATCGGGGCAAAACATCCGGGAAAATCCCTTTTAAAAATTTTTTTGAAACTGTTTCCCTTTGACTTAAGAACCAAAATTTATTCGACCCAAAAAACACTCCTCATAGGTTTCACCTTTTTGGCAGAGTTTGGGAAAGGGGGACAAAATCATCTGCCTGGTAGATGTTCACCCTAATTTTTCCCGTTTTTTACAAATTTTTATCTGTCCCTTTTCTTTCCCTTGGGTACAAAATCCTCAAGATAAAATCTGTCATGTTTTAAAATCCGTTTCTGACCTAAAGGGCATATCCATTCAACTGGGCTGGTTGATGGCCCAAATTTGTACGTTCAACATACTTTTTCAAAATGTTCACATGGAATACCTTCTCGGGTTTTGGGCCTTTTTTATCTTATAAATTTTTTGCCCGAAAGTTTTTTCGGGCCCCCCTAAAAGGAACCCTTTTCCCCATAACACGAAAACGTTTTGTTCATCAGTGAAATTGTACCAAGGGCTTTACCCCCACACTGAAGGAAGTTTCCTTTGCTTTTTTTGTTTCAAAGACCTTGGACACATCGGGTTTTTCTATCAGCCGACTGTTGGCAAGCCACATGCCCTCCTTCAAACCCATTATCAGTTCAAAACGTATTGGTAAAAAGTTTTAATGTCAGGGATGTCCGTTTTTTTTGGCCCTTGTGTCATCATTTAAAACCAAAAAGGGCCCCTTTGGTTTTGGGGCCGAAAAAGAAGCTCAAATGGGGAGAACCCCCGCGTTTCCCTTTTGGGGATTTTTTCCCTGTAAAGCGAAAAGCCCCAAAAACCCGGGTTAAACGATCCCCTTATGGGGGGTTTCCCGCCTTGCAAAACCTTTTTTCAGCATGGACCCTTTAAAAGTTCCCTTGAAAGTTCAACCATGCCATTTGATTGGGGGAGAAATGGCCCGGGGGGTTTGAAATGGAAGAGATTGACAAATCTTAAAAATTTTTCTCAAAGAATCGGAAATGAAATTTCGTTTCCCCAAACCCCAGAGAATTTTGTCCCGGAAGACCCACTCTGGAAAAAAACGCAAGTAAGGCTTTAGCAAAAGACCTGGATCAAATTTTTCAGTGGAATCGCTTTGGATACCCCTTGGGCGCGGATCCACCAAAATTAAGTTTTAGCGATAAACCGGAAGAAGCAGTGGTAAAGGCCCCCCAAAAACAATAGCCACCTTCCGAAATGGGAAAGGAAAAGAAGGGGTTTTTTGCAAAAAGGGGCCCTTGGGGGCCAAACCTTTTTGAGATTCTTTTGGCAGAAGTCCACCCTGAGCGGCCCGTTTTCTGTTTAAATTTCCTTTTTTTGACACCTGGCAAAAAAAGAATCAAGAACTTCTTTAATTTTTTTGATTCCCAGGGACCACGAACAATGCTCAAAAAAACCCGGGCATACTGTCTCTCAAAAGGGTTTGGAACGCCCAAATTGGGTTTTTTGTCCTTCCAGGCACCCCTGAAAAGAAAAACCCGAGTCCAGTATGTACGTTGGTTTTGGGCCGTTGGTATGTCAGTGGGGCAGTTGTTTTTGCAGGAAAAATATTATCGTCAAACGTCTCGTCTTTTCCCCCGCATTTCTTTTGATCATTTTGGGGGAATTTTGGAGTTCAACCCGTTTTGAGAAATTTTTTGCGGCTTTGTTTTGCCTTTCCCTCTCTAATTTAAGGGCTGAACCCGGTACTGACAAAACAAGGAACAAAAGATTCCCCCGCACCACCAGGACTGTGCGCACCTGGCAAATTTCCCCAAAATCAAGTCCCCAGACTGGGTTTTCGATTTAAAACAGGCGGTAAAAAATCCGGGTTTGTACGGTTTTTATCGACCGAAATTTTTTGCCAGCGGGGAAAATTTTTAATTTGCCCCCAAACCCACCTACACTTTTGGACATTTTTAGATACCGGGTTTTGAAACACGAAAGGGTTTTCTTACACCCGCGGTTTTTTGCACCCCGTGTCTGCCCAAAAAAAAGCCTGCAAACCGTTGGGTGGCCCTCCGTTTTCTAACATCATTTCCCTCAAACCCCATTGATCTTGGGGCCAAAACCCCGGCCTTCTTCACAATTTAGGGAGACTAATTTCGGATTTTGAATCCTTTGGTTAAAAGGGCAATTCTTTTTTTTAAATGGAACTTACCCTCACCCAAAAAAACATCCATTGTTGTCGGGAAACTGGGCTGTTTTTTTGAACTTCTGTTTTGTCCACAAAACTGGCCCCAAAAAGGTCTACGCCCGGGGGTCGTTGGCCACGACTTCGGAACGTTTTTCTGAGGGGGCAACCCGGGGTTTTTTTCCCGGGGGGAGTAGGTACTGACGAAAGTCACTCGAAAACCCCGGGAAAATCCCTGTCCGTTCCCAGGATAGGTGGGGGCACCACTGTCCCACGTCCCCTTTTGGGGACACATGCAATTTTATGACACTTTTTCTCCCAAAAGCACACGGGAAAACTTTTTAAATCAAAAAAAAGGCGGGACTCCCCAATGTTTTTCTTCTCCCCCTCTCCTTCCCGGGAAAAAACACTTTACTAAAACACATCAAAATTTTTTTAAAAAGGGTTTTTTTCATGCTTTCCCTTTAACCAATTTTTTTTCCCCGTTACATCAAAACACGTTTCTGGAAAATCAAAGGGCCCTTTACATAACACGGCCCCCGATCCAACCAGGGGAATAAAAAACTTTTTCATCCCCCTTTAAGCTATCCGGGATCAGAATTAAACTCGTTTCATAATGGGCTGATTCCCCGTCCCCCTTTAGACAGCCCCGGGAACCCCCTTTTATTCCTTCCCTCACTGGAGATTGGTTCCCATCCTCTCCCTTGAGTTTTTTCCCCTTTACTGGAGAGGTGACGGGGTTCCAAAATCCGCTCCCTGGAGTCTTTAAATTTCTGGGCTGAAAATACCGGTGTGTCCCCCACCAAGGCCATTTTTTTTTAACCCCCTCACGGGGGGAAAAAGGGGGAAAAAGGTTTAAGGGCGAAGGGTGAAGGGCCCGAAAAAACGAATAAGGTTCGTGTAAGTATCCTGCTTCCCAATTTAATTATAATTTTTTTTTTCTCTTTTTTTTGGGTTTTTTCCCCTGTACCTTTCCCCCCCCCAACTACCCTATGGCTCCCCTGGAAAATAACGGTCACAGGGAGGACCAGGGGCCTGACGGGGTTCATTCTTTAGGCCATCTGCGGGGCAAAAACTGTTTTTTTCCCTCCCTCCTCCTTGATTTGCAAAACTCAGTGTTCAAAAAACTTTGACCACCCCTTTAAACCAGCCCTTGTTAAACTATCTCTCGGGGGTCACTTTCAAACCCCAATGACCACGGTTTTTTTCTTTAATGAGTCATTCCCCACAATTTTTTGGGGGGGGGCCCGCACACTATCAAGCCACATGAATATTCTTCCTTTTTGTAGTGGCAGGGGGGAAAAGAAATTATAAACACACTAAAATTGAGGGGCGTCCCCCAAGCCTTTATGGAGGGTACGTCCCATTAATATATATTTATAGAAAATAATATGGGAATTCACATCTCCATTCGGGTTTTGGGGGCCCCTCCACAAAAGAAAGGGTAGGGCCCCCCCAAAGCCCGCAGTTGCAAGCAGAAATATCAAAAGGAAATCAAAGACCCAGGCCCGGCGTTCCAACAAATTTTTTATTAGCTCGGAATTTTCGCCCACTCGGGGTTCTTCAAAACCCGGCCCTTTTGGTCGTAACCCCAACAGGGGGAAAGCGAAATAACCCCCCCCAAGAGAAACCCAAATCACAGGGAAAAAAAAGGGAAAAAACACTCACCACCACCCCCCCACACCCTCTTGCATACATTCTCTCTCCCTCTCTCCCCCCCTCTGTCCCCTCTCTCCTCTCTCTCCTCTCTCTCCCCTCCTCTCTTTTCTCTCCTCCCCAAAATCACCCACCACAATACACATCCCCACCCCCACCAAACATACCTCACCACACACACACACACACAACGCCCCGCCCCCCCCCCCCCCCCCCCCCCCCCCCCCCCCCCCCGCTACGCAGACAAGACAGGGAAAACTTCCCCCAAAATAAAAAAAACATGAATAAATGAAAAATGAAAAAAAAAGGGAAAAACATACTCACATCCCCAATCGATACATTTTAAAAAAAAAAAACTAAGATTTACAAAGATATCCCTTCCCAAAAACCGTTTGGGGCCTTTTAAAACACCTTTTTTTATTTATGCCCCGAAACAGACAAAACCCCAGTACACTATCCCCCCCCACTCCCGACCCTCAAACACACCCCCATAACCCCAAACCAAAACACAAAACACAACCCCACACACACACACACACAACCACAACACACACACACACAACCCCCCCCCCCCCCCCCACACCTGCAAGGGCATACGCATACACCCCAGACACAACAACGCACCCCCACCAAAACCCCCAAACCATTCCCGCTAACCACCAAAAACAAAAGCACATGCACCCCACCCCCAAACCACACACCCCCCAAAACACCACACCCCACACCCCACCCACACACAAAACACACAAAAACACACAAAACGTACACCTACACACACACACACAATCAAGATGCAAGCACACACAAAAAAAAAAAACCAAAACACACAACCACAACCACCCCCCCCCCCCCCCCCCCCCCCCCCCCCCCCCCGCTACGCAGACAAGACAGGCAAAAACTTTATCACACACTCGAAAAGGGTAGACACAAACACCCCAAAATCCGGGGACCCTGGGTACTATGACATCCCCTAGAACCCCACTCCAGGAACTGTAAAAAACAAACAAGCACTGGGGGAAAAATGGGGGAAAAATGGGGGTATTTAAAAGGGAAAAAAGGGGTCCCACATCACCAATGTCTCGGAAGTCGCCCAGGAAAATGGGAAGCCTCCTAATAAAAAAACCCCCTAAAGCAAGGGCCCTACCCAACCAGGTGCTACTGACAGGCTGCGGGACCCCAATTCCCCAAACCCATCTCCCAAATTTTTTGGGAGCTTGGAAACGGGGCCCCCTCACCCAACATCTTACCCTACCAATAATGGGCACAAAGGAATTCCTTTAAAAGGTTTTTACAAGATCAAAAACAAAAAACTAGCCCCTCTCCCGACTGCCTGCTTTGGGTGGTTTTTTTGACCCTAGTGTCTCTTACCCCCAAATCAACAATGACATGGGCAAACCCGGGCCCCAAAAGAGCTCCTACTTTAAAAAACCCCCCTCCCCTGGGGAATTTTCCCCCAAATGGGGTTTATGGAAGCCTTTCTTTTGGGCACGGATAACAATGTCACCCAACAAAACTGATGAAGTGGCCTATCTAGGGAGACCCCAAACCCTGGCAAGCCATGGAAACCTGTGTGTGTGTGTGTGTGGTTGCGCGCGCGCGCGCGTGAGAGGGAGGGAGGGAGGGAGGGAGGGAGGGAGAGAGAGAGAGAGAGAGAGAGAGAGAGAGAGAGAGAGAGAGAGAGAGATTTCTGGCATCCTTGCGGTAAGGCTGGGAATAACGTGCAGACCCACTAAATATCACTGAAATTTGAAAACAAACAAAATGGATTGGGACTTGATGGTTTTGATTTTGGTCCAAACCTCATGTTCGCATTCTGATGTTAGCGATGGATGGCCAAGGGTTCACACCGAGTCATCCCAAACACAACCTCCCCTTCCCTCTCCTACCCTCGTTCAACTCACCCCGTCACTCCTCCGCCACTCCCCTTTCTCTCTCCCCTTCCCCCCTCTCCCCCTCAAAGGATTGGTTGATCAGCAGATAAAGAGAATCAAGAATCCCACGCGCTTATAATAAAAAAAATAATAATAATAATAATGATAACATAACATTTATATGGCGCCTTGCCAAAGGTTCTAGGCGCTGATAATCCACACTCTCGTGCACACAACGGGCTGCCTACCTGGGTAGTGCCGACTGAAGAGCTGCCTGCCGGCGCTTCATTCAGTCGTTTCCCGTGTCGTCCAATCAAAATTGTTCACTCGGTGTCCTTACTATCTTCAGTCTTTCGATTTCTCATACAGGGTGCATGCTATGTGTAACGTGTCATCCATACCAACGGCCAAACTGGCCTTCTTCCGAAAGTTGCTGATGGGATTTTAGGTGTGTGCAAGATGTTATGCGTGCGTTCACACACGGAACCTCAGTTTATAGTTTCATTCGAAGGACTATTACAGAACCGATGTTAACTCCGAGGAAAAGATCCCCGTGTACCCCAAAACGGCCCGGCGGAAATTCGAACCCGCATCCCCAGGATCACCAAGATTACGAGTCACTAGTCCGGCGCTCTACCACTGAGCTATTCCGGCCACTTACTTCCTTCGATAAAAGGTTGTTGTTTTCTGCTTTGTTTGTTTGTGTTTTTTTTTTTTTCCCTTACAAAGTGTAATAACGTTTAATCAACAACAAACAACTATCGATACGTCAGCTTGACCCAGAGAACTGAAATAGCAGGTGAAGATGAGGGCTAGAAAAATCTCTGATGTTTGAAGCCTCCGCCGCTAAAGATGTGGAGGGGGGGGGGGGTGGTAGGGGGACTGGAAAATATGTCAAGGAACTGCTAAGGCCTGTCGTATACAGTATATAGTTGATATGATTTCATTTTTTTTATTTTCTATTTGGAAAAAAAAAAGAAAGAATAAATAAATAAAGAAGCAAGAACCACGTCTGGCACTGTCTGACATGCAAGTTAGATGAAAAGTGGGGACTTTGTTATGCTTGCTTTTGGATTCAGACAACAATGTTACTCCTCCCTTCCACCCTTCTCCGCCCCATCCCCCACCCCACCACCCCAAAAAAATGCTCTTGTTTTCTGGGTGCAGACATACAGGCCACTCCTATGAAACTTGTACTTACTATTTTTTTTTAATTTCATATACATGTGTTACCACCCTCAAATGTACTCTTGTTTGTTTTTGTTTTTGTTTTGCTGCTGCTTTTTTTTTTTTTTTTTTTTTTTTAAAGATTCAGATAAAACTTTGTCACTCAACTAGAGAAAACGGATTTGTTTTCAACATTCACAGTTGAGTCACAATCATGCATTTTTTTTCTGGATACAGACACATCTATTACCTCCCCTTAGAGGTCTTTTTGTTTTCTGGCCACAAGATACCTAAAACACCCCTAAACCATACGCGTGTTTTCAGCAGTCGGTGTTCAGTAACTCCCCTACAACATACACTTGTTTTCGTCATTTTGGTTTAATCACAATCCTCCCCCTATAGCTTTGCTTTTTTCTGGACACAAACACGTGTGTCGTTCTTGAACATACATGCTTAGTTTTCTGAATAGACACATGCGTGTCATTCCCTGCAACATACGCCAGCGTTCTGAATTGAACTACGAGAGCCACGCCTTAGAGATGCGGTCGTTTTCCTCATGCAGAAGAATGTAAGTATTCCCCTTAAACCTGTCTCTGTTTGTGAATGTAGGCACATCTATCACTAGACTTTGAAACATACGCCGATTTTCTGAATTCAGATACGTGTGCCACTCCCCTAAGACATAAGTATATTATTGTCGTTCAGAATTTAGCCTTGACCCCCATCTCCCCCCCCCCCCCCCCCCCCCCCCCCCCCCCCCCCCCCCCCCCCCAAAAAAAAAAAAAAGTAAATAAAAACGAAAAAAAACCATCTCGTTTCCGTCATTTGGAGTTCAGTTACTCCGCAAAAAAAACGGACGCTTATTTTTGTCATGTACTTTTTTTGTAACTGTCTCATCCGTGGCACTTTCAATGGCATTGCCGCTACACAGCTCATCCCGGCTCCTCGTCCAGAGTCACATCCCGGCTTATTCCATGGCAGCCCTGATACCTACTGGCAGTACACAAGAGCCGTCACTGTTAATGCCTCATCAGGCTACCCACCAGAGGAGACACTGCGCTGCTTACCGAGTCATTTCGGTGGTGTTCAGTGGTGCCTGTTCTGATCCAGCACACACAAGATACGAACTATTGAGCCCCCCGCCCCCCCACCCCCTGCTGAAGAAAACAATCACTCAGTCGCAGAGCTAACGTGAGTGAGTGTCCCAGTCTGCAAAGGGGTCACCACGTCCGTCCATCGACAATCCCCATGACCTCGTCGATACCAGTGACCTCAACACCGAACTCAACAAGGGACAATGGAAAGGAAATCGATAATGAGGTCACCATGACAGCAGGGGATGAAGGGTGGTAGAATTTGATATTTTGTTTCATGCTGATCGATCAGGATGATTCAGGCGGTGCCATGGAGTTCCACTGTGATCTGAAACTGTATGACAGGGCTGTACTGCTCTACGCTTACTTTCACCTTTTCCCCATACGTCGAGCAAGCCCGAGAGATAAGACAGGCATCTGCAGCGCTGATTTAGAAAGTTGAGCAAAACTCTCAGAGACGCGTCCTTGAAGTGGATGAAACTCGACTGTGTGCGGCTCCAGTCTTTCCAGCAGATCCCGTAGGACACTCCGTTCTGGATAGGAGCTGGTCGTAGGTGGGAAAATCCCACAAATTTAAATGGCTGTGATGGGATTCGAATCCACAGCGTCCTAGTCGGGAATCCGCGACGCTAACTGCTGCGCTACGGCAGCTGAAGAGCCGAGTCACTCCCCTGAAAAAAAAAATAATAAAAATAAAAACGCTTGTTTCTGGACCAGACACAAATGCCACTCATCAAAACAGACCCTTGTTTTGGATTTAGATAGATTGTAAATACCCACCCTCCCCACCCCTGCACCTCCCTTGTAATAGACACGTATTTCCTGTCACTCTCCCCAAACATACCTATGTTTAGATGTAGGCGCAGGTGTTCATTCCTCTAGAACATACACTCGGTTTCTGGATTCATATAGGTGTGTCATTCCATCAAAAGATACTTACATTTGGAATAAGACAGGTTGTCACCATCCTTGAAACATTACTCCCAGGGTGTCATCTGGAAATTCAAAAGCTTAGGATACATTCCAAGTTAAAAAAAAGTATAGGACGTTTTGGAAATCTATAGGTCAAAATGTCGGAATGCTTCCGGGACAAGTTGTTGCTAATGTTGTTGTTGTTGCTGTTGCTGCTGCTGCTGCTGCTGCTTCTGCTGCTGCTGCTGCTGTTGTTATTTATTAACATTTGTCCTTTCATTGAAGAGAAATGGATTGTTTCTGGCAAGTAACACAGAACTGAAAATAAAATCAAAACACGTTTGCAAAATAATCTAAGAGATTTGAAACTGAAAACAATGTGACTTTACTGGCTGGAACAGTTGGTCTGAAGTGGACTTTACATTTGTGGTCGCACCAGACAGCCGATGACCGTTCTGGTAAGTAACCATAGTGAAGTCTGGGCTCACCTGACTTACAGTTGTTCAGAGCAGTAAAAAAAAAAAAAAAAAAAAAAAAAAAGAACCTGAGCGTAGTCTATCCTGGCAACAAACGTTTTTTGTTCGAAAACATTGGTTGGAACAGACCGTCAGACTTACTTCTTTTTACCATGTCGAGGTAAACATACACGCTAGCTTGAAATTGTTTCAGCGGTGTTTGTAAATTCAATGGAGCAAATAACTGGACAAAGCTTGGTCCTAGTCGTTCACTACCGTGTCTGACTTGGCGAAAAATCATTGGCACAAAGTGCCGGTTCCGTTGAAAACGTTTCAGTCATTCTCCAAAACAGACGGCCCAGTGTCCAATATCCGACAGTCCGGTTTGGGTAACATATGGTCGTACTGGTTTGGATTTAGACAGTTGTGTCACTCCACTAAAATGGACATCGGTTTGGGTTTAGACAATTGAATCAATTCCCTAAAATGTATGCTGGTTTGGATTTAGACATTCGTGTCACTCCCTTTAAATGTATATTGGTTTGGATCTAGAAAATTGAGTCACTGCCATAAAATGTATATTGGTTTGCATTCAGATAAGCGTGTTATCCCTTTAAAGGTATGTTGGTTTGGGTTTAGATAGGCGTGTCACTCCTTTTCAATGTACATTGGTTTAGATCTAGAAAATTGAGTCACCGCCCTAAAATGTATATTGGTTTGGGTTTAG
>CM031598.1:84861062-84873562 GCA_018398815.1 Conus ventricosus
TTGACAATGACGAAGAATTTTTCCTTCTGACTTACATACAATAACGATAGATTTTTTCCCCGTCTTTGACCCACAGACAACAATGATCGAAATGTTTCCTCTCTGACTTACAGACAACAGTGATATATTTTCCCTTCTTGATTCACAGACAACAATGACAGAATGTTTTTTTCTCTCTGACTTACATAGTTGATCAGAATTTGTTAGTTTTGTTTTTTGTTGTTGTTTTTTTTGCATGACTTACAGAAGGCAATGAAAGATTTTTGTTTTTCCTTTCTGAGTTACAACCACAATGATAGTCGTTTTCTTTTCTTTCTTCTCTCTGACTTACAGACAACTATGATAGATTTTTTTCTTCCTTACTGACGTACAGAACACAGAAGAAGAATATAACCTCTCTGAGTTAACGAGAACAATGAAAGATTGTTTTCCCTAACTCTGACGTAGGGAAAACAAAGAAACATTTTTTCCCAACTCTGACATAGGGAAAACAATGAAAGATGTTTTCCCCCAACTCTGACTTAAGGAAAACAATGAAAGATTTTTTCCCAACTCTGACTTGAGGAAAATAATGAAAGATTTTTTTCTCCAAGTCTGACTTAAGAAAAGCAATGAAAGATTTTTTTCTCCAACTCTGACTTAAGAAAAACAACGAATGATTGTTTTTTTTCCCTCTCTGACTCACAGGCGACAATGATAGGAAATGTTTGCCTCTCTGTTTTACACACAACGGTGATCTTGTTTCCATCAACGCTGGAGTGTCTGCAACGACGAGAAGAAGGTGAATCGGAGATTAACTTCGTTTCTTTTGTTTATATTACTAATATTTATGTCAGGCCACGTGATAGGTGCATTTTCGCGGAATTCCTTGCCATTGGTGCCTGATTAGACAGCTATTCAACTGTTCCTTCTTCTTTGAGCTTGGCGAGTTGTGTATGATAACAGGATGTGTGTGTGTGTGTGTGTGTGTGTGTGTGTGTGTGTGTGTGTGTGTGTGTGTGTGTGTGTGTGTGTGTGTGTGAGAGAGCGAGAGAGAGAGAGAGAGAGAGAGAGAGAGAGAGAGAGAGAGAGAGAGAGAGATGAGTGCGATGGTTATTCCTTCGACAGCACTGTAATGTCCGGTACACGTTTCTGAGTTGATTTTGGACTCAACGTGAATTGATTAATTCAAAGGTGCTATACATCTATATAAATATCGTGATATTAAAGGTGTACAAAGGAGACAAAAGACTTCTCGAATATTGAAGCTTAATTGCTAGTTTCATTACTGTTAATTACACTTTTTCGTGGGAAAAACAGTTATGATTATCGAGAAAAAAATAGTCCTTCGTTCACCGATGCATACATTATCGCAAACTCTCTCTCTCTCTCTCTCTCTCTCCTCTCTCTCTCTCTCCTCTCTCTCTCTCTCTCTCTCTCTCTCTCCACACACACACACACACACACACACATACGCACGCACGCACGCACGCACGCACGCACGCACGCACGCACGCACGCACACACACACACACACATACACACACACGCACGCGCGCGCGCGCGCGCACGCGCGCACACACACACACACACAGCGCGCGCCGTGCGTGCACGCACACACGGCGTGAAAAATGGGTAAAACTTCACAACTGGAAAAACCTACTGAACCATAGAAAAGGTTGGTTGAAAGCACTGTCTTGACTGATGACAGAGACTGCATATGGCGGTCAGATGAAGGGAGTTTATTCCAAATGACAACCCCCCCCCTCCCCCCCCCCCCCCCCCCCCCCCCAAGACAATGGTAGGCAAACGGCTGGCTGGTGAGCTCCCCATAGACTTTCGTATGATACGGACATTCATACAACATTAACAGAGTGAGAATTTCGATGACGTCATCCTCAATCAGAGGACGTCGCTGCCTATGGTGTGGGAGAAAATAATGATTGTATAATTATGATTAGAAAAGACTTCCGATCAGCCTGCAACCTTTCAATACAACGTTTCTCTTGTTTGTGTCAAAGAAGGACTTTCTTTCTTTTTTTCTTTTTTTTTTTGTCCGGAAGGAAGTGAATCAAAATCCGGGCTCCTTAAGCTTTGTTTTTCGTCTGTTTCCTGTCGACTGTCTTCTCATTGGTGCCTGATAAGACCGTCATCAATATGTTGTCGAGGATGCTCTCTCTCTCTCTCTCTCTCCTCTCTCTCTCTCCTCTCTCTCTCTCTCTCTCTCTCCTCTCCTCTCTCTCTCTCTCTCTCTCTCTGTATGTGTGTGTGTGTGTGTGTGTGTGTGTGTGTGTGTGTGTGTGTGTGCGTGCGTGCGTGCGTGCGGGGGGGTGGGTGGGTGGGGGTGGGGGGGGGGCGCTGCATAATTTATTCCAAGTTGCTGACTGTCTGATCTTCATTGATTGACGATTGATTTCATCTTCACCGACTTCAAACTGAACGGTACTATGAAGAACATTAAAAAAATAAGAGAATATATTTCTTCATGAAGCAAAACATCAGCACACCGTTCGTTTGGTTACTTTGTTCGTTTCTTTTTTCTGTGTTCGTTTTAGCAGTTTTTTTTAAAAGGTCTGCGAAACAGTTTTACTTTCAACATTTAGGAAGGAAGCAAAATCGGAAGCAATGTCATTGTCACAGTTCGTGAATATGGATGACAACGAAAAAAAATTGCTTCATCTGCAGTACCGCTGGTAATGCAGAGAAAGCATAAGCGCAATTGACTCGATGACGGTGTTCTAATATTTCGTTTACAGTTTTCTATAGAAAAAAAAAACGAAAAAAAAACTTGGCAGTAGCAATGACATTCCAGGATTTTGTAGCCCCTGCACGTATTTTGAATAAATGTGAAGCTGGAAAAGTATATTTCCAATTTTAATTGTATATCAAACGAACTATTGGACCGATTTATTCCCAAAAGTAGCGATGACACTCAAGGATTTTTTTATGGTCCATACCCATATTTTGAAAAAATGTGAAGCTGGAAAAGTATATTTCCGATTTCAACTGTATATCAAACTTACTGTTGGACCAAATTATCCCCAAAAGCCAGCGGTACTGTTTGTTTGAATGTGTTTGTGGGTTTGTTTGTTGTTGTTTTTATTGGAGAAGGGTAAAAAGACATTTCTTTTTAAACAAATCTTTAATCACAGGTACGTACAATGTTTACACAATACAAAGTGAGCAGCAACAAGCTGAACGCTTATAGTGTGCTCTGCAAAATGACAATACACAAATAATTTACCTGGCGGCTACAGTAACACAAATATTACATTATTTATATGAAAACAATTGACAGTTTAAAGTTTATAAATCGCATGAAGAATACAAAAAGAGAACACCCCCGCCCCCACCCCTTCCCGGCAAGAGAAAAAAAAAACAATTAAAAAAAAAAGAAAGAAAGAAAGAAAGAAACGGAGATCAATGAAGAGAGACGATGAGAAACACACCACAGGCACATCAATTTGCCATCATCACAACCTGAGACAATGGCAACACCCCCAGCACAATCCTCACTTGTCACACCTTTCACAGGCTTGACAAATATGGGGCACAGGGGAGGGCGGAAGCCCTGGCTTTTAACCCAACCTGGGAAAAGAGTGGTGGCCAGATCATCAGGGGTGCCCCAACGACAACAGATGATGTCAAGGGATAGGTGTGAAGGTGATTGGGAAAGGAAAACGGTGACACTGACGCTTGTATAAACAGGAGATAACGAACAACATATCAACACATCCCTTCACGCACATGCACGCACATTCACGTTCATGCTCGTGTGTGTAAACATCAATTCACCGGAAATTGTCTGATCATGGGAACGCACACCAAAACATGCAGATACTGACAGTAAGGAGACCTTGACCTGGAAAATCTCGGGGGGGGGGGGGGGGGGGGGGGGGGGGGGGGGGGGGGGGGGGAGAGGGTGTTGTTTATTTTTTTTGTATAAGCAGAATGATTTCGTTACCCGTTTTCGTGGTTTGACAGATATAATACGCATCTAGGAAAGTAAGAGTAGCGGTCGTGATGTCTGTGTGAAAACGTTTACAATTATATTAAAACCACGGAGACTTGTTTGTAGGCCTTAATATTTGTAGCAATTTGTTTAGACATGTTCACGGTTTTGTATGTGTGTGTGTGTGTGTGTGTGTGTGTGTGTGTGTGTGGTGTGTGTGTGTGTTGTGTGTGTGTGTGCAGAGTGAAAGTTCAAGGCATATAACTCTAAACGTCCTACTTAGGGTAGATAAGATAAGATAATGTTGCTTATAGCCCAGCCGACCGCAGAGGGCCACATCAGGGCTGCCTACTTAGGGTACCCATTTATATAGCGCACATTTAGGGGGAAGGAGGCTGGCGAACCAGTAACAAACAAAAGAGAGACCACTTTTCGCCATAAAGGTTGCATGCTTGTTCACATACTTCACACTGAGCATATCCGCAGCACCAACAGTGAAAATAATGCACAAGTATAAAATACTTACAAATGAACATTTAATCACGACTGACGGAGTAATTTGATCTTTAACATTGTCACAAAGAACACACAGACAAAACGGTAAGTAGGTAGTTTCGGCTTTGGATGATATAAAAGGAAATCAGAAGTGAAGCATGGTAATGTAAACAAATACTGTATGTGTATTCGTTATTGTTGACTTCTCCCGCCAGTGTTTTTTTTTGATTTGGTCAGAGTGACAATAATCGCATATTTTATTGATCTGTACATTCAGTCATCTGTTTGTTTACTTATTCATGTATTTATTCATTTATTTATTTGTTTGTTTGTTTGTTTACTAGCTTTCGTCAGAAAGAAGGTATTTTCATTCGAAATGTGCTGTGTTTTCGTTGATATGAAGTTACCACTTCGTCAGATTTAGCCCGTGTGAGACTGTCTGAAATGGCATGTAAGTAGCTAGGATTCTGTGGAGGATGTTCGTTCCAGAATTTGGCTGCAGACAAATATTCCATGGAGGCACTGTGTGATGCTATTCTGTCCTATAGGTGTTTTTGGTGTGCCTTCTCACCAGGCAGCAGAGTATGAAGTCTTTAAAAACCATCTGAAATGTTGCTGTTGGTTCCGTCGGGGTCACCGTATGGCAAATTCATGGGAGCTGTCGTTGGAAGGACGTGGAGGTGTCCCGGAGCTCACCCCACGCCGGCTCCGCGACTAAGAATGAGTGTCGTCAGTAGGCGGCTTAGTAGGTGGTGTCCTGCGTACGTTAGATCAAACAGGCGCCCCTGAACACCACCGAAGTGACTCGGCACTGGTGCAGTGTCTCTTCCTGTGGGTTGCCTCTTGAACGACTTGACACTGACTGCTCCCTGTGGATTGCCGGTGCAAGGGGCTGCGTCGGGACAGGCCGAGTTGTGGCTGTGGACGGGGATGGAGGTGGGTGGGGGTCGGAATGAGCGGCGTGGGTGCAATGTCACTGAGGTGGCACAGAAGACCGGACAGCACGCGCGCACACACAAACCACAACACACACACACACACACACACACACACACCACACACACACACACACAACACATACATACACACACACACTAAACTGGCGGTGGGACTGGGCGCCATGTAGAATCTGCAAGGCTGTGCCTGTATGAAGACTGGGATATCGCATGGAAGTAAGGCCAACATGACCCTCGTGGACAAGCAGGAGATTTGAGCGGGGGGGTAGGGTGGGTTTTTGGGGGGGGGGGGGGGGGTTTTTGTTTATCTTAAAGTAAATTGTCCCCATCTTCTGGGCATTCGTTCTCGGGTTTTCGTTTTTTTTTTTTGTCCTCTCTTTCAATTTTTTTGCCCCCCCACCTACTCCCCCCCAGGTTTTGTTTTTTTTTTTTTTTGGGGTTTTTTTTTTTAAAAAATCTGTCATTTTTCCCCCCTCTTTCTTTAATGTCCCCCTACTGGTTTCCTTGGTGTCCTTTTACGCCTCGTTCTAGAAAACTATAGTTTTTAACTCTGGGTCATGGGATAAAAAAAAGACATTCTGTTTAACTCTGGGTACATTTTTTTTACATGCCAAATAGAGAAAGGCTTTTTACCTTTTTTACTCGGGGACATTAATTAATCCAAAAAAGAAAAGGCTATAAAATTTTTAACTCTGGGTACACTATTACATATCAGATAGAGAAAGACTATGCATTTTTTAACTTGGGGACATTTTATTAGATCCAGATAGAAAGCTAATGCCTTTTTAACCTGGGACTGCCAGATAGAGAAAAAAACATACCTTTTTAACTCTGGGTGCTCAAAATTTCATTCGGATAGAAAAGGCTATACCTTTTTAACCGGGTTTTCATTTTATTACATCCAGATAGAGAAAGCTAAACCTTTTTAACTCTGGGGACATTTTATTACATACAAAGAGAAAGGCTAACCCGTTTAACTCTGGGGGACATTTTTTTACACCAAAAATAGAGAAAACTATAGATTGTTTAAACCCGGGTACATCTTATTACTATCAGTAGAGAAAGACTAACATTTTAACTCGGGTAATTTTATTTGTCCAGAAGGAAAGACTTACTTTTTTTTAAAAATCGGGTACATTTTATTAGATGCTGATAGGAAGACTATACCTTTTTAAATCTGGGTACATTTTAAGAGCCGTAGAGAAAGGCTAAACCTTTTTAACTCGGTCATCTTTTTACATATGATAGAGAAAGCTATACATTTTTAAAATCTGGGTACATTTTAAATTTTGCCCGATAGAGAAAAACAATGCCTTTTTTAATCTGGGGACATGCCAATTAGAAAGCATACCTTTTTAAAAATTGGGGGTCTTATTACATACGGTAGAAAAGGCTATCCTTTTTTAAACTCTGGGTACATTTTTATTACATGCCGAAGAAAAGACATACCTTTTAAAAACCCGGGTACATTTTTAAAAACATGCCAATAGAAAAGGGTATACCCTGTTTAACTCCCGGGGACTTTTATTTTCAGCCGAAGAGAAAAACTTTTATACCTTTTTAACCGGGTACATTAAAAGAGCCGATAGAGAAAGGGACAAAAAACCTTTTTAACCTGGTCATGCCAAAAGAAGGCTATACCTTTTAACCTTTGGGGACATTTTATAAAATGCCCGATAGAGAAAGGCTATACCTTTTTAATTCTGGGTACATTTTATTAGATGCCAGATAGAGAAAGACTATACCTTTTTAACTCTGGGTACATGCCAGAGAGAGAAAGGCTATACCTTTTTAACTCCGGGTACATGCCAGATAGAGAAAGGCTATACCTTTTTAACTCTGGGTACATTTTATTAGATGCCAGATAGAGAAATGCTATACCTTTTTAACTCTGGGTACATTTTATTACATATCAGATAGAGAAAGACTATACCTTTTTAACTCTGGGTACATTTCATTACATGCCAGATAGAGAAAGACTATACCTTTTTAACTCTGGGTACATGCCAGATAGAGAAAGACTATACCTTTTTAACTCTGGGTACATGCCAGATAGAGAAAGACTATACCTTTTTAACTGTGGGTACATGCGAAATAGAGAAAGACTATACCTTTTTAACTCTGGGTACATGCCAGATAGAGAAAGCTATACCTTTTAACTCTGGGTACATTTTACTAGATGCCAGATAGAGAAAGACTATACCTTTTTAACTCTGGGTACATGCCGGATAGAGAAAGGCTGTACCTTTTTAATTCTGGGTACATGCCAGATAGAGAAAGCTATACCTTTTAACTCTGAAATTTAGAAATAGAGTTTGTTTCTTACCGCCAATGACATTGACAAACAAAGCACATGACAAGACACGATGTATTTCAACCACTTGGGTCTTCTTCAGGCGAAAAAAATAAATCACATTTAACATTTGGGACAGTACAAACAAAGAACGAAAAACGAAAAAAAGAACGAAAAATGACTCATCTGTTGTTGTCCATGTGGTGGGGAGAATACAAAAGGTATATCGATGATGGACTGGGAGCCACATCTATGCCAAAACAAGACCTCCTCAACTTCCTCAACTTTGCCCAGACCTTCCATCCATCTATCCGACTTACCTACACCATTTCGCAGTCCGTCAACTTCCTAGACATCACCATCTCCCTTGAAGAAGGCCAACTCAAAACCTCCATTTTCTACAAACCCACCGACGCACATGCATACCTAGACTACTCATCCTCCCACAAACCCATACACTAAAGACAGCATCCCATACTCACAATTTCTCCGTCTTCGCAGACTCTGCTCCAGCCACAGCTTTACTTTTCCGTCCATTCAAGACATTTAGTTAAAGGGCCGAACAAACAAGGCCTACACATTTCTAATCCAACATTTTTGTTGTAGTCCAAGCAGAGGCATATATCAAACTTGTGTACTAGTTAACTAGGGAAATTAACTTCCCAGAAAGTGATGACGTCATTTTTGCACAATTGTGTGTGTGTGTTGTCATTGTTTGAATATTGCCTGACCACTTGTGTACAAGCTTTCATGCCGTATCTACATTATCTACAGGAAAATAAACCTAGTCGAGTTTGGTATTAAAAGAATTGTCGGGAATTTGCCTATTCAGTCATCTCAAAATCACAGATATATTACATTTTTCACGACAACTATTAATTATCAAACTAACAACCCCACTTGTAATGGCCGCTCAGCAATGCCAAACACATTGTTGCCAGACCGGCTTTACACAGATGACATTCAGTTCGCCGAGTACAGTGCGGTTAGCTGGCTGGTGGGAGCGGCCTGCAGAAAACATCCCTTTCCCTGACCTGCATTCATGGCTTGGCATCTGCAGCTGTGGTTGAACTGTAAATTCCCCTTCCTCTCAAAACTAAGTGGCTTGCTCTGAACAGCTGTGGCAGCAGCGAGGAAGACTTCACTATACAAGCAGCCAAAATGTCACAATTTTCACCAACCGCCGGATACCCCAGTTCCATCATCAATGCAGCACTCCGCCGCACCATAGCTGTATCCAGAACATCTGCTCTGGAAACCCTGCATCCAACCAAGACAGACAGACCCCACAGCCTACCTCCTCTACCACCCCGCACACCCTCCCCATCTGTAGGATCCTCAAATCCAATTGGCACATTGTACATAACCACAAACCCGCCTTCCATACCAAACCCATGATCACATTCAAACGTGACAAAAACCTCAAAGACCTCCTCGTGCGGTCCAGTTTGAACAGAACCACAGCTACACCACCAGTACTCACCCCTGCTCTAAACCCAACTGCAAAATCTGCCCCCTCACCAAACCAGACACCATCTTACAGGGCCCCAAAGACTCCTTCACAGTCCAAACGCACATTCTCATGTCAGATCCGCAACATTATATATGCCATCCACTGCCACTGTGTGCAAGATCTACATAGGGGAAACATCACGCACACTTGAAACACGCATCTCTGAACACCTGGCTGATATCCGCCACCACCGACCCAAACCCGTCGCCCTACACTTCAACCACACCCAACACAACATCAACCATGTCAAAGTTATGGCACTCTGGCAGTCACAGAGTGACAGCTTTGAACGCACAACTCAAGAATCCCATCTCATTGGCAAACTGGGCACACTACACCCCCAAGGCATCAATATCCACACAATAACCTACACCACATACCCACCACCTTCCACATCATTTGCAATATCCCCTACAACCACACACACATACACCACACACAAACCAACACCACCACCACATCCCCTTCACCCCTTCATACAGTAGTACACGCCACCCCCACTATCTTAACTTATGTTTTATCCTTGCCCTAAACCCCCCCCCCCCCCCCCCCCCCCCACTTTACTTCTTTTTTTTTTTTAAATTATTATCCACCCTCCTTCATCTTTCACTTTCACCACACCCCATGTTCTATACCAATCAACTACCTACCCTCTGATCTACCCCGTACTCCTCCTCCCCCCTCCCACCACCTACTCCCCCCCCCCCCTGCTCTTTCCCTTCACCCCCGCATCACCTGCATCCCAACCCAAGTACATGACTACACCGATCCACCACTGCAACAACAACAACCCACTATATATTCCACAAAATCCCACCCACACCACACTAACTTGCAACACACACACACACACACACACACACACACACACACACACACACACACACACACACACACATTTTTCCCCCTTCCCCACTGACCTCTTCTTTTCCTTTGTCCCCATTGTACCTTGTATCTCATGATCACCCCTCGACATACAGGTATGCTCGGATGTATGTACATGTGGTTGTTGGTGTGTGTGTATGTGTGTGTGTGTGTGTGTGTGTGTGTGTGTGTGTGTTGTGTGTGTGTGTGTGTTTTTCCCAATATATGACCACCATCATCATTACATTATTACCACCCACTCATAAGATATCCTATGTATAACCCTTTTTTTTTGTTGACATATGTGTGTATGTTTGCATATATGTGTGTGTGTGTGGATGTGTTGTGTACATGCCTATGTACATGTGTGTGCATGCATGTATTATACATGCTCGTGTGTGTGTGAGACGGTGATTATTTCATGACTATACAACCTTCACCATCAATTGAGTCATTGATCATTGCTCTCCCCCCCCCCCCCCCCCCCAAAGTTAACTCAGCTGGCATTATCATGCCAATGCTATCATACTTACTATTTCACTTATGGCAATGAATAACATCCTATAGCACTGTTTGTCCCACTTAAGACATTGACCAATTATCCATTATTCATCATCCCCTTCTTTTTTTTTTCTTTTCTTTTTTTTTTTTTCCAAAATGATATTTTCCTATATCCCCCCACCTTGCACCATTGCACCATCACCACTACATTTTTCCACTTGTATAACAATTGGCACCACCCTGTGGTACTACTTATTTAAAATTATTACCATTTATCAGTCACTGAAGAGACTCCCATCCAGTGAACACCTTCATACTGCACTATATGGAAATGAAGAAGCCAACTAACTGACAAAGGAAGGAGGACAGCAGCCCCAACTGTAAAAGGTAGTCTCCTTGGAATAAATCTAAAATATTTCCAAGGAGACAAATAGGAAGATGACTTGAGCAGCACCCAGACTTCAACAAGAGGGAATGCATACTACCGGATGCCCCGATCAGACCAAGTGAACATTGTTGGACTGAAGATAAGGCTCCCCTGACCTCAACATCACAGGTCCACTATACTCCACACCTGTGAGTCTTTCAAATTATCAATGCAGTGCAGCCCAAGAGACAGCTGAGCATTCCCAGCAAGGCCCAAGTGGAAACCTGGCCTGCCAACTCACCAATGAGTGCAAAACCCTACTGACCACTGGAGGGTCTTCACCATACAGCAACCTCTGTCAGTACCTCCAGGATTCCCACCGAAATAAACGAAGAAGAAGACCACCATTGTGATACTGAGAACTGGGCACTCCAGACTGTGACATCACATCTCTGCAATACTCCACCCTGGTGGGTCTTTAATTTATCCATGCAGCCCCAATGACGGTGGAACAGTCCCAACAACACCAAAAGAACAATCCTGGCCTGCCAACACACTGATGAGTGCAATACTTTATTGACCACTGGACAGCCTTCACCATACAGAAGCCCTTGCCAGTACCTCCACCATTCTTGCCTAAGGGAACGGAGAAGAATCTCTTCCTACACTACCATTGACTTCATATGATCATCACCTATCAGTGACTGATTGATGATAATAATTTTTTTTTTTTAAGTGTGTGTGTGTGTGGAATGAGTGTATGTGTGAGTAAATAGTGTGTGAAAACTCTCCACAGTTAGTCTCACTATGATCACATGATCTTAACTCACCCAGAACAATGTTTATATGTGGTCCCCCATCCCCCCACCCTGTGTGTGTGTGTGTGTGTGTGTGTGTGTGTGTGTGTGTGTGTGTGTGTGTGTGTGTGTGTGTGTGTGTGTGTGTGTGCAACACATGATACCCTGTTTTTCATTGATCACTGCTATCTTCTCTCAACAAACATCAGCATATTTGATGCCAACACATTATTTCACCTGTTGCAATGAACATCATCCGAACAGCATTGTTCACTTTTATAAACAACACCATTTATATGAACCTCCCACCCCCACCTCCCACCCCATAGTGGATGATGAGATATGAGCTCTCCTTCTCTTGCCCCCCTTCCCTCCCCCCCCCCCCCCCCCCCACAAACACATTACCCTCCTCCCCCCTCCCCCCCATTCCCCCCCCTTTTTTTTCCCACCTCACCCCCACCCCCCACCCCCACCCCGATCATACTTATCACCCATTTATCTTCCATCCCCTTCCCTCCCTAACATTACCCACACACCTTCTCAACTACCCACGCATAACTACCACTACCTCTTTCATCACCCAATGAAATCATTTATTTTATCACCTAAACCTTTTTTTTTCTTCCCCCCCCCCCCCCCTCAGTTCCCCCCCCCCCCCCCCCCCCCCCCCCCTTTCTTCCCCCTTACATTATTACAATCCACCATTACCACAACCATCACAAAGATATCACACCATCCCAATAAACTAACACACAACCCTATCATATCACACACACACACACC
>CM031598.1:84878562-84883562 GCA_018398815.1 Conus ventricosus
CACTCTCTTTCTCTCTCTCTCTCTCTCTCTCTCTCTCTCTCTCTCTCTCTCTCTCTCTCTCTCTCTGACTGACACCCTCTCTCTCTCTCTCTCTCTCTCTCTCTCTCTCTCTCCTAGTAAGCGCCCATAATCGGATTGATCCGCCCCTGTCTTTTGGCCTGCCACTGCCTTCTAGTGATTGGCCCTCCAAAGAAAGTACAGGCTGCGGATGCAGTTAATCATCGGGCAGAGGGACTGGGCCGGCCCGGCCTGCCTGGCTGTTCTAAGCAGTCTACCAGCACGAAACCTCGTGACGCTCCTTCACTTCTCTCCTCCCCCCCTTCCCCCCTCCTCCCCCCCCCCCCCCCCCCCCTCCCACTCGTTCATCAACATCCCAAAGACTGGTTACCTCCCGTCGTTCAGCTTGAGGTCTGGTCGGTCCCGTGGTTATCGAACTTACGCGAAAGTTTCTTTCTTTTTTTTTTTTTTTGCAAAAGGGATGAAGGGAATGGGGGTGGGGGAGGGGGGGGGGCGCTGGGTGGGTGGGGGGAGGGGGGAGGGACAGAGCGGGAGTGGAAGGGGAGGAGGGTGGTGTGGGGTGGTGGTGGTGGTGGTGATGGGGGTGGGGGTGGTTTACCTTTTTGAGAAGCCTTGTTTTTTTGGGGTTACTTTGAAAAGCTATTTAAAAAGGAAAAAAAAGGCAAGAAAAAAAAGGAAATGTAATTGATCAACGCTCTTGGTTCGGGTTGTGTGTGTGTGTGTGTGTGTCTGCTTTATCTGTTGTGTCCACAAGAGTAAGACTGGATTAAAGGGAAGGATAGGAGGAGGAGGATCATGATGAAGAAATGACAAGAAAGGGAGATAAATTTTGCTCACGTGGTTAACCAGTTACGTGCCCATGATTCAGTTGACACTGTTTCCGGCGCCAGAAGCATTAATCTGGGGTTATGGCCCTGTAAATTACTCCATCATGGGAATAAAAGTTGCTTCCTTCATTCGCTGTTAGCTGTTTGTGTTTCCGTACTTCATGCAAGATTTCTTTTCATAAAAATTATATAACAACAACAACAACAAACATAGGAAGGATAAATACCCTCAATCGTGACAAAAGGCACGAAAAAATATTATAAAATGAAACAAACTCAAAATGGTTAATGTTTAGAATGAATGGATAAGTGAATAAATACATAACGCACAGAAACTGTACTTCAAATTAGTAGCCAAGACATCAATCTATCAGTTAACCAATCAATCTGATCTAATTTATTCGCAGGGTAGCATCGCTCCACAAAGGTAACTGGTATGTGTTTACCTCTCTGTCTGCCTGTTAGTCTGTCTGCCTATTTCTCTTTCTCTCTCTCTCTCTCTCTCTCTCTCTCTCTCTCTCTCTCTCTCTCTCTCTCTCTCTCTCTCACACACACACACACACACACACACACACACACACACACACACACATTCTCTCTCTCCCTCTCTCCCTCCCCCATCAAACTTCCCACCCCGTTCTTCCCGTCCTCATGCTCTCTGCTCTACACACACACACACACACACACACACACACACATTCTCTCTCTCCCTCTCTCCCTCCCCCATCAAACTTCCCACCCCGTTCTTCCCGTCCTCATGCTCTCTGCTCTACACACACACACACACACACACACACACACGAGAGAGAGAGAGACCCCTCACTGACGGACCGGGTGGGGTGTGGAGGAGGGGGGGAAGGGGAGTCTAGCTCCCTCCTCCCAGTTAATTAAGCCGGGAAATAACGAGTCAAGCAAAGAAGGAATCATTGCAGACCCAGGGACCGACCGGCTGCCTGCCTGCCACATACTGGCTAAACGACGAGACAGATCAAGGAGCACAGTCACGGAAGACAACCCCATCCATCCACTTGAAGCCTCTTCCCCCCATCCCACCCCACCCTGCCACCCTCCTCCTCCTCCTCCAAAGCCTATCAAGTCCCTTTGGCCAGCAACTCGCCCTAATAAAGGGCGAACCCTCGTGAGCAAATCGCCCGGGCTAATCGCATTAACTTGGCGCTGACAAGACAACAGGGGAGGGGGGGGGGGGGGGGAGAACGCGAGAGGATGGGGAATAGGGGGGGGTGGTGGTGGAGGGGAGGGCGGTAAAGAGACGGTGGGAGGGTCGGAGGTGAGGGGTAGGGTATTATTAGCCAGCGGACAAGATGAGGGCTCTCCTGTCTGTCTGCTTCCCCTTCTTGGCCGCTGTCAAGTCAGTCCGTCGTCGGCTTTTGACTGGTTGACCGACCTTCCGTTTGGCTGTCATCGGTCTGATAATTACCGTTGAAGAGAGAGAGAGAGAGAGGGAGAGAGAGAGATCTTCTTGGTCGGTTCTTGTTTTTTATTAGTTAGGGGGGAAAGAAAGTGTTTTGCGTGCTCTCTCTCTCTCTCTCTCTCTCTCTCTCTCTCTCTCTCTCTCTCTCTCTTGTTGACCCTCGTCCGAGCAAGAACTGGGTGTAAAAAAGCACATCAGTGCTTATCTATTATCCTCGTCAATAAAGAACTTTACCTTGTCTTTCTCTCTCTCTCTCTCTCTCTCTCTCTCTCTCTCTCTCTCTCTGCTTTGTGGAAGTTTGTGGAAGTTTTACAAGACGTAGCCAATACTTGACACACTTAGTTTTGGAACGTATTTGCAAGGGGTATCTACCCGTTTCTCCATATGCCATTTTATTAGAACTGTATAAAGGGATGTTTAGAAAACGATTAATCGCCAGTGTGTGCACCTTTTCCATAAGGTCATTTTCCAATAAACCCCATATTTCTCCTCCATATGTTATCATAGGTTCCACGGCCACTTGTGAATCAAAAAGTTTCCAAAATATAGTAGGTTCGATACATTTCAACTTCCTTAGAGATCTTAAAATTTCAATAACTCCTTTCCTTCCTTTTCTATACATTTCCATCCATGCCTTACTCATAATTAGACCTAAGTATTTGTAGTTGTTTGCAACTTTAACTTCTAAATCGCCATACCACCATTTTTCATGCCTAGCCAAATACCCTCCCTTTCTGAAAACCATTATCTTTGTCTTATCCATATTAACCGTTAATTTTAGTCTAGCTGCCTCTCCGTTTAGTGTATTTAATTGATTCTGCAGTCCAACTGGCGTATCTGAAACAAGAATCACATCATCTGCAAATAGCAACAGAAAAACTTCTGTCATACCTGGTATTAACTGGATCCCGTGCCTTCCCTTTCTAATAATTTCTAGAGCCAATTCATTTATAAAGAAAGAAAACATTTGTGGGCTCAATAAACATCCTTGCTTTACACCTTGAGGGCATCCAAAATAATCTGAATATAAACCCTTGTCCCTAACACAGGCTACTACTGAGTTATAAACCCCCTTCAGTGACCTATATAATTTACCTTGAACACCTGCTTTTCTTAGCAAATCCAATAATATATTTCTATTCACAGAGCAGAATTAATAAACAAGCATATTATATGTTATTAAGACAACATGAGAATGGAAGATATCTGCTTTTCGAAACTGGATTTGGTTTTGTATGGAATAACCAGGGTGTTGAGAACGACAAACTTTTTATTCTAGAATTTAAAGAGCGTTTGATATCCTCCTACCAACAGATCTGGCACTCTGAATTAGAAATAGTGAGAGATACTCTTGGTTCTTGCGCTTTAATAGTGACTTACAGCCAGAAAAGTATTTATCGGTTGTAACGCGAAAATGGCATAGGGATTCATTAGCACGCTTCCGAACAAGGACCCTTGGTCTATATGCTAAAGAAAGATGGTATGGTATATTTAATAATGAACGTAACTGTATCTGTCCAATTTGCAAAAAAAATAATATAGAAGATGAATTTCACTTTTTCTTTCAGTGTGAGGTGTATGAAAAGGTACAGGGAAAATGCGATGTCTTTAAATCAGTATTAGCAGAAGAACGTGACTTAGTCACTCTGTTACAGAGTGATAGTGAAAACAATTTAAAATCTATTGCTAAATTTATTGCAGAACCAAATATCCTTCGAAAAAGGAAGCTTTTCGATACTTGAGTCGAATTAATGTTCTTTCTTGTTAAATCCTGTTGTCCTCCCAACTTATTGACTAGGCCTGCTGGTCGCTTGCTATTTATGGTGTTTACGAATTTCTTTTGCTTTCTGATTCTCTTTAATTTTGATTTTTCTTAATTTTGTGCAAGCAGTGCTCCCCATGTCAAATAGCAGGTTTTGCTGATGACATTAAACTGTATTCATTGTCATTGTCATTGTCATTGTCTCTCTCTCTCTCTCTCTCTCTCTCTCTCTCTCTCTCTCTCTCTCTCTCTCTCTCTCTCTCTCTCTCTGAGGAGGCTGCCATTTTGAGGTCAAACTCCCAATGTACTTCAATATCATTTTCATAGTTCCGTATCAGTGAATTCAAATTGCATCGGCGTCGTTTCAAAGCATCTATAGGAGGAAAGAGTCACTCTGTAGGATATAATACGCCCAGAAAGTCACTCTGTAGGATAGGAAATACGTCCATAGTGTCACTGTGCAGGATAGGGAATACGTTCATAGTGTCACTGTATAGGATAGGAAATACGTCCATAGTGTCACTGTGCAGGATAGGGAATACGTTCATAGTGTCACTGTATAGGAAGGGAATACGTCCATAGTGTCACTGTGTAGGATCGGGAATACGTCCATAGTGTCACTGTATAGGATAGGGAATACGTCCATAGTATCACTGTATAGGATAGGGAATACGTCTATAGTGTCACTGTGTAGGATAGGGAATACGCCCATGGTGTCAATGTGTGGGATAGGGAATACGTCCATAGTGTCACTGTGTAGGATCGGGAATACGTCCATAGTGTCACTGTATAGGATCGGGAATACGTCCATAGTGTCACTGTGTAGGACAGGGAATACGTCCATAGATTCACTGTGTAGGATAGGGAATACGTCCATAGTGTCACTGTATAGGATAGGGAATACGTCCATGGTGTCACTGTGTAGGACAGGGAATACGCCCATAGTGTCACTGTGTAGGAT
>CM031598.1:84901062-84906062 GCA_018398815.1 Conus ventricosus
TCCTCCTGGCGATAGTCGAACCAGAGGCAAACGGATGTGTCTGCAATGTGCCATGTCCACGGGGCCACCACTCAACCAAGATGCTACTGCTGTCAGGACGTGGATGATGAGACAGTGGAAACCGCCAGTAGCCCCTACCCCCATTCCCTCACCCCTCACAGGCTCTTCCCTCCCCTCCCTCCTGCATCTCCACCAATTCCTCCCAGAATATTTCTCCTTTCCCAAGACAAAATCAGTTGATCACAAGTATCTTTCGATAACCTTTCTCCTATTGCCTTGCATGCCGGTGGCGGCCACTGCACTGTGTACATCAATGATACTGTCATGACTGCAGTCGTCTGGCAGAGTTTCCATGAAATTAATTCTTTCACATGGAGTGAATGAGAATGTGTGTGTAAGGTTTGACTGTCTCGTTCTCTCTCTCTCTCTCTCTCTCTCTCTCTCTCTCTTCTCTCTCTCTCTCTCTCTCTCTTTTCTGTGTGTGTGTGTGTGTGTGTGTGTGTGTGTGTGTGTGTGTGTGTGTGTGTGTGCGGGCTTGACTGTCTCGTTGTGTGTGTGTGTGTGTGTGTGTGTGTGTGTGCGTGCGTGCGTGCGTGCGTGCGTGCGTGCGTGCGTGCGTGTGTGTGTGTGTGTGTGTTTATGTGTGTGTGTGTGTGTTGTGTGTGTGTGCTTGTGTATTTATGCGTGTATGTGTGTGTGTGTGTGTGTATGTATGGGTGTGCGTGTATGTGTGTGAGTGCGTGAGCGCATGTGTGGCGTGCGTGCGTGCGTGTGCATGTGCGCGCGCTTGCGCGTCCCACATCCTTCTGCTGAAGATCACTCAGGTCTCTGTTACACACAGGCTTTCTCCCATCCCGGAGTCTCTAACAGGTAGGGTGGAGCTTCTCCTGCGTTTCCATGGAGACAGAAAGCCCTAACGACTGCTTGGCACGAGCCGCAAAGGCAGGCCGACAGACAGACGATGGATAGACTGTGACTTTCAGCTTCGCCACTGACGAGATGACAGGTGACACTGAGCGAGCATTGGCACCAATGCCGTACCATGCCACGTCTTGCAGAAAACATCGCGTGCTCCAAGTGCTTCGTTTTGGTGCTAATACCAAAGACAGGGAGCCAGGGGCGGGGGATGGAGGCGGGGGGGGGGGGGGGGGGGGTGGAGGAGGAAGGGGGAGGGAGAGGTGTGGGGAAGGGGGTGGGAGAGGAAAGGAGAGGGGATGTTAAAGACGTGATCAGTTTCTCTTTTCGGCGTAATCTTCCTTGCCGAATTAGTCGTCTCGACATTACGACAGACGACGGGACAGATCTACTGAAGGTACGTGCTGCGTTGAATGTATCGGAAGGCTTTGGCCGTTTCTGAATAGACTTTTTTTTTTTTTTTTTGGAGGCATTAATTCTTTTTTGTTGTTGTTGTTGCTTAATACATATTTTATTACAGAACTTAAGAACAAATCACGGATAAGGAATACAAAACGTAAAGCGCATACTTATTGTAGTGAGACAATAAGAACAACAACAAAACATACATCATCATCATAATCATCATTATCATCATCATCTTCATCATCGACATCATCAACATCATCACCTTGCTACTACTGTGATTACTAATACCATCATTAGCACTACTACTACCACCACAACTATTACTACTGTTATTACTTCTACAACCATCAAAATGATAAGTCACTTAATAAACACTGTATGCGATTTTTAAAATATATATATATACAACAAACTAATAAATTCCAAGGATAAGTACCGAGCACCATTCCAGCAACTTACAGAGCAGCTTGGTGTTGCAATGACTGCAAGAAATATTGAATTATAAACAAAGCTTGCTCTTATGTCTTAGATTGAAGAAATAGGGGGAGATACGCATTCATACCTGCAGTGGCAGATGACTCTGCCTGACAAACAGTATGTGCTCGAGTGGGTGGATGGGGAAAAAATAAAATAAATGCTTCTCAAAATGAGCCTTCAGCAAGCTTATATTCTCCAAGGGGGAGAGACATCCTCCAATAGGGAGGGAAACTCACTAACATATAACTCCTGGTCATATACCGATATTTCGAAACTTGGTGGTTTCTCCTCAGTGACCGCGGAAAGTGGTAATTTGACTCCTCTGCCTTTTCAGTTTTAAGAAGAATGCAATCCCAGAAAAGGCTGGTGTGCAATACCGTAGTATGTTTGTTGAGTTTTCAAAAAACCAACCAAAGGTGCCATCTAAGAAGCAAAAGAAAATCATGAAAGAGCAAAACAAGCTACATTTTCTTGTGAAAAGTAGAAAATATAAAAAGATATCCTCTAAGACACAAGTGCTGAGGGCCAGTTCTTGGAATGAATCCGCAAGGGACTAAAATACAACAAACTAATAAATTCCAAGGATAAGTACCGAGCACCATTCCAGCAACTTACAGAGCAGCTTGATGTTGCAATGACTGCAAGAAATATTGAATTATAAACAAAGCTTGCTCTTATGTCTTAGATTGAAGAAATAGGGGGAGATACGCATTCATACCTGCAGTGGCAGATGACTCTGCCTGACAAACAGTATGTGCTCGAGTGGGTGGATGGGGAAAAAATAAAATAAATGCTTCTCAAAATGAGCCTTCAGCAAGCTTATATTCTCCAAGGGGGAGAGACATCCTCCAATAGGGAGGGAAACTCACTAACATATAACGGTGATTGAGGTAAAGAGTTAAAGGGGAATCTGACTGCGAGAGGCTGGGGACAACGGTGATGGAGGCAAAACGTTAAAGCGGAATCTGACTGCATGAGGTTGGGGATAACGATCATGGAGGTAAAGAGTTAAAGGGGAATCTGACTACAAGAGGTAGGGGATACCAGTGAGGGAGGTAAAGAGATAAAGGGGAATCTGACTGCAAGAGGTTGTGGATAACGGTGAGGAAGATAAAGAGTTAAAGGGGAATCTGACTGCAAGAGATTGTGGATAACGGTGAGGAAGGTAAAGAGTTAAAGGGGAATCTGACTGCAAGAGGTGGATAACGGTGAGGAAGATAAAGAGTTAAAGGGGAATCTGACTGCAAGAGGTTGTGGATAACGGTGAGGAAGATAAAGAGTTAAAGGGGAATCTGACTGCAAGAGATTGGGGATGTCGATGAGGAAGGTGAAGAGTTAAAGGAGAATCTGACTGCAAGAGATTGGGGATGTCGATGAGGAAGGTAAAGAGTTAAAGGGATTCTAACTGTAAGAGGTTGGGGATAACGGTGAGGTAGATAAGAGTTAAAGGGGAATCTGACTGCAAGAGGTTGGGATAACAGTGAGGAAGATAAAGAGTTAAAGGGGAATCTGACTGCAAGAGGTTGTGGATAACGGTGAGGAAGATAAAGAGTTAAAGGGGAATCTGACTGCAAGAGATTGGGGATGTCGATGAGGAAGGTGAAGAGTTAAAGGAGAATCTGACTGCAAGAGATTGGGGATGTCGATGAAAAGGTAAAGCGTTAAAGGGGATTCTGACTGTAAGAGGTTGGGGATAACGGTGAGGTAGATAAAGAGTTAAAGGGGAATCTGACTTCAAGAGGTTGGGATAACAGTGAGGAAGGTAAAGAGTTAAAGGGGAATCTGACTGCAAGAGGTTGTGGATAACGGTGAGGAAGATAAAGAGTTAAAGGGGAATCTGACTGCAAGAGGTTGTGGATAACGATGAGAAAGGTAAAGAGTTAAAGGGGAATCTGACTGTAAGAGGTTGTGGATAACGGTGTGGAAGATAAAGATTTAAAGAAAAATCTGACTGCAAGAGGTGGGGGATAACGGTGAGGTAGATAAAGAGTTAAAGAAAAATCTGACTGCAAGACGTTGGGGATACCGGTGAGGAAGATAAAGAGTTAAAGAAAAATCTGACTGCAAGAGGTGGGGGATAACGGTGAGGAAGATAAAGAGTTAAAAAAAAATCTGACTGCAAGACGTTGGGGATACCGGTGAGGAAGGGTAAAGGAGAATCTGACTGCAAGAGGTTGGGGATACCGGTGAGGAAGATAAAGAGTTAAAGGGGAATCTGACTGCAAGAGGTTGGGGATACCGGTGAGGAAGATAAAGAGTTAAAGGGGAATCTGACTGCAAGAGGTTGGGGATACCAGTGAGGAAGATAAAGAGTTAAAGGGGAATCTGACTGCAAGAGGTTGGGGATACCGGTGAGGAAGATAAGAGTTAAAGGGGAATCTGACTGCAAGAGGTTGGGGATACCTGTGAGGAAGATAAAGAGTTAAAGGGGAATCTGACTGCAAGAGGTTGGGGATACCGGTGAGGAAGATAAAGAGTTAAAGGGGAATCTGACTGCAAGAGGTTGGGGATACCGGTGAGGAAGATAAAGAGTTAAAGGGGAATCTGACTGCAAGAGGTTGGGGATACCGGTGAGGAAGGTAAAGAGTTAAAGGGGAATCTGACTGCAAGAGGTTGGGGATACCGGTGAGGAAGATAAAGAGTTAAAGGGGAATCTGACTGTAAGAGGTTGGGGATAACGGTGAGAAAGGTAAAGGAGAATCTGACTGCAAGAGATCAGTGATGTCGGTGAGGAAGATAAAGGGTTAGACGGGAATTTGGCTGCAAGAGGTTGGGGATAACGATGAAGGAGGTAAAGAGTTAAAGGAGAATCTGACTGCAAGAGGATGGGAGATAACATTGAGGAAGGTTAAAGGGGAATTTGGCTGCAAGCGCTTGAAGATAACAAATGAAGAAGGTAAAGAGTTAAAGGGGAGTCTGACTGCAAGAGGTTGTGGATAACGATGAGGAAGATAAAGAGTTAAAGGGGAATCTGACTGCAAGAGATCAGGGATGTCGGTGAGGAAGATAAAGGGTTAGACGGGAATTTGGCTGCAAGAGGTTGGGGATAACGATGAAGAAGGTAAAGAGTTAAAGGAGAATCTGACTGCAAGAAGTTGAGGATAACGGTGAGAAAGGTAAAGAGTTAAAGAAAAATCTGACTGCAAGAGGTTGTGATAACGGTGAGGAAGATAAAGAGTTAAAGGGGAATCTGACTGCAA
>CM031598.1:84911062-84921062 GCA_018398815.1 Conus ventricosus
AGCCCCCCCCCCCCCCCCCCCCCCCCAAAAAAAAAAAAAAATAATAATAATAATTTTAAAAAAATAAGGGGGGGGGGGGAGGGAGTGTTGGGGAAGGGGAGGGGAATCCACAGAAAGACAAATAGACAGGCGCGTGAAATTGTGGAGTAGTCTCTATGGCTGTTTTTGGTTTACATTTCTTGATCATTTATTCACGATTTCAAATTTATATAGACGGATAGACGTCAGGCAAGGGGTAAGGGGGTGGACCTGGAAGGGGTGGGGTGGGTGGTGGAAGAGCTGGGTGAGGGATGTGTGGGGCGGTGGTGGAATGAGGGTGGGGGTGGGGCTAACGGCGAATACAAGAATGACGTGTCATATCATGTTACAACACGACCTCCATGAAAGAAGCTAAACACCGACCATCTACGATCTAAGTACATCATCCAGGCATTTGTCTGAGGACATCGTTTACCCTGGGTACCCCCTTCCGACTGCAGATACCGACTCCGACCAAAGCTGCCAGCAAGTCTGCCAAGACAAACGACTCCACGCTGCAGCTTGCTGCGGCGACAAACTTGTTGCTGTGAGGACGTTGTTGTTGTTGTTGTTGTTGTTGTTGTTGTTGTTGTTGTCGTACCCTGGCTAAAAGACTCCATGGATCATCCGAACAGCGAAAGCACTTGATTACTATGGTACAAATGTATCAGCTGGGGATGAGAACATTACGTGTGTGACCGTTCTTGATTTCCCCGCCACGTGGGCAGCCACACTCCGACTTCAGGGGATTTTGGAGACTGATAATGTTATGCTAGGAGCTTGTCACGACTGAAGACAATCCCCGCATAACTATGCAGAGCATAACAATATTTTGATGTAGCCTTGGTGTTCTGGTCTATGTCAGTTGGCCATCCCCGCATAACTATGCAGAGCATAACAATATTTTGATGTAGCCTTGGTGTTCTAGTCTGTGTCAATTGGCCTGACACAGCCTTAAGCCAAGGCGGGCTGTGAGGACGTAAAACTCAACTATATTCATGTTACAATGAGGACTACTTTTGGTGTGTCGAAGATCTGCAAAAAGCCGCTCATGCGGTAGTGACATTAATTGCAAACTATTTTTCAGATGATTATCTCGGAGTTGAATTTGTTCAGGCACTACCGATTCAGGATCAGATCAGAAATCTGTGTCGAACTTCTTTCTTTAAACCCTGCTGTATTGCGTCAGTTCGATAGTATCTTTCAGATGATGCGTACAACAGCAAGACTTGTGAATTCAGTAACTGCCTCTCAGCATGATTAATGTTAACGAGTACAGTACTTATTGCCCACAAAACACAGTTCCAGGCTCGTTTGACGGGGTGGTGACTTTCGCCGGTGGGCTCTGCAGTTGCAAATTGTGAGCTGGTACACCCATGGGGACGCTTCCGCGGAGGTTCTGTCGTGTCACATCCAGTGGCCATTACACAGTGGCATGTGCATGGGAGCAATTATGTCCCTTGACCTTTTAAGGAAATGCCCTGTGCGTGTGCCTGCACCCTACGTGAACACGGCGCAGGCTTCCAAGAGTGGTGCAGGATTGCTCCCAGCCGGTAGGTTCGGCAGTTGAGGACAGTACTTCACTGAGCCCCACTCGCACCTTCGGATGTATCATTTTCTTTTCACGAAACAAAATTCCATGCTCCAGTTAACTGAAAACAGCGCAGCGCATTTCGTCATAGACAAAAGAAAGCAAGACCTTTTAGTCATAAATAACGGAAAGCAAGACCTTTTTGTCATGAAAAAAAAAAGAAAGCGAAAGCATGGTTTTCTACGACTGAACTTGGAACTCAATGGCTGCTTATGCAACGTCGTTGACAATATACAAACTGGCTTCTCTTGCTTTCTTTTTTTTTTTCCTCCCCCCCCCCTTTTTTTTTTATAAATATTTTTAACTGCCCTTTTCCGCCACACCTGTCCATCGGACCTAGTCTCCCTAGTCATGACGTTCTTTCCGATCCTGCAGTTCAAATCTCCTGAAGACCCTGAAGCGAAACTTCGAAATCGTTTCATAAACGTTCCTTCAGATTTGTTGCCTAAAAATAGCGTAGGAACACAAAGAGTCCACTACTCAGGTATGTTTCTGCCATCCTTGCTGACGCGTGATTTTGAAAAAAGAAATTATTGAACCCAAATTTCTCGACAAAATCGCCTTGTGCACATTCTCTCACTCAAATCGTCTGCTTCTACTTCACACCCGATCGCCAAACTAGAAATCAGTAAAGTAAACATCCCTCATATAGTGGGTTTTCTCGGAACGGTGAATGTTTGTTTTGTTGTTGTTTCGTTTTGTTTATTTTTCCTTCTTTCTTTCTTTTTTCGTTTACCTGAGGCTGAATTTTTTTGGTATGGGCAGAGATTGTGTGTTTGAAGAGCGGATTACAGCCCGAAGATTGAAGAGGACTTTTGAGCCCTGCACGAGTCTTTGGTGTAAGAAAACGCAATGAAGAGCAAACATACTAGAATGTGCTGCACAAATACAATTCGGGTTTTGCTTGTTTGGGATTTTTTTTCTTCTTCTTTTTTTGTTATTACCGACGCCGCGGAAGTTGCCTCAGCCACATTCGTCGGCATACACACACACTCACGCAGGCACACGGAGGGGGAGTAACTGGTTCAGCCTCCAGGAAGTGACCGCTCCAGTCCATAACGAACGTTACTTCCTCTGGGCGTAACGGTTTAAAACAACAACAGCAACATTGTTTTCACTCGTGAACCGACTTAAAAGGGCGGCTCAAAGATCAGATCGGTATGACCGTGGTTAATTTCTGTACTCCACCGGGTACCGCAGTTGAAAATTATTATCACCCAAACTAGGGTGTTTATGTTATCCTCCATCCGGGCGGATAGAAGGGGGGGGGGGGGGAGGGGGGGGGGGGAAGGGGTGAACCTGGGGTGCCCACGCCAAGCCATTTTAAGTTACATTTTACTTTCTGAAAAAGATGGTGTGTGACCCAAAGACAAAACATGCATATCCGTAATTAACATACTTTTATTGAATATGTACATTTTCTCGTTGT
The DNA here is from genome assembly GCA_018398815.1 of Conus ventricosus. NCBI lineage: Eukaryota > Metazoa > Mollusca > Gastropoda > Neogastropoda > Conidae > Conus > Conus ventricosus. The sequence continues at coordinate 84,914,101 of CM031598.1, forward strand.
CATATAAATAGTGACGAGGCTCAACGACAAAGATGCGACTCTGTGATTACTGTCTTTTCATTGAATATTTTACATTTTCTAATGTTACATAAATAGTGACGTGGCCCAAGACAAGGATGCACATCTGTGATTAATAATGTATTTTCATTGAATATTACATTTTCTAATGTTATATGAATAGTGACTTTCGTTAAGATAAAAAAAAAATCATATTGAAAGAAAAAGATCATGGGAAGTAACTCTTTTTTTTGTCGATGCCAGTTATTACTACCCTTGGTGGTAAAAGGATTTTGTTTTCGCTCAAGGATTCTCTCTGGTCTCACGAACAGCGGATCTGTGTGTCCGTTCGACCTTTGGCGGGGGTCAGCGAGCTTCTGAATGCCGTTACAAGTTGTTATTATTGTTTGCAGGGAAGTGCACTCTTCCGAATGCCTCTCTGGTTATTATTATTGTTGTTGTTCTTGTTGTTGTTGCCATTATTATTATCATAGATATCAGTGTTATTATTATTATTATTATTATCATTATCATCATTATTATTGTTATTATTGTTGTTGGTGTTGTTGTCATTATCATCAGCACAGCGATTGTCCACAAGGGTTGGTTAATGCCAAGTGTATTGAAACATAGGCTTCCTGTCCGAAATGAGAAGTGCATTGCCCTTTTCTGTTTTCAACAGAAACATGAAAAAGGGTTAATTGAAACTGATGAATATGAAAGGGCAAATGCGCTGTAAACCTGTTTGATGTCGAACGTGAGTGGTGTACTATCATGAGTTTAATTAAAACTGAAACTAAAATAGCGAGTGTGTTGCACAGCTGTACAGGGGAGAGCAATAATTTCCATTTCCTCTCTGATCCCTAGCTGTCTCGGTCTACAGTCATCATGTTTTTATTGAGGATTGAGTTCATTTTATACTAATCCTGGGACAATGTTGTTTTATATGCTATTTTTGGATTTTCATCTGTTTCTTTTATAAACATACAGACAGACAGAGAGATAGGTAGATAAACACACACACACACACACACACACACACACACACACACACACACAGAGAGAGAGAGAGAGAGAGAGAGAGAGAGAGAGAGAGAGAGAGAGAGAGAGAGAGAGATCGCTGATGCTTCTGAGGATGAGGATGAGGATGAGGATGACAGCAACATTGACGATGCGTAGGAAGAAGAAGATAACATAACCAAAGAAACCAAAAGAACACACACACACACACACACACACACACACACACACACACACACACACACACACGCCACTGAACGTAACCCAGCAAAAGACAGACAGACGACCGACCAGCCCACCAGCCGGCCAGTCAGTCCAGGCAAAGATGGGGTGATGCACATGAGTGAGTCACAGTCGCACCGGTGTCCCGGAGAGAGGGGCTCTCAACGATGTACAGCGCGGAGTCCGAGCCATCTTGACCCACGAGCCACTCGCTGCACAGCCCTTCCGCCCCGGAAAAGACCCATCTCTAAACCCCACCGCGCGCGTCATCCCATGCACGTCAAAGTCTTCATCGGGATTTAGCACTGCCGCTGACTCCGCCCGCTCACGCATGCTCACGCATATTCCTTCCTCGTCATGCATACTCATGGATTTTAAATGAATTCGTCTGTGTGCTCACTCTTCACCTCTCTTCCTCATCATAGGGTCGTTGTCAAGTGGCTTTGGCACTAGAGATGTGCAAAGTTGATGGTGGTAAATTCAGATGTCGGATGTTTACGGGTTAAATGAACCCCCACCGTGTCAACCTGTTTCAAAGCCACAAAGCAGTTCTGTCTGTCACGGCTGTATACATACAGTAACCAAACAGATTGAGCATCAGTATTGTTTTATTATTATTATTATATTATTATTATTATTACTAAAATAACTCGGTCGTAATTGTCGTTTCACAAGAGAATTTGTCTTGCTAAAATCTTGCTCGTTGATAACAGAAGACTTTTGTTTACTTAATTTTTTTTCTCTCTTTCTTTCTCTTTTTCTCCTTTTCTTTCTTTCTTTCTGTCTTTCTTCATTTTCTCTCTTTCTTTCCTTTTTTTTTCTTTTCTTTTTTTCTCGTGCTGCCTCATGTTTTGTGTCATTTCGGTGGCAATGCACCCATACTGCTTATTCCAGGTTCTCGTTTACAGTCACAGCCTGGTCCGTCCCGTCATGGCCACAACGCCGGCAATCCACAGAGAACAGTCAATGTCAAGTCACTACGAGGCAACCCACCAGAGGAGACACTGCACTGCTGCCGAGTGGCGTTCAGTGCTGCCTGTCCTGATCCAACCTACGCAGGACGCCACCTGCAAAGACCCTTATTGACGACAATAATTGCACAGTCGCAGAGTCAGCATGAGTGAGCTCTCCCTCCAGAGGGCGCCACCACGCTGTCCGACGACAGTCCCCATGACCTTGACACCGGCAGAACGTAGACAAGGGCATAGACGTGGAGAGAACATCGAAACTGGGGTCGCCATGAGAGCAGGTCATGAAGGCCCACAGAATTTGAGACCTTATTGATTATGCTGATCGACGAGGATGTGGGTGATGAAGAAGATGCTGTGGATTTCCATAATGGTCTGAAACTGCATGGCAGGACTGTAGCATGTGCTCACTTTCATGATTCATCCCGGTGTAACGAAAAGTTTTAACTTCCCGAATGGCTTAACTCCCAGGGAGTTAAACTTTATATGTAAATTTTAACTCCCGGGAGTTAAACTAGAATGACTCCCGCCCTGTGCCAAAATAACTCCACTCAGTAAAACTTCAAATGTTCTAAAAAATTTTTGTACAAGTCTCAACAAATTTTTGAAACATTAAGGAGGGAGTCATTTTGTACATTAATCAGACTTAACTCCCACCGTGTAACAGAATGATCCCCTGCCCCTGGGAGTTAGTACAGATTAACTCCCGGGAGTTAATTCAGGCATGTAAAAGTTTAACTCCCTGCCCACTAAGGGGAGTCAGTTTTTCACAGTTTAGAATAACTCCCCTGGGAGTTAATGTGTACACGTATTTTCTGACTCCCAGGGAGTTACTTTGTAACTGAGGGGGGGGGGGGGGGGGGGTGGTTAATCTGATCATGACTAAGATGACTCCCACCCACCTATTCCCAGATGTCTTTCTGTAAGAGAATGGAGAAGGGGATTTAACGTTCATGATCATCTTCATCATAGGGAAAGGAAATGTCCGTGTACACATTCATGTGCTCATCTATGCATGGCCTTGATATTTAACTATGCCTTTTGTATATAATCTGTATGTAAAGTCTGTATATACATGAATTAATGATTTGATGTTTTTTGTAGAAATACTGTACCTTCAGTCTTTGGCGTTCTCTCTCTCTTTCTCTCTCTCTCTCTCTCTCTCTCTCTCTCTCTCTCTCTCTCTCTCTCTCTCTCTCTCTCATGGAATCAATGCGACTATCAAACAGTCACCCATAAGTGTAGGCCATTACACTCAAATGGTGTAGAAATGGAAAATTTTCACTTGTTCATTGTGTCATGCCGCCAAATTAGGGAGTGAGACGGGGGGGGGGGGGGGGGGGGGGGGGGAGTGGGGAGGGGGGTTGAGAGGGTGAGGAAGGTGGGGAGAGAATGACGAATAGTCGCAACGTGACGTAAAATTGAATTGACTCGCTACATCTGGGAGAGAAGGAAGGAGAAAAGGGTTGGTATTGATTAGAAATTTGTGTGTGAGCCATACGGGAGAGAGAGAGAGAGAGAGAGAGAGAGAGGGGGGGGGGCTGTTTTTGTACGATTTGTACAAGAGGGTGGCTGCTTGGGACCGATCTGATGAAGTTATCAAGTGACTCATCACAGCTGTGGTGGTGTGCGTGTGCCAAGCTAAAAATGAAAGTCGGCCAGCCAATCAGAAAAACACACATTTTTCAATAAAATTCAGGACACGTGACTAATTCACAGGAACCAATAATATCGAAGGAAACAATTCTACCTGACAAGTTTTGATCTGGCAAGTTAGTGTAAGAACACACACACACACACACACACACACACACATTTCGAAGAAAAGAAGAAAAAAAAAAAAAATATATATATATATAAGATACATGGGTGGTAGCGAGGTGCGGGGAGTGGGTGGTGGGTGGGAGTCATTCTGATGGTATGTCAGAATAACTCCCTGGAGTCAAACTGAAACACAGAGGGAGTTATATTTTTTTATATTCCAGTTTAACTCCCAGGGAGTTAAAATTTATAAATGAACAGTTTAACTCTCTGGGAGTTAAACCATTTGGGGAGTTAAAACTTTTCGTTACACCGGCGTCAATCAACCCCGAGATATACAGACACCCGCAGTGTTGCTTTGGAAAATTTAAGCAATGTTGTCATAAACGCATCTACCGACAGTAAGAAACTCATTTGTGTGGTCCCGTTCTTCCTAGCTGAGCCCATTACAAACTCAACTCTGGATAGGAACCCGGGCGGGCAGAAAAATCCCCCAAAGAAAGTGGATCAGGTGGGAATGGAACTCGCGTCCATTCAACAGGGAATTCCCGACTCTAACCACTACGCCACTGCGGCTGATGATGACAGAAGACTCTAAACATCTTACATCTGGAAACAGAGGTTGACGAACAACAAAGGGACACACAGAATTATGACAGGACTGGTATCTCGCAATACGTTCTCACTAAAATAAAAATAAAAATGACATGTTCCTAAACTGAAGTGATAATCAGAGTTATCCCAATGAAGCCTCTCCTACATTTGAGGAAATTTTTGGATGTTCATGGCCATGGTTTTTGAAAGAAATAAAGAATTTTACTGTCTTTATTATTATTATTTTTTAAGTGTATAGAATATTCAGTGGCTGCTTATGTTTACAGGTGTGTTTAACAACGAAAAGAAAAGAAAAAAAAAGTCTTTTTGTCTTACACCCGTCTGTAGAAAGAAATTCGTGGACAGCGTGGCAGCAGAGTCATCAGAAGAGAAGCCCCCTTCAAGCAAGTTTTTCGGCCCTTATCTCCTGACACTCTAGGGCAACGATGTCCCTCTGCTGTCCCCTTTTTTTCCATCTTGGGACGAGTCATGGCTGGGATTTGAACCCTTGACCCTCTGGACATGCTCATTTTAGGGATTGCCCACTTAATGTCTCGCACTCTAACCACTGAGCCACTGGGGCACCTGATATTTGAAGGAAAGTTAAACCATGTGAAGTTCACGTTTGTTCCTCTTTGACCAGATCCAGCTTATTAAACCTCTCTGCCGCTTTTGTCATTGCTTTCAGGGCTCTGTTTTTTCCCTCCCTGCAATTGAGAGCTGTTTCATAAGGCTGTATGGAGACGTTCCTACAACCCCCCCCCCCCCCTCTCTCTCTCTCTCTCTCTCTCTCTCTCTCTCTCTCTCTCCACTTCGTCTGTTTGTCACACATATTTCCTGGGGAAAGGAAACACAAAACAAAAATAAGTAAATACGTATTTTCATTATATATATATATATATATATATATATATATATATATATATATATTATTATATATATATATGTATATATATATATATTTTAAAAAACACACACACACACACACTCTCAAAGAATGAGACTGAATATTCTTGGCAATTCAGTTGGAAGTTGTGGCTATTGTTGTTGACTCATATATGTCAAAGTCTATATCGTCACGCAGTTTTGGTTGCCTGTGTGTGTGTGTGTGTGTGTGTGTGTGTGTGAAAATCACACTCAGACTTTCATAGTCACCGGAATCTCTGCAGGTTTATCACGACACAGCATGGTTATAACAGTGAAAGTGAAGACTTGATTTTCATCAGTTTTGTCAGTCTTACTTTTTGTAACTACCCTGAGCTAAAACAAACAAACGAATAGACAAAAAAATCAGGCGTCATTATCAATATTCGTCAATATTACTATGTCCGGAAGACTAGCCCGTTGCACGTTCTTGTATTGGGGCGATTGTTGTTTGCGAAATGTGGACCAGGGTACTGAACTGCACTTTGGGGGGCGTCTCTCTATATTGATGAATTCTCTCCCTAGAATCCTTGACTTTTCAAGGGAATCTACTCTCAGAAACCCGCATGCAGCTGCTCGACTTGCGTAGCAGGGGAACTTTGCCTCTCCTGTTCTTCATCTTGGTTAGTTGTCGCAAGGAGCCAAACTCAAGAAAGCTTTACAGTTGATGTTTTTGGGGTGCCATTTTTGTGTGCTTATGTACACAATGTCAGTTATCTGGAAACGCATCCACAGATTTAGCGTCCAACGCACAACGTGGCATTTAGTGTTTATTCAATCGATCCGGTCGACAGATATGAATTTGAAACCACCCGCTGTCAGACTACGACACAATTTTTTTTGGGGGGGGGGGGGGGGGGGGGGGGGGGGGATAAAGAAAGGAAGGGAAAGATAATGATCTTCAGTGGCGGAAGTGATTTTTTCAATGATTGGTTGTGTCTTCTTCTTCTTCTTCCTCCTAAAATACTGGTTCACTCAAAAACGAGTAGGTCACCAGCGCGCATGTTAAAAAGTAAAATAAAATAACATAAATAGTGCGACTCAGTCTGTTGGCCCCTGGAGCAAATTTGGCAACAAGGGGTCGCACTCGATATTCAAGTTAAAGCAATGGCCAAATTCAGGCCCAGGTAACCATAAAAATTTTAAAATATCTGGGGAAGTTAAAATAGAAAATCATCAATATGCAGATCTCAAGACTCGTATCAATTTGCTTTTTAAATGAGACTGCATTTGTGGCAATCTTGATGGCACCGGCAGTGAGTTCCACAGCCGTACAGAACTAGGATAAAATGAATGTAAGTGGCTGTCAATATTTGATGCAGGTATGGTATAACACTGACCGCCACTCCTGGTGCTACTTTTATTCAATACTAGTTGTTCCATTGGAATATCAATGTTAAGATGTTAAGTTTACAGCCTGATGTGGCCCTTTGCGGTCGGCTGGGCTATAAGCAACATTATCTTATGTTAAGTTTG